>JAZKJV010005966.1:1200000-1585237 GCA_037367405.1 Ottelia alismoides | reverse complement strand
TAGGAACTCGGTGTCTTTCGTCAAGAGGTCAGTCAACGGTCGGGCAATCTTGCTGAAATCCTGAATAAATCTCTTATAAAATCCAACGTGCCCAGGAATGACCGTAGCTGCCTCAAATTGGACGGCGGTGCGAGTTTTCTAATGACATCAACCTTGGCTGGATCAACCTCCATGCCCCTGTTGGAGATGATGTGGCCAAGCACCGTCCCTTTAGTCACCATGAAGTGACTCTTCTCCCAAGATAGAACCAAATGAAACTCAATACATCGCTGGAGTACCCGGTCTAGGCAGTCAAGACAAGAATCGAATCCGTCGCCGTAGACCGAGAAATCGTCCATGAAGACCTCCAAACACTCCCCTACCATGTCCGAAAAGATCGACAGCATGCACCTCTGAAAAGTCGCAGGGGCATTGCATAGCCCAAATGGCATGCGTCGAAAAGCATATGTACCGAAGGGACAGGTAAAGGTGGTCTTCTCCTGATCCTCAGGAGCGATGGCCACTTGGTTGTAGCCCGAGTTCCCATCCAGGAAGCAATAATGGCTCTTCCCTGCCAGTCTCTCAATGATCTGGTCAATAAAATGCAGGGGAAATGGTCCTTCTTGGTGGCTTGGTTGAGTCTCCTGTAGTCAACACAAACCCTCCAAGAGGTGGGTACTCGTGTAGCGATCTCCTCTCCCGACTCACTGATCACAGTCGCGATGCCCGTCTTCTTGGGCACCACATGCAAGGGGCTGACCCACTTGGAGTCGGAAATGGGATAAATAAAATCTGCGCTCCACCATTTTGATATTTCTTTCATCACGACCTCTCTCAGGTTGGGGTTCAACCGCCGCTGGAACTCACGCGACGGCTTCGCCCCCTCCTCAAGATAGATATGGTGGGAGCACACTGCTGGACTAATCCCATAGAGATCCGCTACCCTCCATCCGATCGCCTTGCGGTTCTTTTCAAGAACCCCCATCGAACGAGATTCTTGCTCTCCAGTCAACTCGGCGGAGATGATGACTGGGTACATCTCTGGATCACCCGCAAGGAATCGATACTTCAACGAAGTAGGGAGCGACTTCCGTTCTGGAATGCTGGGTGCTGGCAAATCTGGCTGTGGAAGAAACTGAGTGAAAGCTGCTAAGTCTGCCAAATCTGCCTGGGAAAGTGAAAGCGTACTCTCGCAAACTGGATCGGGAGAAGGCTGCTCAACTGCACTGTCTCTGCTCGGCTCTGCATCTACCTCCTCCTCATCTATAGGCTCAGGTGAACTCAGGTCTGGCATCTGATCATAACAATCGGCCCAATCAGACTCTGAATCCGAGGGATCTGTATCAATCGCGGTGGCATCAGTACCACCGGAAAACAAGGTGGCCTCAGCACCACCATCACTGAACATCGTGTCGCGATCAAGGACCGGCTCTGCTGCCTCTATGGTATCCTGAACCAGGGCTGTGCTCTCCAGACTCTCCTCTGCTATCATCTCGGCATCAGCTGTATCTGAATATGAGAGGATGGTCTGTGCTGCAGGATCTGCCCAAGCTGCCTCGTCGTCTGTCATCACAAAATCACAGTCCTGGTGGATGTCTGGCTCCGTGTCTATCAGCTGTTCTGAATCTGTACTCGCATCTGAGCGGGGTTCTCTCTCTAGCTCTGTAGTCCTCGACCGTCTCTATTTGTATACTCTCGCCCTCGACGCGAAAGTACACCTTCCCACTATCATGATCAGTCACCGCTTTGGCTGTGGCCAAAAACGGACGACCAAGGATGATGGGGGTATCGGCCACTGACTCAGGGATCTCCATGTCCAACACTACGAAGTCCACGGGGAATTTCAGGCCCTGAATCGTGACAATAACATCTCGTAATAACCCCTTCGGCCTCTTGACAGATCGATCAGCGAACTGAAGGACTGTCCTGCTCTGTCGAAGAGTGCCCAACTCGAAGCGGTCGAGAAGGGCTGCCGGAAGAAGGTTGATCGACGATCCGCTATCTAGAAGAGTACGGTCGAACCTCTGCTCACTAATCTGGCATCTGACATACGGGCCCCTGAATCTGGCCTCTTGGCTGGCAGGCGGTTCTGGATCGCAAAACACGTGGCTTTCGTCAGCACATGGATCTCTGAAGTGTGGTTCCTCCTCCTCCTCCTGACTGTAGTCCTATCTCTCAAAGAACGCTGGAGAAGCGGGATGTGCTGCAAAGCCTCCTGGAGGGTCAGTTGGATGTGAAACCGATTAATCATGCTCTGGCTGAACTCCTCAAGCTCTTTCTTTTTTGGATTTTCTTTTTTCTTCTCCTTCCCCATCTGAAGGGCTCTAGGGAAGGGGATCACAGGGTCCTTCTCAGATGAAGGACTAGGAAAAGGCCTAAACGGTTCGATGACCGGATCCACACATACATCATGCACCACAGTGGGACCAGAAGAAACTAAACCTTTTCCTTTATTAACAACAGTGTTCTGAGGTACATGAACTGAAGGAAAGACAAAATCTCTATCACAACAAACACCGGTGGCCTCAGTACCACCTCTGGCTGGCTCTGCTACTGTTGCTGCTGGTAGACGTCTCGCGGCATCAGTACCGCGGGCTGGCTCGGCTCTACTGGTGGCGTCAGTACCACCTCCTCGAACTGGTGAAGCGGCGGCCTCAGTACCGCCGGTGGGATCAGCATCCTTGGTGGCATCAGTGCCACCATCATCATCTGGAGCGGCCTCAGTACCGCTCTCCTCCTCCTCATGTGGCGCCTCTGAAGTATCCTCGTGGTGAAGCTCAGACGAGGCGCCGCCGCCTGCTGGGGTCCTACCGCTCCTAAGTGTGACAAAATCAGCATCAAATAGATCCGAAGATGTATCAACAAATGGATCACTAGGAGTGGCTAACTCAGTGTGTACTACCTGCTCAGATTTCCTCTTGAGGTTGTTCAGATTCGGCTCAATCTGGGCTGGAATGGCGGCCTTCCCTCTCACCAAGTCCCGCATCTCCTGGCGGAACTCGTCCATCTCCCGTCTGAATGTGGCCTGCTGGTCCGTGAGGAGGCGGGCGATGTCATCCAAAGCGAGGCTCTCGTGGGAGCCCGACGGGTAGCCTCTCTGGTGTTGAGGCTGCTGGAGCTGCTGCTGGTGGTGGTGATAGGGATATAAGGGAGGGTGCTGCTGCTGAACTGGGTGAGCCTGCTGCTCACGTCTCCATGACTGTCCCTGCTGCTGATAGGGACGAGGACCGAAGGATGATGGCTGGTGCTGCTGGTGTGCTGGGTGCTGCTGCTGCGACTGCTGGTGATCTCTCTGCTGGGAGTACTGCCCTCCCTGTCCTGACGGCTGCGGCTGGGGCTGGGCACCACCACTCCCCCACCTGAATCCGGGATGGTCTCGTCGGATCCCAGGCTGAGGGCGGTCATACCAAATCCCGTTGACATCCATCAACGGCTCTACATCGAAGGGGTCTGGCGGCAGTACGGCCAGAGGCTGATCCGGCTGGTAGACCACCATCTGCATGTCTGGAGATGGTGGGGACTGGTAGGTAGGCTGCGGCTGCTGGTACGGCTCCGCCTGTACAAGGTGAACCTGTCTAGGCTGCTGTGAGGAGCTGGAGCGCTGGGACGAGCTGCTGCTGCCGCCGGTATCGCCTCGCGACAGAAGACGGGGCTGTGAAGCCGTCTGCGCCTCCTGGAGACACATGAGCTGGGTCTTCATGTCGCTCAGAACCTGTGCCATCTGTTCCATCTGAGTGATGCTCTGGCACTGCTTCTTCTCAATCAGCTCCATGCCGTCCAACTTCTCGCTGATAATACCCATGTCCGCAGCGGATGACTCTGCCTGTGCTGCTGCGACTGCGGACGAACTGGATGGACCTGCATCTACCCGTGCTATCCGCTGGTACTGCACGGGTCCTGGCTGCTGTGGCTGGGGTCTCTGAGCATACAACCTGGTCTGGGACATCACCATGTAATTTTCGGACATCTCCTCGTAGATGGCCCAAACCTGATCGTGGTCCTTGGCAAAGTAGGACCCGCCGCAAGAAGCGTTCACCGAACCCTGAAGCTCTGGCGTCAACCCGCTGAAAAAGCTCTGAACTAGGTTCGGCTTGGAGATGTCGTGGTGCGGGCATCTGTCTAGGAGCTCTCGAAACCTCTCCCATGCCTCGTGAAACTGCTCGTTGGGGAACATGGAGAAGTTGCTGATCAGGGCCCTCGCTGCATTCGTCCGCCCGAGTGGATAGTACTTTTTCAAGTACTCGGTGCGGAGCTGCTCCCAGGTATAGACAAACTTCCCTAGATGCTTCAGCCAGGTGGCTGCTCTATCTACCAGTGAAAACGGGAAGGCTATCATCCGAATCGTATCCTGGTCCACGTGGCGATCGTAGACAGTACTGGAAATCATCAGGAACTCCTGGAGGTGGAGATGGGGCTCCTCAGTGGCAAGTCCGTGGAAACGGGGCAGCAACTGCAAGGTGTTCGGGGGGAACTTGAAGTCCCCCACGATCGCCGGCACTACTACCCAGTGATGCATCAGAGTCGATCCGGGGTTGTGCAACTCCCGCATCGGTCGTGGTGGTCCTCCTGCCGCGGCGGCTGCCGCTGCAGCGGCTGCGACTGTTGCTGCTGCTGCGGCTGTGGCCTCTGCATCAGGCATCTCCTCAGGCTCGCTCGGTATCTCCTCAGGCTCGCTCTGCTGGCCTCGCTCTGCTCTGAGCCTCTCCAACTCTCGCCTCATCTCTATCATGAATGCCCCCTGATCATGTAACTGCTGTTGTACTGTCTCGAGTGATGCGATCAGGGTGGAGTTGATCGCCCCCTGGTCTAGAACAAAATGCTGGTCTCCTCGTGGACCTCCGGGGTGATCCTCTGAACTGCCGGCCATAACGACGTCTGAAAAATCAAATGAGCCCAACTCAGGTGCTGTCAAATCTGCTAATCTCTCCTCGGGCTCATGTCTCTCAATACCAGAAGAAAGGGGATCGAGGGGGAACAGGGCGGAGTCGTACTCGGGCTCGGAGAGCTGGTCTCGGCTCTCGCGGCCAACCTAGATGATCAGGTAGACGTGCCCGAAAGCGGTGCAGCCAGAGGCTGCCTAAGAGACCGTCCACCCATCATCTTGATCTGGCGAGTAAGGCGGATGAGATCTGGAGTCAACTATGATCACAAAACAAACCCCCCGGTTCACCAACGCAACGCGAGCTGAAGACCGTGAAAGTTCAGTCAAATTATCTTGTCTATTTTTATTTTGGTGAACACACACAAAATATCAGAGCGCTTACGTGACCTGTTAGGATATCCGATGCTAACCCAACCGACTGGCCCGCACGGAAGAGTCGGTAATCAGTCGGGACTAGCACCGGGACGCTCTACCTAGGGTGCGGGTCACTCTCTCGCGCATCCAAACCATACAATGAGGGGGTTGCTCTCCCCAAGACAAAATTTTTAGGGTGAGCGGTTTTTAAGGTCAATAGTCTTAGCCAGTCCCAATTTTATGGTTTTTCTTTTTAATATTTTTCAAATAAAAACAAGCGGCCTAACGAATTTTTCGGTTCTCCTGATTATTTAATCAAAAACAGGGGGGAGAAGTCGAAAAAGCCGATGCGCGAGAAATCAATGATGCATGCTGAGATAGAAATGCGTACCTTGTCTCCAGCACTCTACATGCAAGTGATCCGCGCAGAATTGAAAGACAGAAAGAAAACTACCTATATGATGCAACGGGAAAAACTGAGTCCTAGATGAGCAATTTCTAGCAAAGAACGGTCTAACTCAGTCACTCGCCCTCGATCCAAAGAGTCCGGTCTAGACCCACCCCTCCTCTTCTCGACAGGTCGAGTTCAGGAGTAGCGCTTGACGGGACAGGCTCGCGGCGCGTAGGCTCTCAGGAAAGTGACTAAGTTATTTTTATTTTTATTTATTAGTAGGTCCAATTAACGTTCTATGGGAACAGATGATCAATTAGGTGTGTGGATCCTACTAATTACGTCACAATCACCAGAAATTCCTAAATCTAGGGGCTCGAGCAAAAACCGCGTAAACACCGGAAAAGGCAGTAAAAAGAAGAAGAAAGTCGCGTCAAAAACCGCGAAAATCTCCTAAGGGTCCCCGAGCACACCGTTGCTCGGCGAAACAGACCCGCTAAGTCAACCAAGTTCAAGTCTAGGTCCTGTACCTGTATTATTACAACAATAATCAAATAACCTAATCTAACCTCACCCACTCAACTCTCTCTCTCTCGCTCTCTCCTGCGGCTCCGTGCAGAAGGGAGCCGCCTCCGAGTTTCGCGGTTGCGTCGGCTTCTCGAAATCGGCCGCCCCGATCCTCGAGCCCTCGCAAGAAACAGAGAGAAGTGGTCAGTCCAGAATTATTATCAAAAAAATATCAGTAAAATATCTACAAAAATCTATACAAAAGCCGCGAAAGTCAAAAAGCCGCGGAAAAGCTAAAAATGACTACTAAGCCGTGCTCCCCGGCAACGGTGCCATTCTGATAAGCGTAAACCCGAACGACTAAGGTAAAGGTACAAAAATGGTCGTTGCGACCTCGGTCGCTCAGATGCGCTAAATCAAGAAAAATCGAACCACTAATAGCAATAAAATCAATCGAAGCGAGGAAGTGGTCCTGCTATGAGATTAACCTGGTATAGCACCCAGGGTCGAACTCAAGAGAGCACGGATTGGCCAAAAGGCCTACGAAGTAGTCAAAATGAATAAAATAAAAGGCAAAATATCTTTAGTGGTTTTTAACAATTTTTAAATTTTTTTAGAATTTTTAATATGTGAAGAAAATAAGAAAAGCAAAAACAAGCAAACTTTGACAATTTATTTAATGCATCAAAAATCAAGCAAAAATTCAGACAAAAATATTTTTATGTTTTTTATGTTTTTTAATGTTTTTGGTGAATTTTTGGAATTTTTATGGTGTGTATTTTATTTTCTAAAAATCAAACAATAACTAAAATGCAAGGTACTGTCCAGCCAGGCCCAAAAGCCCTAGATAAAATATCTAGGGACCTCCAAAGGGCCTGGAGGTATTTTTCCTGTAAACTAGATAAAACAAGGAAAATTTGAGTACCAAAATTATTGTTTTTGGGTTTTTAGATTATTTATTGGAATTTCTATGAGATTTTAGGTGTTTTTAAGTTTTTATGGTTTTTAAGCAGTGAAAAATAGCCAAAATTGGCTAGAAAATCAAGGAACACAAAATAAACAGTACCTAATTTTTATAGAATTTTTGAGGGGGTTTTTATATTTTTTTTGGGGGTTTTAAAACTAGACAGTGGCTAAAATGATGGTTTTTGAATTTTTAAAAACAACAAATAAACTCAGAAATGTCCTCCAAAATTCTCAAAAATCCTACAACATGGCAGGAGCCATGTGTCAAATTGGTATCGAATTTGGAGATGAATTGATATTTTATTCAAAAATCACAAGAGGGCACTGTGCACGAGGACCAAAGTGCAAATACCCAAAGTTCTGGAGGTCCTGGTGCAATTAACCCAAGAAGTCACGCGCCAAGCGCGTGCCTGGGGCACTCAGGGACCTATATGTAAAGAAACTAAGGTCCGGGGACTAATTGGTAACACGTACCAAAAGTCCGAGGACCTCAGCTGCAAATAACCCAACAATAAACGCACATGCGGAATAAAACCACGCACAGGGGTATAAATGCAATTACTCAGAAAGATTCATTCATTCATTAACAACCAGAACAATAAGGGCACAGACTGCAAATATCCCAATAAAACACGTGACAATGCACGTGGCTCACATCAGGCAGGGGTATAAGTGCAAATAAACTAAAGCTCCGGTCCCAAAGTGCAAATTAACCTCAAACTAAACTACGGAGTTAAATATTTACAGGACTAAAACTAAAAGCATAATAGAAAAGGGGGCCTAAGACAATTTACCCCTTATTTAACGTCGAGGCCGGATGAGTGACGCGTGGCTGATCTGACGGCTGAAGACGAAGGCGCCTTTAACCTTTCGAACTTTGGCCTGATCGACGTCTGAGGAGAAGGCACGTGGCAGATCTGACGGATAAGGGTAGCTGGCGCCTCTCTCTCTGCTCGGATGGTCAAGATCGACCCTCTGGATGATCGGACGGTGACTGTGGCTCCGTGGATGGATGGACACGATGCAACCTGGAGCGCCGAGGTCAATCTGACGGTCGGCGAGGATCCTGGACGAACTAGTCGCCGGCGACTTTCGCCGGCCTCGTGCGAGCACGGTGGTCCTCGTCTGCCGCTCCTGAAGATTGGAGAAGCTCCGCAATGATGCTCCGCGGCTGATGGTAGGCTCCGATGACCCAGCAGAGCCCTGGAGGGCTCCGGCGAGGTCGGCGGAGGAGAAGCTCCTAGCCCTGATGACTCAAGCCCTCTGATGGGCTCGCATTGACCTGCAAAGGAAACCAGGAGACTTGCGGGTCGAGGGCAAAGTGCCTCGACCCGGTTAGGCGTCGTGGCAGTGACCGGTGGGGCGAGATGGGCGAGCTCCGGCGAAGCGATGGACGGAAGAGCTCGAACCCCAGCTCCTATGCGAGCTGGGTTGGATGGGGGTATGGAGAAGGTACGCGGAGGGAAGGCGGAGGTGATGATGGATTCCGATGATCGAATGGGTGCGTGAGGTGGTCAGAATCGACGGAACATGGCGACGGCGAGATTTGGGGGTAAACGGAAATTGAACGGAAAGGTAGAGCTAAGGGACTACCTGGGTGGTCGAGGAGAATGTGCTGGAGCTGGGGAAGCTCCCGGTCTTAGCCTCAAGGGTCGTCTCGGCCCGAGGCTTAGAGCTCGCACCAATGGCGGAGCTACTCGCCGGATCAGTGGTCCGACCACTCTCTCCTCGCTGCGACACGGCCAACCTGGAGCTATCACCTCGGGGGTAGCTGTGGAGGTCACGGGACGAAGAATGGAGAGCCAAAAGATCCAGAATTTGGTGGCGGAGCTCGCTTAAGTAGGTTGGGGGGATCCGAAAAGAATGGCTCGGGTAGGGTCACGGTGGCGCGCGGACCCCGAGGTCGATGCCCGGCGAGGGTGTCGGATGTGGGAGGTGTCAAACGGAGCCGGGGTTTATGTGTTAGGCAATCGGGTCGAGCGGGAAATGAATGGAGAAGTCGGGTCATCCGCCAGATCCGAAGGAAAAAGGGTCCGCGGGGGAGAGTTGACCGGGGTCAACAAACCCCCGTGGACCAATCAGGAGCTGCCAAATTTGTTTATTTATTTTGAGGTGGAAAATAGTCGAATTAATAAAAACTTAAAACACGAAATATTTTTATTTTCTTTTTTTCTATTTTCTGGTGATTTTTAATTAATTTTTGGAAATAAAAATAAGCTATATACATAATATGTACCATATAGGTATATGTACATAATTAGGGTTTTTGATTTTTGATTTTTAATTATTATTTTTATACAATTTTATCCTTATTTTATATTTTATTTATTTACATTATAAAATAAGGAATAAAAGAGTGTTTTTATTTTATTTTTATTATTTATATACATTGGTAAAATAAATAGATATGTACATCTATATACATGGTATATGTATAAGGTATTTTTGGGTTTTTAATTTTGTTATCTTTATTTTGTTTTTTTTTATTTTGATTCTTTTTATTTTATTTATTTACAATACATAGCATAGAATCTTTACAAAAAAGTATGAAAATTACTTTTGTATATTTACAAAGCTAAATATATATATATATATATATATATATATATAGGTGTGGTTTATGTACAAGATGAAAGGGGTATTTTTGATCTTTTTGATTTTTAACTTTTTGTTTTGTTTTTATCTTTTGTAAATATATACAAATATTTACAACTGTATTTTTGGTGAGGAAAATATAGTTTTATGCATTTTCACAAATATTTACACATGAGCTCCTATCTCCCTCTACTTGGGCTTTTATGTGGTCAGGCCCAAGCTGAGCCCTCCCTTGGGTTAGGATGCTCAATATTTATTCTAAATTTTTCCCTCTTTTTCTTTTTAATCTTTATTCTTTTATTTTTGCACAAAAACATGCTAGTTATAAGTTTTTACATAATGCATGCTTTTGGTAATTATTTGTATTTACATATATCTACATGCATTCGCAAAGGTTTTTGTAGATAAAATATAAGAATAAAGAGTGATGAATGGGTATTCATCAGACATTTAATCATGAGTGACATGGTTCTCTGCATCATGCATAATGGTAGCTCTATAAGAGATGATGTATTCAAAATATTTGGATACCTACCTGAACCAATGGTTTTAAGAGTATAAATGGATGTAGACATGATGAGTGTCATCATTCTAATGTCTATACTCTAGTCATTCATGAAGCTTCATAATATTCATATTGTATGAATTTAATGAAGAATGTATAAATGTTGAAATGCTCTTACATTGAATTCTTTTGAATTTAGCATAAGAGATCCTTAGTCTTAAGCAATGGTTGGTTATAGATAAAGGGAGCGCAGTGGAAGGGTTGGACCCAAGAAAGAAGGAAAGTCAAAGAGTTGACTGGACTTCTGTGACTTCCATATGACATCCAAAGAGTTGGATGAATGCCAAAACTGTAATAAGTTGATGTATTGATAGTATGACTATCAAGTCTGTCTAGAATCCTTAGAGAAGGACTCGGATAGAGCATCAAATAATCTACATAAATCATTGAAATTCACTTTCTTATTTGATAAGATAGAGTCTAATCATTGTATCTCGATCTTCTAACAATACTTGCAATGGGTTGCATATGTTTTAGAAGACTGGAAAATTTGATCTTAAGGTTTATAGTTATCCACATGGATATTGATGCAATTGTTGCAACAATCTCTGTTGGATTGATAGACTTGTTAATTTCAGTGGGAGAACCCTTAGTCGTAGAGAATGTCTCTATGACCTGGATATAAGAATACACTAATTGTTTGTTTCTAAATATTGGAAATAAACATGAATTCTGAGATAGAACTATCATAAAGAGTTATGATGGAAATATTTCAGATAGTAGTCTAAAATCTAGTGGATTCCACTAAATTAGAAAATTGATGAATGGTTCATTAACATTTCTAAATGCTGAAATTAAACCTTAAGATCAATATTTGGATGAAGATCATTTGACAATGATCTAGCATCAAGCCTTGGACATTTGTTTATTGATTTGATCAATAGACTAGTAAGAGATGAAACTTTAGAATGTCTAAAATTTCAAAACTTACATACTTATGAATATTGTATTCAAAGTAAAATGTCCAATACACCCTTCTTAGAGAAAGGTGTAAGATGCCAAGGTATTCATGATCTCATACATATTGATGTATGTAGATCATCTATATCATAGTGAACATTGTGGATATGTGATATCTATCGATGATTATGTATGATATGAGATTTCTTCTCTTCACCTAAGAAACCTTTGAAATGTTCAAAGATTTCATTATTTTTGGTTTAGAACCAAAGTTTGAAGGAAGATAAAATGAAATTGATCTAATCTAGGTAGCAAGTACTTGCTAGATAAATTCAAAGAATACCTTATGGAGATATGAATATCATTTCTATCTCATTCCTCCTAACACACCTTAACTCAATAGAGTTATAGGGAGATACAATTGGATCAAGTGTGACATGATCTTATCAATGATGAATTTTATCATAATTATCCCTTAGTTTCCAGGTATGTATGTGTAGTAGAGACTACAATGTATATCCTTAATAAGGTTCCATGTATGTTGGAATCTAGCACTTGAGAGTGCTGCTTCATTAGGAAAATAAAGGATAGGTATTGGATACCTACTTTATGACCTTGAGATTCTTAAAGTATCTCATCTCTGAGATTGTGATTCTTAGAGGTTGAGACTCTTGAGAATTAAGATGAAAATGAAGTGTAGGAACTCATTTAATCTTGAGAAGATAATGAGGCTCCTGAAATTGGAAAGTAAAATGACAATTAAAGATGAAACACTAATACCTCTTCAAATGAGTTTGAGGAAGGATTCCATGTGTCAGAGAAATCTGACAATGATCGAACTTCATGTAATGAAGATTCTGAAGATCATAGCATGGATAGATGGATGTTAGCGATAAAAGTCTAATGTAGACTTCATATGCAAGTGTTGTATATGGACCCTCGAGGATCCACCTATATGGGTAAGACCTATAAAGGAGTAAATGGATCTTCAAGAGAAAGGGAACCCGATGAGAAGGTAGAGATCTTCAAAGCACGGTTAGTAGCCATGAGCTACACACTGGAAGAGAAGACATTGTTTGCGATGAGACTTGCTCTTCGGTGACCATGCTTAAAACCATCATAATATTGCTAACCTTAGCTACACAACTTGACTATTACATCTTCAAGATGTAAGTCAAGATTGCATTCCTCTATGAATACCTCTCTGAGGATATTCACATGAAGTAGCCCCAGGGCTTCATGGTTGAGGAAATCAAGGTGTGCAAGCTAAGGAATCCATCTATGGACTCAGATAAGCTTCTTGAAGTTGGATCATAAGATTTGATGAAATTATAAATGTTGTGATTTCAGATAGAATCTGGATGAGCCATGTGAAGCTTAGTAGGAGTGCCTTTGTGTTCATCGTGCTAAATGTAGATAATATCCTAATCATTTAGAATGATATAAGGATGATAAGAAGTGTTTTATAGACTGGCTATTCCATATCTTGAAATATGATTTCAAAGATACCTCTTAGATCTTAGTTCTGAAGTTGTTCAGAAGCAAAGAAAAGAGGATAATGGGACTGTCACATTTGTAGTACACCTTGGACATATTCTATTCTTAGAAAATTCCAATAAAGGCTTCCATCCGTTAAGATATGGTACTGACCTATCTAAAGGGATAGCACCTCAAAGAGTTGAGGCAGTGAATGCTAGAACTACTTCCCCTTGGGCATCAGTTCTGAGAAGCCGGGTGTGTGCTAGATGTGTACAAAAGCCAGATGGATGCCATGCAGTGGGAGTAGTAAATTGTTACTAATCCTACTATGAAAATAAAACACTTGATTGCAGTAATAACAAAATCTTCATAGATGACAAGATTTTTGAGATAGTGATCTCAAAGTCTTATCTACAAAAGCTTAAGACTTTATAGATAAGAGATCTAAAAGGTCTTGATTGTGGATACCTTAAGAGATAGTGATCTCCATGAATAAAGGTATTCCGATAAGGATTATGAAAATACTGGTTATGATAATTGTTAAGTTGTAGCGTCAAGGACAATATCACTAACAAAATTGAGTATTGGTTGCATAAGATGCAACATTCGCATTGGATGTGAGCACTGTTACTGGGGATATGCAAGTGCCGTAAAAGGTTGGCATAGTCTCGCGGGAGCAGAGTGACTGATCAACTTACCTAGCTATTTTCTAAATATCCTATGATTGTCACATGAGTATGGGTTTAAATGATAGCCCATTAATGGATCTTTGGGCTAGTGGACGACTGTTGGAAATGCGAGCCCACGGCGAGCCATTATGCAAAAAATGTTATTACAAATATCATTCCCTGATCTGAAATGAAGAATAATTAATTTGCATAATAGGTCTCTTAGTACAATTAGGGTTATGTACCATGGCCATCTTAATAATCATACAGCTGTTGATTCAACTATTGAATCATAGAGGCTGGTGCTTGGATGAATATCTAAAGGGTTAGATAGAGGACTCATCGAGCACCGTCAAATGATTGTTAAGAGATGATCTCCAGCCAGAGTAGGAGATGGCAATCCTGTCTCAGTAAGGCTGATATGTGACTGACCTCTTGATGCAGGTCCTCTGCAAAGGAATAGAGATTCGGAGGTGTCAGATTATTTAGGTCAAAGAGTTGACTTAACGAGATCGAGATAACCAAAGTCCTATATCGTATGTTGTCATGATATAGGCATGCATCCTCTGACCGGAGACAGATGTGTTGCTATATGTCTAAGTACGTACATTTGACAGACCAATAGGTTGATGACCTAATCAAGGTCTATCCACCGGCACGCTGGTGTGCATATAAGGGCATATGAGTAATACTATCTCTCAAAGAGATCATACAGGTTCAGTTACTGAACCGGAAGACATGAGCTCACTCATGAGATATTGGGAAGAATCAAATTCCATGCGCATGGTCGTCTCGCTTTGGAAGCTTGACTGAATTTGTAGGTTTGATATATACTTTTAGTATATGATCAAGACCTAGGTATGATATACGCTTTTGGAAAGTGTATGATCGATACCAACTCCCAATGATCGAATGAGAAACTTACTGATAAAACCATGAAGTAGACAGTATAAAATTGATCCAATACTTCGGGTTTAGTCTGAGTCTTCCAGTATGCAGGATGTACAGGTGTTAGGAATACTTGAGGGTGATGTGATCGTAAACGATTGTATAACCACGACGCTTCCATTCCTAGGGAGTGATGAAACGGGTCAGGATTTTAGTGACTCCTCTCGGTAGAGAAGTGATCTGATCTTGGTCAAAGTATTGGACATTGATCTGAATGTGATTCAGATACAATGAGAAGATTATATTTACGGTCTTGATTTAATCAAGCATCTATGGGAGGCCTGCGATCTGGATTTGAGATATGATCTCAATATCCATGTCACTATACGTGGAACAATACAATCGCCCTGTCCTTATCTCCAATAGAAATAACCAATTATTCATAATATATTATAAATGTGATTTATAATGTATTAGAGAGATCTAATTATAATTTATATGTGTTGATTAATTATTATGTGTATTGGATACACATTGTGTAATTGATTGACAATGTAAATTATATGTTGTTTTGGGTTGTGAATATGATTCACAATTTTTTCCATGGAAAGATTGCAATATTCTCAAATATAATTGTGAATTATTTATGAAGAATAAAAGCCAACAAAAGTTGTTGGAAAAAAATAAAGGAGATTTTCAAGGAGATATGCAATCTCATGGATTTCCATGAGATTGCTCTCTCCATGGAAGGTATGGGCGGCACACCATTCCTAATAGCAATGTGTGGCCGTCCACATGGAATGTGCATGGAGATGAAACCTCCATGTACATTCTCTCCTTATTTATTGGCTTGATTTAGGAATAATTTATATTTGATTTTGTCAAATATATTTTGACCTAAATTTGTTGGTTTTACCAACAACAATCTTGACCATTGGATTATACATAAATCAATCTCAACCATTGATTTTATATGTCACATGGATTGAGATCCATGGATCCCAAAATGCTCTCCTTTTTACATGTGATCTTGAAGCTCTCTCTCTTCCTCTCTCTTCATACACGACATCCCTCTCTCCCTCTAATATTGGTGGCCGTCCACCATACCCTAGAGGAGGGAATCGTCGACGCCATCGCCACCGCGTCGCCGCTTCGACGTTCTTCAGTTCTCCATCTTCTTGGTGTGCTACGCCCACGAAGGAGACGTTCGATCTTGTGCGACGAGATCAGGAGCAACCGCGCTTGGATCAACTTCTTGGATTGCGAGGACAACGTGGTTCATCCCCGCGCTCACAAGGAGTCTCGCCGACGATCGGACTTGAGACAGGAGGTCTCTTCTCTTAGAGACTCGATCAACCACGCTTCAAGAGGTATTGCATTATGCTTGTTGTGGTTATAGATGAAATGATCTGAGAATGGTTCTCGGATCATGTGGTTTCAACGAATAAAAATTTTAAATTCCGTTGCACCGAACAACTAGTACGACTAGTCGTTCTTCGTCATATCCGATACAACGATCACGCTTCCGTGATGCGCTTGAGGATAATTTCCACATCCTTCATAAGGTGATTTTCGATTGATCTTTTTGTGAGCATCTAGTGGGAGATTGAAATGATAAGAAGGAGATGAAGCATATGATACCCAACCATTATCAGTGTTATCCTCAAAGAAATCATGCTGGAGAGTAGATGAAGCGTATTAATCAGATGAAAGATAACCATCATCGGAGTTATCCCTAGAGGAATAGTATTTGAAAGTGGAGGCACTCCTGATATTCTTGTTATTTAGTTGCTTCAATTATTTTCTCCGAATTTGTTCTTTCTTGGGATCAGGCGATTCATCCTCAGATGATGAAAACTTCGAAGCACCAGTCTCAGTAAGTTCTTAAGAAATTATTCCAGTATATTTACTGAGATCAGGATAATCGACTTTGGATAAATAATAGTGAGGAACGGTAGTCATCCAACGGGGATCGAAATTTTGATACTTGTGAAGATAGGGCTTTAAAACTGCCGAACAAAACTCACTCATGTAGATTACCCTTTCCGGACCTAAAGAGGAATCATCAGACAATTCCTTTTTCGGCATATCAAATGTGACTTTATTTTATATGAAAGAGCAATCTTTTCTGTTTCGTGTTGTCTGTGAAGGTGCTGGTCTTGGGAGTGAGGTTTTGACACTTGAGTCTCCAGATGAATAACTATTAAAAGATTCCTCTTTGGTTAGTGCATTACCATGTATTTGTTCTCAGGTTTCTTAATGTTGGTGCATTCTTGAGTTGGATTGAATTGGTCAAGGTAGTCAGATAAGGTTTCAACCAACTTAGGGTGAGCCCAAGCATATGTCTCAGGATCATATAAGAAGTCATCTAATCGATTTTACATTGTGAGAGCAGTGAGAAATGGAATACCGGGGAGAACCTATAAACCAATAGTTTCCTCAACAACCGTTATCTCAAGTGTAGCAACGGGGTAGGGCTCATCGACCGCTTGATGGTTACAGTTGTTGATGGCTACGTGGGTTGCCTCAAAAAATCGTGGTTCCTCAAAGACTGTTTGAGATTGAAGTACTCCCAATGCTGTAAAATTGATTTCCCGAGTCTCGCACTCAATAATTGCCTTATCCAATGCCAAGAATCGCTTTCTGAGAATGTTTTGAGACTGACTGATATCTCCTAAGGCTCAATATCAATGATTGTGAAGTCCACTTTGAGCGGAGCACCTTGGAATATAACGATGACTGAAATTGTTCCTCTCGGCTGCTTTATAGATCGATAAGCCAGCTGAACGATCTCTCTTATTTTCCTGATAAGTTCAAGTTTGAGCTTGTCAAATACAGAGGCGGGAGTATATTGATTGGTAAGTCGATATCGATTCGAGCATGGGTAAATGTGATGTTTTTTATTCCACAGTAAAATATGGGCAACCGCTTCACTATGCATCCCTTGGTTTTTCTCCTCAACACCAAGGAGGTGGCCATTGACAAGATATGTCTTTCAGTCTTTGTTCTCATTCTGCCCTACTTTTTCATCATTAATTTGCTCATTACAAATCCTTTAAGGTCGGGGAAATGTTCAATCGCCTATGTCAAGGGAAGTTCAAAAATCAATATTTTCTCCAACGCTTCCCTAATAATAGGATCTAAATTCTTCAAATCTTCTTCAGTTTCAATTTTTATGAAATTTCTGGTTTTTCAATTTTTTGGTGTTTTTGACTATTTCAATTTTTGGTATTTTCTGTGTTGTGTGTAGATGTGGTGCTTTTCGTAGATGATGAGGGGTTTCGATTTGGAGTAAGAGTCAGAATCAGGGTCATCCCTAGGGGAGTAATATGTTGAGTTGTTGTTGTTAGAGTCGTCCCTGGGGTGAACATAATCTAGGGTTTCTTAATATCCTCTTGATGCTCAGCATTATATCCAATCATTTCATCCTCCACTTTCATTCTCGAGTTTCCATAAAACGAAATTAGTCGGTCAATGAAATTTTTAATTTTTTCCTCCACTAATTCATATCTCTTAATTATCATTGAAATATTATGCTCCAATGAATTTTCAAGCTCAATCATGTACGCAGTCGATGGGGTCCTCATTTTTGAATTTGAGATCCAGTTATTTCATCTTCCATTTTCCTGTATGAACTGGGAGGAGATTCTCTTAGAATATCCACTATATGATCCTTAATTTCAGAAAATTTCTCCTAAAAATCATGGAAGGAGTCTAATCAACAGGATTATCTTGTTGGAATATGTCGCCCCCATACTCAACCTACTGTGGTTCAGGCATACAGTGCTGATTTGAGTAGAGTCTATTTCCATGGTCATGATTGATCATATCAACAAACAAAGGAGTCATATAAGGTTTATATGTATCGATATCATCAATTTGGTCCTATGTATGTGTAGGGTGATCGAAGGAGTGATATTCGGGTTGGTCAATAGGGATTTGATCGTTATGGTCAATACAACATTGAGGATCATTAAGTGCAGGACTCTCCGTGTGGTGTGATTGGGTTTACATATTATTCCTTATGGTCAAGTAAAGATATGAATTTGTGTAGTGTTGTCCTATCCTAGCAAACTTATGAGGAAGGAGTGAAGTTGGTTGGGGTTGATATTGATGCATGTCATTTATCTCTAAATTGAAGTGATCTTTGAGTGGATCATGAGATCTGACGAGAACTCGACAATATCTTGGGTTGGCCTAGGATGGATTTTGATCAAGAGTAGCAAAGGCTAGGGGAGGTGGCAAATATGGACTGTTGAATTCAATCAAATCATTTGAGTAAAATGGATTAGGATTTATAGATTGGACTGGATTCATTCGAGGGTGAGAGTCTCCTGCAAATGTGGGAGTATGGCTGGTTGAAGGATATTTTAAGGATTTTGATCTGACCGAGACAAATTCATTTTCATTGAATAGATATGGTGGGTACTCAAACAAAAGTTGCATAATTTTTGACGGAGTCTTATGATGATTCGACATGGTTGATCTCGGTGCAAGAGCACATGATATTCGAAAGAAGAAATTTTTTATGAAGGAGAGTGATGGCATAAGTGTGTGGTTTTTTAATCTTCAATAACAATTCATGCACATCAATGCAAATGCAATACAAACCCCAGTTTCACCAACACACACAATGAAGCTGCAAGAGCTCGACAATTATCTTTTCAAATTTAGTTGGTGATAAATTCAATCTTGGAAAAAAATTAGCGAGCTGGCAGGTGCTGAAATTTTTTTAAATACTGGCCTGAATTCTTACAACTAGTTGCATCCACTTTCAGACAGTATGGGTGTAAGTATGGACCGTAAAATGACTACCCGTGTTACTTAAGGACAGAGCCCTATGAAGTGTCCTTTGAACCACCAACTCTACTAAGTAAATCTGGATTGTTTACTGTCTACCCGTTGATCCTCAATGAGAAGTAGCTAATCATTTTAATAGAATGAGTAGTCCGAATGAAGATTCTAGGGTTGGGCTCTAACCTTAAATGTCGTCTCTCTCTCACTCAGAGAAATAAATGAATCCAAGGTTGGAGTTGCTCTCCTGTAAAAATTCTTGATTTTATGGGTGAATTAAAGTCGGCCTTGTTTAGCAGTCCCAATTTTAAATAGGTGATCCCTGAAAAATTAGGTGAGAACAAACACGCATCTAGCGTTCAGTCCTAATTTTCTTTAAAATTACGTGACACATGAGGGAGAAATTCAAGAAAAGCTAATTCACGTGAAACAATGATGTATGCTCGGATAGAAGACTTAAAGTGATTCCTCGCAATCTCCATATGGGATGCAAAACCAGTATTGAGAAATTAATCTATATGATTGCAAGCTGATGAAAACTGCACCTATCAGAAAGTTCTATTAGATGGGAAAGATCGATTTGAATTTTACTAAGTTGAATGATCTAATGTGTGTCTCAATTAATGTGGAGTATGGTCCTAGGTTCTACAAGCACAATCAGAAAATCCTAGAAGCTCTAATAGCCGTATATACAGGTCAAGCCTACGAGCCACTCTAGTTGGGCCCCACCCTCACTGGAGAGTGAAACAGGCCACGGCACACCAGAGAAGAATTTCAAGGTCTATTTTACACACATGAGAGTCCAAACTGACACCATTGTAAATGAGCAATTAATTAAAGAAATTGAAATTCCAAAAAAGAAATCCTAAACTCTGCTCTCTCAAGAATCGACTCGATCTTAATTTTTATGCGGCTTTTCGGAAGTCAGTGAAGATGCATCGGTTTTCGAAAATAGCTCCACATATGCTGAGTACCTCGCAAGAAAAATAAGAGAGAGTGTGTAAGAGAGTGACACAAAGATTAAAGATAAAGACAGAAAATGAATGCAGAAAATTAAATGAAAAATGAATAGTGGCACGTTCAGAATGCATGGAAAACAGAGCACTAATTTTCAGACAAAATCTAAGTCATTTGCTACCCGACAATTACACCATCTGATGAGTCTGCGAATGCCCTACATTAATTTATGTGAATTAAGCTTTAAAAATAATGATGAATGTGTCGTTGTATCGTTAAGTAGTCAGAATCGGTCAAGAATTAACCACAATAATTTATTTAATTTTTAAGAGGTGCGGTTTTATGTTTATTTTACTTGGGTAAGTCCCAAGATCGAACTCAAGGAGGCAAAGGAACAACCAAGAATAATGTCTATCAAAGTTCGTTCACGGTTTTCAATGTGGTATTTTTTGGTTTTTAATGCAAATTTTGGAATGTAAAATGCGAATTAGGCCAATTTTAGGGACTAAAAAGTAATGTTTAATCAAACGATGTTTGGAAATTATGAAATTTGGCTAGATGACAATTATGATAAAATGAATGCACTGTAATTTTTTTTTTTGGAATTTTTGGATGCAAGATAAATATTTTATGAATTTATGAATGCAAATAAAGTGAATTTAAATAATTAATTATAATAGATATTAAACCTACTTATTTTTAAGGGATAAAATTATCCAAATCTATCACTACGTAATTAGTCTCAGAAAAATCTTAAACCTTAAAAATATGAGAATTAATACCTACTAAAATTAAAGATAGAAATATGCAAAATGATTTTTATAGAGCAAATTATGCATGCAAGTGAAATTCTATGTGGGAACATTGCAAAACACACCTAATCCTTTAATCCACGATTATTTGGCAATTTTTGGAGCTATAGTTTATTTAATATGAATTTAAAGCATAGAGTGGGTAAAATATGCAATTTTTCACAAAATAATTAATCACTAATTAACCACAGACCACAAAGATGTCACAATCATGCCATGATGTAGAGAATTAATTGTAGAACATCATGCAATTTTTTATAAATAAAATGATGAAAAAATAGGTTCAAAATGTAGCAAGAACTCAGGGGACTCAATACAAAATTACAATAAATAAAAAATAATGCAGAAAATGTAATAGAAGGATTAATGTGTAATTACCTACACCCTGGAGGGTATCTCTGCAAAATTATAGAGGGGTCACGTGCAACACATGAACCTCTCTTTTCAGTGGTCTTTTGGTGATTGACAAAAAGGGCAGGGGTTCCCTTTTAAATTTTCCCCCAAGGCTCATGGTGGTCACGTACGTAGGGGCCTTTATCTTTGAGTGGGTCGTCTGATGAAGGGAGAGTAGAGTGTCATACTAGAACATGGCGAGGTTGTTAGTTAAGTGTGTTGTGGACGGTGAAGGCTTCGAGGAAGAGGAGGGCTGGCCACTTGAGTTGGGAACACGAAATGAGATGCGTGTCTGGAGTCAGGGAAGAATGGAGGGCCCTTGTCGGTGATGATGACTCCTTGCTCCAGGCAAAAGGTGTCGATGAAGCACTAGGCAGAGTGGATGGAGGTGCTGTGTGGATAATCGAAGGAGAAAGAAGCTTCAGTTGATGGTGTAGGTGCTGATGCGGTGGCTTCATTGATGTCGAGGAGATGGGGTTCGTCGGGGAAGAAGAAGCCCCTGGTAGAGGAAGGTATCGATGGAAATGGGAGGCAATGAAATAGTTTGTGTATGGAGGGGGTGAATCGCGTCGGTCGGAGTGGAGTCGATAGATATAGGAAGATGGAACATAGATGAAGTTGGAGAGGGGCGGAGTACATGGAGGTACAGGTCTCAACGATGTGTGTCAGAGCTGAGCAGACCTCATTGGAGGCGCTACGACGAGGTGTTGCACACCTCGGTTCACGTCAAGTAGGAAGGACTCGTCAGAGGGGAAGGCATTGTCACTACCTTGAGATGGGTCTTCCTCCGTAGCTGTAGATCGACAAATGAAAACGAAGCTGGACGGAGCCCCAATCCTTTGTCGACGAGGGTGATATGAACCGATTGGGGGAGCGGTCCGATGCGAGGAGGAGTCCTCTCTGATGTCGGTGGTAGATCTTTAGAGATGGGTCGTGGAATTTGAAGGGGTGAAGTAATCATTTCTAGAGTTGATGCCTTCAACATAAAGCTAAGTTGATGAAGGTGGGTAATGGAAATATGGTAAAGATGAGGGGAAAGTCGAAGATGTCATTGGCTCTATGGAGGAGATCCGGAGTAAAGGCAGTCGCTTGGCTTGGATGTGTTGTGACGAGACATGCAGGGCTCAGATCTCGTCGATGAGAAGATCTACGCGATACTGTCACCATCACGAGCTCCTCCTCTGTGTGCGATCGGCGGATGCCTTATGAAGGAATGACGATGTAGCTTAAATAGAGGAGAAGGTGATGTGATAGAGATGATAAGTGGGTGAGGAGATACGGTGGTCTGGCGACGATCTTCTCGAGCGAGGAGAAATCGCAGGGATTTGATGTAATATCAGAAAGACTGCGATTTTGGAGGAGCGGTATGACAGACCTTGATTTGGAAGGTGATCGTGAGATGAGGGGAAGATGGGATCCAGTGATGCGCGCGAGATTTGCATAGGTGATGAAGAGTGGTGCCGGCGAATAATGTTGAGGCGCCACCCCAAAGAGGAAAGATGGCCAGAGGAAGAGAATGCAAAGGGGTCATCTGATCAGCCAAGATCGGACACCCCTGATGCATCCACGTGACTGGATGGGGAAGAAAGGAGGGTCGTCTGATCGCTCGAGAACAAATTATCCTGATTGTGCCACCTGTCATCAATTTATATATAGTTTTATTTTTTTAAATATATTTTTATTTTTTTAAATGAAATAAATATATAAAATGGCTAAAAATCAGGGACACATGGATGCTCAAGGAGCTGCCACATGTCAACACTAGAAAAATCTAAAATAAAAATACAAAGATAAAAGAAATAGCAAACTAGCATTGATCGAAACATTTTCTTCACGAAAGTTTCTCATCTCGATCAGATCTACAATTTCATAAAGAGATTAAAACCAAAATCAATCATTTGCACGAAGTGATATTTTTGGGGTATCCCATGTACATAGAATACCTTGATTTTTGGGTTTTACAATTTTTTGTCATTTTTAAACCAGATAGATATACAAAAAAAATGATAAAATCAAAGATAAATATTTACATATTAAACTATTTTTTTTGAATTTTTATCAATTAGGAAAAAGAAGAAATAAAAAAACATAAAAAAGATAATTTTGTATAGACAGTTAGTGAAGACTTAGACTCAGTTAGTTTCTTGATTTCAAGCTCATTTTGGATTTGGATTTTTGCGTATTTTATTCAAACTTTCATCAAAGAAAAGAAGAGAACAAGAAATAAATTGAAATGAGTCAATTATATACATAAAATATTAGGTCAAAACTGCTAAAATACAAAATGTACAAAAGAGGCCCAAAATCCAATTTTCACATATGAGCTCTGATTCACTTGAACTTGGTCTTGTTTTGAAGGGAATTGAATGTATATTAGTTCAAAAGTAAGTAGGACCAAATCAGACGCTGGATGAGGAAGATAACAAGGTTTTAGTCCGAAAATCCTAGAACAAGGGATTGGGTTTTTGGTCTATTTATTTAGGTTAGTGATTTTTTTGTATTTTTCATTTATTCTTGTTTGTGATATGTACACAATGGAGGTGGTTTCAGGTCATTTTTAGCTAGCATGAATTATTTAAAATCTAGAAAGTTAGGCTATTTTATTGGTCATTTTGGCTTGGATTTTTGTCTTCTTATTTTGTGTAATAATGAGTAATAAATTGTGAATATTATTAAAACATGCATCAATGCTAACTATGTAGAATAAATGAAGCAATGCCACTGAATCTTAGAGATTTGAGCATAATTAATCATATTTAAAGTGATGAATCTGAGATTCATAATCCCCCTATACTTAAATCATGCTCATCTTTGAGCATTTAAAGAAATGCAAGGTGGTGAAATGAGATTGATTTCCATACCAAGACCATGAGGAAGGTGAAAATGAAAGTAGACCCGACCTTTGGATTATTAATTTGGCGAAACTTCTGAGAGAATTAGGGTTTTAAATCAACGTCCTCCAAGTTCTACACATCATTGTCATAGTTTCGACTCAGAAGTCATCTTAGATCAATCCTCCTCCCAAAGCATACCCCATGAACATTGACCAATTGACTCATGTGTGTGAAAGGTTTTAGCTCTTCCCATCCAGAATGTCGGACTACCACACAAACCTACTCTCTAGTAACTCGTCCTCGGGAAGTCAGCTATTTCCATCTAAGGTCTGTCACGTTGTGTTCACAAACGAATAGAGAGAGAAATTAGAAGGAGAAAAGAACTAGAGGGTGACCAATGTAGTCACCTCTCCTTTTGAAGGTGTCCAGTGTAGTCGAGTCTCCACCAAGATTTGTAGGTTTTCTTGAAGTTTGGACCTTTTCGGTCAAATATTTATTTGGTAGTAGGCTTCTTTGTATTTGGATTTTTGTAGATCTGCATGGATCTTATTGTGCCCCTACGAATATGGAATCTTTTTTTCCTTACATTTTTTGGAATCTTTGAAAAAATTGTGCCCAGCCGCCCATCCTTTTTCTGAAGATTTATTTCAACCCATACTGCAGTCTGTAGATGTCCACTCTACCAGAAAAGAAACTCACACAGTCTTCCAACACCCCGTCTGAGTTGAGCTAAGTATATAGTGCGAAAGTACAATTTAATTCCCTATTCCAATGTCATACCCAGAATAAGGAGACTAAGTTCGACCCTAAGAGTCAAATGCTGCACATTGTCATGTGGAACTCGAAGAATTAAATCATAGACCTGAAGCTTCTAAAATCCTATTTCTTGGTGAAGTTCCTCTGAAAAACGGGTGGATTAAGGTGAATTCCATACCACTCTCGATTTCTGCTCACAACTAGGTTCAGAACCCACAGGCATTTTACAAATGCAAATGAATGTAATGTTGGATGAAGTGCAAGTATGTGAAATGAAGACACATTTTTTTTATTTTTTGAGTTTTTTATGCAAGGAAATTTTTGTTGTTTTTTAATGCAAAAATGAATAAGAAGCCATTTTTTCAAAAAAAAGGTTGGACACGGTCAGTGTTAGTACAATTTTTTTGTTTTATTTTGTTTTATTTTTATTTTAAATATTTTACAAGTTAGTTCCCCATCATGTAGCGAGTGTCATGTCCTTAGAGAATAAGAAGCGAAAAGAAGGCGTAGTTCAGGCTAAGCATAAGAGAGAAAAAGAATTAAAAAAATAGAAGCTGGCATCCCCTATACTTAGGCTGTGAAAAGTCTAAGTATAGAAGAAGGGTGAAAATGAGGTGGTCGGGAGATGTAAGTGAGGAGAGTATATACAGATGGGCATCGACTCCCCCTATACTTAGGCTCTAGTCAGCCTAAGCACGGAAGAAGTGTGGAAATGAAGTGATCGTGAGAAGGAGTTGAGGAGAATGGTGTATACAGATGGCATTGGTCCCCCCTATACTTAGGCCTTGGCTTAAGTAGAGGAAGATGATGTACAAGGAGACCGATGTGGAAGGGAGGTAGGGAGGGTAGCCGATGACTAAGGCAGTTTTCGAACAATCTTTTTGTGAGCTTGTGGTGGGAGATCGTAATGATAAGAAGGAGGTGAAGCATATGATTCCAAACCATTATCAGTGTTATCCTCAGAGAAATCATGCTGGAGAGTAGATGAAGTGTATGAATCAGATGAAAGATAACAATCACCGGAGTTATCCTCATAGGAATAGTATTTGAAAGCGGAGGCACTCCAGATATTCTTGTCCTTTACTTTCTTCAGTTGTGTTTCTCATAATTTGTTCCTTATTGGGATCAAGATATTCATCCTTGGATGATGAATACTCTGAAGCACCAGTCTTAGTCAGTTCATAAAAATTATTCCAGTATATTTAATGAGATTGTGAGAATAGGCTTTGGATGAATAATAGTAAGGAACTGAACTCATCCAATGGGAATTGAAATTTGGATCCTTGCGAAGATAGGGTTTTAAAACTACCGAACAAACCTCACTTATGTAGATTACCCTTTACAGACATGAAGAGGAATCATCAGATGATTCATTTTTCAGCATGTCAAAGGCGACTTTCGTTTTAGATGAAGGAGCAATCTTTTTGTTTCGTCTTGTCCGTGAAGGTGCTTGTCTTAGGAGTGTGGTGTTGACACTTGAGTCTCCAGATGAGTTACTATTTAAATATTCCTCCTTGGTCAGTGCACGTCCCGCGTATTTGTTCTTAGTTTTCTTAATGTTGTGCATTCTTGAGTTGGATTGAATTGGTCAAGGTAGTCAGAGAAGATTTCAGCCGACTCAGGGTGAGTCCAAGAATATATCTCAGGATCATATAAGAAGTCATCCAATCGATTTTCCATGGTGAGAGCAGCGGGAAATGGAACATTGGGGAGAGTCTCTAAACCAATAGTCTCCTCAACAACCGTTATCTCATGTGTAGCAACGAGGTAGGGCTCATCTACTACTTGATGGTTACAGTTCTTGATGGATTTGTGGGTTGCCTCAAAAAATTGTGGTTCCTCAAAGACTATTTGAGATTAAAGTGCTCCTAATGTTGTAAAACTTATATCCCGAGTCTCACACTAAGTAATTGCCTTAATCAATGCCAAGAATGGATTTATGAGAATGATTCGCGACTAGGTGAACTCTCCTTAATGCTCAATATCAATGATCGTGAAGTCCACTTTGAGTGGATCACCTTGGAATGTATGATGACTGAAATTGTTCCTCTTTGGTGCTTTATAAATTGATTAGCTAGTTGAATGATCTCTCTTGTTTTCCTGATAGGTCTGAGTTTGATCTTTTCAAATACAAAGGTCGAGAGGATATTGATTGGTGAGTCATCATCGATTCGAGCATGAGAAAATGTGTGTCTTTGATTCCACAACCAAATATGAGCAACCGCTTCACTATGCGACTCTTGGTTTTTTCCTCATCACCAAGGAGGTGGCCATTAACAATATATGTCTTCCAGTCTTTGTTCTCCTTCTGCTAAACTTTTTCATCATTAATTTGCTCATTACAAATCCTTTATGGTCAAGGAAGTGTTCAGTGGCCTGTATCAAGGGAAGTTCAAAATTCAATCTTTCTCCAGCGTTTCACTTAGAGAAGGATCTAAATTCTTCGAATCTTCTTTAGTTTAATTTTTTATCAATTTTTCTCGTTTTTCAATTTTTTGATGTTTTTGACAATTTCAAAATTTTTGTTATTTTTGGTGTGGTGTGTAGATGTGATGCTTTTCATAGATGATGAGTGGTTTCGATTTCCCAAGTAAGAGTCAGAATCAGGGTCATCCTTAGGGGAGTAATATACAAAGGTGTCACCGTTAGAGTCGTCCCTAGGGTGAACATAATTTACGAGTTTCTGAATATCCTCATGATTCTCAACATTAGATCCAATCAATTTAGCCTCCACTTTCTTTCCCTAGTTTCCATAAAACGAAATTAGTTGGTCAGTGAAATTTATAATTTTTTCCTCCATTCATTCATATCTCTTACTTATCCTTGAAATATTATCCTCCAAAGAATTTCATGATCAATCATGTACATAGTAGGTGTGGGTCCTTGTTTTTGAATTTGAGATCCAGTTATTTCATCTTCCATTTTCCTGTATGAGCTGGGAGGAGATTCTCTTGGAATATCTAGTACTAGGGTGCATACCCGCGCTTCGCGGCGGGGATGATTATGGCAAAAGTAATGTCATGAATTCATTGAGGAATTAAAATGAAGCTGAAATGTTAAATTTAGAAATAGTTGTAACTGGTATATTATACAAAGTAAATTATTTCTTTCATTTATGAATCGTATGGTCATAGGTTAAAAGTATTTGCAATCATATAATAATTTAAATAAGCTATATAAAGAGATTATAAACATGTTGGAAGATAGTAAATATTATAATTTTAGGCATTTACATTTAACAGAATGCATATAAAATATTAGAAATAAAATTTATCAATTACATTAATTGGCTAAGAAGATATGTAATATAAAGCTTGAGAAATATTAAGTACTTTTCAAATATATTTATATTTGTAAGTTATTTATTTTTAAAATTTAAATCTAGGTTTCTGTATATTGACAAAATTTTATTTTATGATTTTAAAATAAATTACGTATTTAAAAATCCAGTGAGAGATAATATTTTGTATTACATGTAACAAATGTTAGTTGTCCTTATATATTCAAAATATGAATGACATAAATAATGTTCAAAATAATTTCATTTGGTAGATGTTATTAACGTAAATCTCAACAAATATTATATTAGAAAATTTATCTACAGGCAGGTACTTTGGTACTATTTCATACTACAAATATGTATAAGTGTCTGAGGTAAACTATATTTGAAAAGTCTACTCTTTACAATAATATGTATAGAATACCAATATAATTTAAACATTCTTTTTTTAAAAAATGAATTCTGTATAAATTAGGACAAAAGAACTTTTTCCTTCATTATGTAAGTCATATTCATATATGAGAAAATATTTATTGGTATTTTTTAATTTAATAAACTATATTAGAGGAAAGGAAAAAGAATGATATGAATATTAATATAAAAAATATAAAGTAAAAAATGAGATGTATAATTTTTAATTTAGTAAATATATAAAAGGAGAGAGAAAAAAGACGAGAGAGGGATGGGTGAATTTGAGAGTGAAATACATAAAAGGAGAGAGAAAAAAGAGGAGAGAGGGATGGATGAATTTGAGAGTGAAATACAGGAGAAATGGAGAGAAGGAGAGGGAAATCAATGGGGAGAGATTGAGTAAATCAATGGGGAGAGATTGAGTGGAGAGAGAGAGAGAGAGAAAGAGGAAGAGAGGAGAGGGAGAAAGATCATCACGGAGGGAGAGAGAGACTGAGTGGATAGAGAGAAAAAGGGAGAGAGAGAGGGGGGACCATTTGAGGGGAGAGAGAGAGAGAAAGGGAGAGACGGAAGACATTTGAGGGAGAGAGAAAGGGGCGGGAGTGGGAGTGAAGGAAGAGAACGGCGGGAGTGGGGAAAAAGGGGACACGTGTCACTTGACTGGGAAAAAACCCAGTAATATTAATAGTAATAGATATGATCATTAATTTTTGAAAAATTCTCCTAAAAAATCATGGAAGGAGTCTGATCAATGGAAGGATCTTGTTGGAATTTGTAGGTCGCATACTCACCATACCATGATTCAAGCATGTAGTGCTAGTTTGAGTAGAGTTTACTTCCATGGTCATGATTGATCATTTCCCCAAACAAAAGGAGTCATATAGGGTTTATATGCATTGATATCATTAGTTTGATCCTCTATATGTGTAGGTTGATCGAAGGAGTGATATTCGGGTTAGTCAATTGGGATTTGATCATTATGGTCAATCAAACATTGATGATTATAAAGTACAAGCCAATCCTTATGGTATGATTGGGTTTCCATGTTATTCCTTATGGTCAAGGAAATATGTGAATATGTGTAGTGTTGACCAATCCCAGCAAACCTGTAAGGAAGGAACGTAGTTGATTGGGATTGATATTGTTGTCAGTCATTTGTCTCTAATTTGGAGTGATCTATTAATTGATCATGAGGTCTGACGAGAAATCGGGAATATCTTGGGTAGGCCCAGGATGGATTTTGATCATGACTAGCAAAGGCTGGGGGAGGTGGCAAATATGGAGTGTTGAATTCAGTCGGATCATTTGAGTAAAATGGATTAGGATTCATAGGTTGGACTGGATTCATTTAAGGGTGAGAGTCTCCCGAAAATGTTTGAGTATGGATCGTTGAAGGATATTTTAAGGATTTGGGTCTGACCGAGACAAATTCATTTTAATAGAATAAATCTGGCAGGTGATGAGTCACTAAATACGATGTTTAATTCGGTGCACGTTGTAGTACGTGTACTTAGCGAATCAGTCAGAACCGAGAGAAGATCTCTGTGAAGAGTGTCTCGGCTTTAATTTATATCCCGGGCAAGTCCGGGGTCGAACACAGGGAGGCAAAGGAACAACTTTGGGGATAATTTGAAAATTTAGATCTAGATTTTCAAGAGGTAATTTTTTTAGATTTTTTTTGCAAATAGAAATGCAAATGCAAAATGCGGGTGAATCAAGTTAATAAGAAAGTATACAACTTAACCAAATTAATTTTAATGAGAAATTAATCCAATTTAGCCAAATTATATTTTTTCTATAATCCTAATCCAGTGATGAATGCAAAACACATTTTTAATGAATTTTAGGATTTAAAATGCAATAAGTAAAAATGCAAACTTTTTATGGGTCTTTTCATAATTTTTCACAGAAACAGTAAGCAAAAATGATGAAAAATTTTACTGGAATGAAAACATGATGCAAGATTACTACAATATTTTTTTGGAATTTTTGACAAAATATGAATTTTTTATTATTTTTAGTGAAAACAGAGCGACAATGAGTAATTAATTCCTAATTAATCGACAATATCAAACTAATCAGAGTGGGAATTAACCTGAAAATATATTTTCATAAAAAATCCAGGAGACTTTAAATTTCACAAAAATGGTGTACATGGATTTAATTAAAAATCAAATACTAAAATCACTCTATAATTTATTTCAGGCACAAGACAACTCCACTTTGGATGAAATTTGGAAAGTATCTCAATCACATATTAAGGCATCATTTCTAATTTTTGTAGAATTTTTAGAACAACCATTTATGAGATAAAAATTTAAGAGCTTAATTTGGGTAAACTATGCAATATTTCAGTTAGACAATTTTAATTAATTACCCAAAAGTCACAAAAATACAAATAAATATTCAGAATGTAGACAATTAGTTGTTCAACATAATGGAATTTTTCATTGAATAAAAAGATGCAAATATAGGTCCAAAATAATAGTCTAACACAGGGTTGTCCTTGCAAAACAGAAAGACAATATTTACAACAAAATGTATAGGGACTGAACTATAATTAAGAAAACATTAAATATATACAATGCAATCGTTACATAAAAAATGGGAGAAAATCACCTTCTTCTTTTACTAGGGCGCAGGGAACCCAACAACGGGGAGGGAGGCGGCGCAACGGCGCTACCACGATCGACGACACCAGGGGGGCGGTGGGGGTGCTGCTGGGCGCAGAGCTGCGCGGGGAGACGGCCGGAGGGAGGGGCTACGGCCCGCGCAGGTGGCTGCGCGGGCTGTTGTGCGTGAAGGCAGAGGGTGTGGCGGCAGCCGACATGCCGCACGACTGTTGGAGGTGGAGGCGGTGGCCGCAGGCTGGTGAAGGCGGCCGCTGGAGGCGGCTGCGGTGGGGGTGGGCCGGCCACCTGCTGCTGTAGTTGTTTTTTTTCTTTTTTATTATTGTTATTTTTTTATTGTTGTGATGTAAATTTTTTTAAAATTTAGTTTTTTTTATTTTTATTTTTTTCTTAAGCAGTAAACAATGAAGGTGGACAATGGGTAGATGGATTTGTGGATGCTATGATGATGATGGAAGTTGTGATGAGAATAATATGATAGTGATGAAATGCAAAGGATAAAAAATGTGGTGCGGAAGGTGGTGATGGAAATGATAAGTGATGATATGCTGGTAATAAAAAAATGATGGTGGTGGCCAAGACAAAAAGAAAACAAAAAAATTAGATAAAATAAAATAACAAGAGAAATGAGAAGAAATACTAACCTGATGTTCGCCGGATTTGCGAAGCAGCTATGCTGGACTCCTGTCATCACTTCAATCCGATTGGCGAAACAAAAATCGGGGAAGCTCTGCGAGTTCGATGAGGAACTCGTGACGCGGAGCGGAGCTCCGCGGATCTCGCCTGAAGGAGGTCGTTGCTTGAGGAAGACGCTTCGCCGCTATCACGAACAAAACACTCCAAGCTCTCTCCTTTTTCTATTAGAATGGTGGATGGGGAAAAATGTGGATGTATAAATGAATATAAAGAGAAGAAGAATGGGAGTTAGAAAGATGGTGGAGTTGAATGGAAGGTTAGAAAAATGGTGGAATGGAATGGAGGTTAGATGAAGATTTGGTGGTTAATGGAGGAAAATGGAAGTTATTGTAGAGAATGGGAAAAAATAAATAAATAAATGAAGTAAAATAAAGTACGATACTAAAATACAATAAAAATAAAGATAAGAAAAAGAGCGGAGAATTTACAAAAGAAGATATACAACATGTACATATTTTTTTGTTTGCTTTTCTTTTCTTATAATTTTTTTGTCTTTATAATAGTAGCTATGCACAACAGGAAAATACAATAAAATACTACAATAAAAATACAACACACCATAATTTTATTGTATTTTTAATAATTAAAAAAATAAAATAAAAAAATGAAGAAAGAATGAACATATACATAATATACGATGTACATCTAGGTCCCAAAACCTAACTTTTGCAAATGAGCTCCGATTTTAATGAAACCACTTCCATTGGATAGATAATTTTCTAACTTGAACTTTAAAAGTGGTGAATTTGGAGTTCATACGGAACCAGAATTTGGCTTGTAAGTTGGTCTTTACGGCTTTTTCCCTTTGGGATCTAGGAGCATTTATTTGAGGTAAAAGTTGTTTTGTATTTTTGTATTTTTATATACATTTTTATGAACAAGTTAGAGAAAGAATCAGTCAAAAAGGAGTTGAAATGAAATTATTAAAAATAGACGAAGTTTTGGGCTATTTATATGTGAAAAACTCCTTTATTTTTGCGGCTTTTTATTGTTAAATTATTTTGTGCAATATAATATACAATAATTAGTGTGTATTATTTATAAGAGGCATTTTGTTAATTTAATGATTTTATGTACATTTATTTGAGACTTTACTTAGGGATTTTGCTAAGATCAAGATATTGAGATGATGAATCGCGGATTCATCACGCCCCTATACTTAAACTTTGCTAGTCCTCGAGCAAACAAAGAATGAATAAGTTTGATTAACCCTTGACTGTGCATGTAAATACAAGGCTTGATCTTTTCAAGAACTCTCGGTTTTAGAGATCCTAAAATTCTAAGCTGAACCAAGCTCTAGTCAAAAGGTATTCAATTTCCCTAATCATCAGACTCTCTTTGTATACATATATAGTAAGGATATGACTTAAGTGTTGATCACAGTTACAAGAGTAGAGTCGCAACGTCACCCAAGGTTCCAGTCCAAGAGACTCTCCTAAGAACCCGATCCTCAACACTAGGGAATAAACCATTTCTGGCATCCAATCCACCGTCTCTTTAGTTGTCAGACTTAGAAGTGTAGATGGAAGGCTAGTTAATGGAGGGCATAGGATTGTGTCATTTCCTCTCTCCCTCTCATTGGAACTAGGATCCTCTCAAGTGCCTTATTACACAACGCATATTTTTGGTGTTGATCAGTGCGTCCGTCAAGAGAAGTTGGAGCCATCTGCACTTGTTTTCATGGGAATACACCGGGTGTGCCTTTTTTAAGTGCCTATCGTACCTTCTACACCCAGACTTGTAGCATTTACGATGCAAAGCCCTTTTTTGGTGCAAGCCCGACTCCTGGTCCTAATAGAGATGGTCCAAGTGGACACTTTGACATGGTTGGGAGTGCTCTCCTTTGGTGGAAGCTCTTTTGATAATTGACTTTGTGGAATGAGAGATTTTCTTAACATTTCATTGCTTTGTAGTATTTTTGGCTAGCTTCACTGCTTTTACCAAGAGTTGGCGCACACTGATCAACATTTTTTTTATTTTATCACACCCTGGCACATAGGTAAATGTCAAGAGATAGTACAAGAACCATGTTCATACTGGCTAAAGATGCTGACACTCAGGTTTCATGAAGTCTTCATTGATTTTATCCCATCCTCGAGCATCATCAAATCAAGTCCAAACTCAAATCCCTCACCCCAGTTCCTCTAGTGAAATTTCGACTCATCTCATCATAACTGCAGTCGTGTATGTGAGGTGTTGATCATATTCTTATGGTCGAGACTAAGCATGCAATATAGCACACAAATCTTTCAAACTAGGGAAATGTGAATAATTAACTCAAGACCCTAATGACTAAGGCTGGTTAACTCAAAATCTTAAGACCTCATTTACCAAGTGATCTTGAACAACACTTGTCTTGTGTGAAAGTGAATGTGTCAGGGATTAAACCAACTTATTAGTTAGTTTTTTATTTTTTTAGAGAGTTTTTTTCAAAAGTTTTTTTTTTGAAAAAGATTGGTAGATAAGAAAGGACATTTTTTTGAAATTTTTTTAGATCAAATAAGGAAAGAGAACAAAAAACACATTTTTTTGAAAAGTTTTTTTATAAGGAAAAAAGATTTTCTTTTTTTGTTTTACCCACCCCATATTATTGTATAATATATACAAAAATACATAAAAGTACAAGCTATTGGTAAAGTATATATGTAATATATACATGCCCCCTATACTTAGCATGTGCTATGTCCTCATGGCACTAGGCGACAAAAAGTTGTAGCTCGTACTAAGTATAAGTGGGTGAAAAGAATATAAGAATATGGTAGAATGCACAACGGGTATCGGCCCCCCTATACTTAGGCTATGGTCAGCCTACGTATTGGACAGAACACAAGATTGGGGAACCGATGAGAGTGGAAAGGAATATACAAGAAGAAATGGAGCAACTCGGTTCACTCACCTCCCTATACTTATGGTCTAGTCATCCTAAGTATAGCCACAAAATGAAAATGATATGGAACTGGGGCGAGTTATGCGAATCATGGGGGAGGGAGGAAAATTCTATACAAGGAGGAGTGAGAATATACAATGATCAAGAAGGTTTGTGACGGACCTTCTTGCGGGTGCGAGGGGATGGGTAGTATACACATGTGTCGCTATCAGAATCATCATCCGAAGAATAATAGTGAGGTGTAGGGAAAGTCCAACGAGGGTCGACACACGGCTGATTGCTCAAATATGGCTTCAGAACAGCCAAACTGAGCTCAATCATATAGATCACTTCATCCGGACCTGATGAGGACTCCTCAAAAAGTTCCTTCTCTGGTACGTAGAAGGTAACTTTCTTACCGGTTTTCTAGAACTTGAAGCATCAAGAGGAAGAGGAGAGTAACAAGCCTTGAGGGGTTCGGGGGAACACCTCGAGGAATCAATACCCTTCTTCTTCTTCTTCAGATGACCGACTAGAGGATGGCGCAACTGATTTATCAAGATTGGTCAATTTGGTCCCCGTTGTCTCTTTTGGTGTAGGTCTTGGATGTAGTGAAGTGCTGACTAGAGGTTCATCATCAGATGAGTCACCATATGCATTATAATACTCCTGTAGGGTCAGCACACATCTCTTGTAAGGCATAGTATTTTCAGTTGCTTGGCATTGATTGGCTCATGAGTCAGATCATCTAAAAAATCAATTAAACCAAAAATGATCGTGTCCGACTCAGGGGCAGCTTTTGGTTGTGATTCCTCTCTAGAAGTTTTCGCAGTGGTGGGGATGCAAGCAGTGGGTGATGTGGAGGTGTAGGGAGTTTTTGAACCAATGGTCATCTGGACAATCGGTATCTCAGGTGTAGTAGAGAGACGTTACTCAACTGTCTCTCGAAGGTCACGACTGTCTGCGACTTTATGGATTACCTTGGAATATCGTGCGTCCTCAAAGATCGGGTGAGGTCGAAGTGCTCCCATTGCAGTGAAATCAATATCCTTGGTCTCGAAATCTATAGTTGCCTTAGCCAAAGCTAAGAACAACTTTCTGAGAATTATCGGAGACTGGGTGAACTCTCCTTGGTGCTCAATGTCAATGATCATGGAGTCCACCTGTAATAGAGCACCTTGGAAAGTAACGATGACTGAAATAGTTCCTCTCGATCGTTTAACAGACCGATCTACCAACTGAATGATCTCTCTTGACTTCTTGGCAGATCCGAGTTTGAGCTTGGCAAACACGAAGATTGGGAGGATATTAATCGGTGAGTCATCATCAATTCTTGCATGGGTGAATGTGGTATCTTTGATTTCACAATCAAACATTGGCAACTGCTTTACTATGCGGCTCTTGGTTTTTCTCCCTATCAGATGTGGCCATAGACACTATATGTATATGAGTCCTTGTTCTCTTATTGCCTGACCTTTTAGGCATCAATTTACTTCTCACAAATCTTTTAAGGTCGGGAAAGTGTTCAGTGGCCATTATTAAGGGAAGCTCGAAAATCAACTTTCTATCTAGTGCTTCCCTAACTGCATGATCCAATTTTTTTAGATCTTTTCCTTTTTCAATTTTTATAGTATTTTCTGATTTTTCCCATTTTTGGGGTCTTTTTGATAGATGGAGGAATAGGAGAATGTACAGACTCTGAGTTGGAGGGAAACTGGTTAGTAGAAGAGGGAGGTAGAAGGGACTCCAGTTGTACATGATGTGTGGTCAATCTGGTGTCTTCCACGTTTTCAAATTCAATCCGCAAGATCCATGATCCACATTCCTACCTGGACTCTTAATCAGTCTACCAATGTCATCCTTCAATAACTTATCATGACACATTGAGAGAAGTCTACTCAGTTGGAGGATACCGCTGAGAACTTGGGATCTTATACTCAACAGATCTTGACTCAAGCGTGTAATGCTGGGTTGAGTATGACCCATCTGTATGGCAGATGTTGGTCAGAGCCTCATAAGGTGGAGTCAGTAGACAGGGTGTCTGTAGATCGGTCGCATGAATCCAATCCCCTGTATATGTCGGCTCTCCGAATGGGTGATATGAAGGTTGGTCAATGTGGTCTCCATCACTCAAGTCAATCAAGTTAAGAAGATTGTACGATGCATGCCTCTCCATTCGGTTTGTCTGATCGACCATGTTGTACCCTAAGGTTAAGTCAGGATGTGTATATGGCAATTGTTGTTCTGTCCCAACTTGAGGTGAGCGTGAGGTATGTGGGGTCAACTAATTATGCCAATCATTCATCTCAGTAGTCGCTTTCTCATTGATTGGTTCCTTGATTCCAATAAGCAGACGATAATATGGGGAGTCAATCCAGGTGGTTGTGGGTCAGAGGTGCAAGAATGTGGGGTAGGTGAGAAGGACGAAGAAGTTGAGAAGTCAGTCGGAGTTCTGACTTTATGGTCGGGTTATGGGTATGAGGAGGAATAAATGGGTGGAGATGATCAGAATATGGTCGAAGAAGGGTGACTTGGATATGATGACCAAAATTCTGACATCTTGGAAGGGAAATGGGAGAATGAAGTGGATCGAGGAAGAAAGCATGCAAGTGCACCGAATAACACACAAAACAAACAAACACAAGAGCAAACCCTTAGTTCACCTACTCAACACAGTGATGGGTGCAAAAGTCCGACCATTTATCTTTTCAGTTTTAATTAGGTGATAAATCAAGATATAAGTCCAATTACGCAAGTCTCAAAAGTAGGTTGTGGGCACTATCCTAGGGATGCGTCCTCACCTCTCAACAATCACAATTAGCCAAGCATACAATGAGGGTTTTGCTCTCCCAAAATAAGTGTTAATTTTAATCAGTTTTTTTGGTCAACTCTAATTAGCAGTCCCGATTTTAAGTTTGGTTATCACTTGATTAATCCACCAAACAAAGCACGCCTAATGATCAGTACCGATTTCTTTTTAACCTAAGTTTTAAAAATCAAGGGGAGGGAGTCGAGAAAAACCAATGCAAGTAGTGAAATCAATGATGCATGCCCAGTTTAGGAGACTTACAGTGATCCTCGCGCTCTACTTGCAGGATGCAAGGCAGAATTGAAATTTTATACTATATGAATGCAAACGAGAAAATCGTTCCTAGACAGGCAGTTCTATTAGCGAGTTATGAACAAGTTAAATTTGACTAATAGACCTGCGGTCTAAGTGCGTCTGGTTAAATGTGATGTGTGGTCCTAAAATTTACGAGAACAAGCAATAAAGATATTCTAATAAAATATGCTCTAAGAGCCGCGAGTGCAATTCCTATTCTACGTCAATCAACCACACAACCACGAGCAGGTCCAATGTCCAGTCCGGATACAAGCGTGAGCTCTCAAACAAGAGCCTCTAGAAAGTACTAATAACAAAAACCTACAAAAATTATCTTGAAAACAAATGAATTATCCTCTCTCTTCAGCAGTCAGTGATCGATGCGTCCGTCGAACTTCGATGCACTCCAAGTCCATCGGGCCCTCTGATAAATCGGAAATTCCCTTTAATAGTGTGGAATTAACACTTGATATGTCATTGCAGTCGGGTCGAACCAGGTCTATCAAAGACCATTTAATTTGGATATGTCAAGGAAATCAGATGGTCGTATTTTATTTTACTTGGCAAGAAACCAAGGTACAACTCAGGGACACAAGCCTCTCTCGTGATTATCCAGATTTTTATCCATTTATTAAGTGTTGTATTTAAAGAGCAATAGGTCAATATATGCATGAAGAACAAGACAATGCTTTAAAACAAACATGACATGCAAAATTTTTTTATTTTATTTTAATCATGCAAGTAAATGTGATGAAATGCAATGCAAGCATGCCCTTGGTAAAAATCATGAACAACTTAAAACCATAGTTAATTTCCGATTTAAATCAAGCAATAACTCATTTGACACATTAGGCAAAGTTTGTCTGATCGGCATAAAAGACACTTGAGTTGTTTTAAAGTAATACGTTAAGATCGAAGTGTTAAAGCATGAAACCAAATATGTCATTACAAAGTTCGTCAAACAAGCTTTAAAACGAAACTGAAATTAACTGAAACAGAGATACGAAGCTCAAGATACACAGGAAAGAAGACAAGGGCATAACTGAAAGAAAACATGAAGGATAACTACAAACAGGTCCCTGGGAGGGACTAAAATGCAAATAAAATAAAGTTGAGACTTTCCCTGTAAAATACCTACACGCACATGGGCATTTTTGCAATTATCAAAACCCTTGAGGGCATAACTGCAAAATACCCCAGGTGCGTGTGTATTGCACATGCTATCAAGACCTGTCTGCAAATTGGGAGATTTCGGAGGGCCTCTGTGCAAATGAACTAAGGTCGCACGTGACCGTCACTTGCTTCCCTAGGCTCGGATCTATTTGAGGTTCAGAGAAGCTTCGATGCAGCTTCGGCTAGGCTCGCTACGTGGCTCAGGCTCAATGCAGGCTCGGCTTAGGCTCAGGAGCTCCAAGCCTAAAGGATCGGATGCTGAGGCTCAGAGTAGCTTTGGGGCTACCACATGGTCGAACGTGGTCCATCCGATCATGGCGATCGGGTGACTGTTGTACGCATCTGCTGGCATGACGTGGCTCCATCTGGGCCATCAGATGGTCTCCTGGAGAGGACCATCCAACGACCGTTGTTCCTCCTTCCTCATCTGCTGCTGGTGGCGGGATCAGGACTCCGGCGAAGGAGCTCATCCTCCGCTGTTCGTTCTCGGACAAGGTGGACCTCCCCAGAGCTCCCATGAAGTATGTCGAGGAAGCTGAGAACGAGGGGAAGGTGCCGGACCTCCGGGGTCTGGCCATCAAAGCTCTGATGACGGTGTCGAGAATAACAAAGTTGGCTCCGACGACTCTCCAGTCGTTGAAGGAATTTGATGACCTGCAGAATTAGTCCATAGCCGAAGCGTATTGCAAATGACAAGGATGCGGGGATGAATGAAGTGGAGAGCTCTTATGAACGGAGAAGGCGGCAGCCCTGAGCTCCTCTACCGTGGAGGGCGGAGGAGATGGTCGGAGGTGATCTGGGGCTGTGTAGGGAGGTAGAGAGATCAGGAGCGTGCACATGGAAGGGGGTTGTGAGTGGAAGCTCGGGAAGTGATCAACGGAGGTCGGAGATGGGTGTAGTGACCTGAAAAATTAAGTAAAAAGTCAAATAAAATGCAAAGGAGGTCGGAGGGGCTTACATGAGATTGGGCGGAGCGGAGGTGGCTTGGGCTGAGTCTCGGTGGCACTCCGGTCATCGCTGGACCCCGTCAGCCATTCGGGGCAGCTTGGCGGGCTCAAAGCACCGTAAACACCACCATAGAGGGCAGCGGGTCGACACCAGGGCATGTGTTGTCGTCACACCTCGATCGTTCCTCCCCTTGATACGGGGAGGAGGAGATGAGCTAGGCGAGGCCCCGCATAAAGGTGGTCACCGGTAATCGGAGGTGGAGGCAGAGTATTTGAAAAGCGAAGATGGTAGTTTGGCTGGTGAAATCGTGGGTTTCAAGGGCGCGCATGGGGTAAAGGAGAGGGATTCGTGGGTAGTGGAAGCATGTGCGAGGATGAAGGATGATGGGGGTGGACCGTGAGGCGGTTGGCGAGGGGAGAGGTAGTCCAAGATGGTGGAGGAAATGGAAAGGGGGAACGTGGTTTGCGTGGTGGAAATCATGGAGGAGAAGGCTGACCGGAGGTTGACGACAACCTAGAGGCCATTGGATCTGGAGATCCAACGGCGGGGAGAGAGGAACTAAGGGACGATAAGGATGAGGTCCAAGGCGATGCGATCGAAGGGTCGCGGATGATGCCACGTATCGCTCTGGAGGCGAAGCGCAAGCGGACGAGCGTGATTACTTTAGGACAGCGATCCGATGGTGGCGATCAAAGCGGAGATGGACAGTTGCGATAGAGGGATTTGGAGGTGATCTTGCGGTGCAGGATACGCCACGTGGCAGGCTATGAGTGGGGCGTGAACGAGTGGCGGAGATGAGAGGGGGGCGTGATCTGACGGTGGTGTATTAAGAGCGCATTGGATGGCAGTGATCAAAGAGATAAAGGCGATATCAGAAGGTGCATAACGCGCCACGTGGCAGGATATGGGTGAGGTGCTAACAGGCGGTGTAGATCCAAGATGGGGGAAGATCAGACGGCGGGGGACCAAGGCGTGGGTGGAGGTTCTCTAGCCGTTGGATCAAGAAGGGGTCCAACAGCCCTGGGCGAGGGCAGATAGTGTAAAGGGCGTCGGGCCATGTGGCTCAACCAGAAAGGGCCACGTGGCCCAATCAGTTTATTAGGATAGAAAAGTTGAAATATGAGGGATCAAATGGTCGAATTTGAGAAGACTCAAAACATGAAATTGTATATCTCGATGAGATCTACAAGTTTCATGTTGACCAAAAATGGAAACGAGGTCAACTGAAGATACAAAATATTTTTTAGGGTACTTTTAAGTCAAAAAATACCACGAATTTTAATTTTTCCATTTTTTATGATTTTTAATTTATTCAAGACTCTGCTAATTACAAGACTTTATCTGGACTTTATTGTCACATATTTAAGCAAGGGGGTTAATAATGAAGAATTGTGATGATGAAATTGAGTTTCATCACCCCCTATACTTAAACTATGCTTGTCATCAAGCAACAAAGAAAATGAATAAGGCGGATTAACCCCATTGCTGCATGTGAGTACAGGATCCAATCCATTCAAGTCCACTCAACTTTAGAGGTCCAAAATTCTAGAATTCAAGCTAACCTTAATCAAGAGGCGCCCAATTCCTCTAATTCTCCAGACTCTCTCTGATGTACATATACACTAAGGATATGACATTTAGTGTTGACTGCAATTCCGAGAGTAGAGTCAAATCGTCACCCAAAGTCTTGGTCCAAGAAATTCTCCTAAGGACCCAATCCTCAACACTGGGGAATAAATCAAATCTTGCATCCAGTCCACCGTCTCTTTAGTTGTCAGACTTAGAAAATGTAGATGGAAGGCCAATAATGGAGGACATAGGATTGTGTCATTTCTTTTCTCCCTCTCATTGGAACAAGGATCCTCTCAAGTGCCTTATTACGCAACGCATATTTTTGGTGTTGATCAGTACGTCCGTCAAGAGAAGTTGGAGTCGTCTGCACTTGTTTTCCTGGGAATACACCGGGTGTGCCTTTTTTGAGTACCTATCGCACCTTCTACACCCAGACTTGTAGCATTTACGATGCAGAGCCCTTTTTTGGTGCAAGACCGACTCCTGGTCCTAATAGCGGTTGTCCAAGTGGATACTTTGAAATGGTTGGGAGCGCTCGCCTTTGGTGGAAGCTCTTTGATATTTGACTTTGTGGAATGAAAGCTCTTATTTGACATTTCATTGATCTGTATAATTTTTGGCTAGCTCAATTTCTTTTACCAAGAGTTGGCACACACTGATCAATATTTTTTTATTTATTTCACACCCTGGCACTTAGGTCAATGTCAAGAGATTAGTATAAGAACCAAGTTCTCATACTGGCTAAAATTGCTAACACTCAGGTTTCATGAAGCCTTCAAAGATTTTATCCCATCCTCGAGCATCATTAGATCAAGTCCAGACTCGAATCCCTCATCCCAATCCCTCAGGTGAAAAGTCAACTCACCTCATCAAAACCGCAGTCGTACAGGTGATGTACTGATCATATTCTTAATGGTCTGAGATTAAACATGAAATATATCATGCAAATCTAGAAGTTTAGGGGAATATGGATGATTAAGTCTACGACCCTGATGGCTAATGCTGGTTAACCTAAAATCTCAAGTCCTCACAAACTAAGTTTCCTTGAACACTTCAGATCCTGGGTGGAAATGTGAAAGTAGAGGATTAATCCAACTACTTCATTCAAAAACATTTTTTGGCTTTAAGAGATATTAGGACTACCTAAACTCAATTAAGTAAATGCATCTTCATTCAGCCAGTATGGATGTAAGTACAGGTCGGAGCCCGTTGCTTGAGGACGGGGCCTTACGCGATGTCCTCTAAACCATCCAATCTGCTAAGGGCGAACCCTCACTGAACGCGGCTACTTAATTGGGCTTAGTAGTCACTAATGACTCCTAAATGTTTTTTTTTTGGATTTTCTCATTTTTATGGATTTTAATTTAAAGGTTAAAATAATTGTTAGACTCAACTTTCCTTGAAAAAAGAAAGAAGCTTTCAAAACCATGTCACACAAATAAAAATTTTTAAAACATTTTCAAAAGATTTTTCAAAATAAAAAAAACTCATTTTTCAAATCATTTTCGAAAATAATTTTTATAAAAATAGTGTAACCTAATATAGAAAAGCCGTGAAAACAATTGAGTCCACTTAGTTCAAAGGATTTTACTTTAACCAACAAGTTTTAAATTTTTCAAAATTTTCAGGTTATAGCTAAAGTAAGTATACTGTATATACGGTATACCCCCCTATCTTAAACTTTGTTATTTCCTCATAGCACTAGGTGATACAAGTCCATAGGTCCATTTAAATACAGAGAAATATACAGGAACCAAGGAGGGCTCCCCCTATACTTAGATTAGAAATAACCTAAGTATAAAGGCAAGGAAAGATGAGTGGAGAAAATCATGGGGACTCGGGTCCATCCTATACTTAGGATGAGAGTAGCCTAAGTATAAAGATAGAGATTTGATAATGGGACAGACCGAGGTGAACGAAGAAGATGGATGGATGTACACATGAGTGGATGAATCTGCGGAGAGGAATGGAGTGTTTAAGGCTCTGGGGAGTGTAACAAAGCAAACATGGCTCAATCAAGCATGCAAGACCCTCAATTTCACCAACTCACACATGAAACCAACCGAAATTGGTTTATTATCTTATCGGTTTTATTGGTGATTAAAACATTAGATCCTTACGCTGAAAAAGTGTCAAGTAAAAATCAATGTGTAAACAAAGGTGTTGCTCTCCCAAAACAAAATTTTACTCCATTTTTGGTTGACTTGCAATTAACAGTCCCAATTATTTGCTTAACGTTATCACTGAATTAAGGTGAGCATAAAATCAAGCAATCACTGTCCACCGTTCATTCCCATTTTCCATTAACCTAGGTGATCAAGCTATGAGGGGAAATCGAGAAAAACCATGTATTCAATAAATCCATGATCTATGCCAAGCGCGAAATCATGCAGTGAATTGGCGAAAATACGTGAAAACTGGGGTTGTTTTAAAAACCCAAACTCATGTATGCAAGTCGATCAGAAAGTCGCACCTAACATGCTTCTATTAGCGGTGAGAATGTCTATTAAATTTTGCTAAGTAAAGAGAGATTATGTGCGTCTATTTTTTTTAGTGTGTCCTACCTACGAGCAAGCACGTAAAAAATAGAAAATAAAATATGCTCAGAGAGACGTGTGTCTGGTCCTAGGTCGACACTCAAGTGGGGACGATCCCCACACAACCACATATACTCGTTCTTTTACACTCGCGAGTCTTCAATCGAAGACCGCTGTAAAAGATGATTATTACATGAGACAATGATATGCAAAATGACACATTTTTTTCTTCTTCTTCTCGTGCTCCAAGCGTGCTTCTGCAGCTCCTCTCAGCGGGTAGCTCCTGCTTCTCGTCTCCTTGAATCATCAAGGGCCATGTCACAAAAGCAACGGTCAGAGATTGATCGAGAAAAAAATTTTATAATGCAAGAAAAATTGACAACTTGACCTATAAAAAAGAAACACTTAATTAAATAAATGAAAAATCCAAATAATATAAGAAATGAGCCGTGTCCCCGGCAACGACGCCATTTGATAAATTGGAAATTCAGCCCTTTAATAGTGTGGAATTAACACTTGATATGTCATTGCAATCGGGCCGAACTAGGTCTATCAAAGACCATCTAATTTGGATATGTCAAGGAAATCAGATGGTCGTATTTTATTTTACTTGGCAAGAAACCGAGGTCAAACTCAGGGACACGAGCCTCTCTTGTGATTATCCATATTTTTATCCATTTTTTAAGTGTTGTAGAGCAATAGGTCAATAGATGCATGAAGAACAAGACAATGCTTTAAAACAAACATGACATGCAAAAAAAATTTTATTTTATTTTAATCATGCAAGTAAATGCGATGACTTGCAATGCAAGCATGCCCTTGGTAAAAAAACATGAACAACTTAAAACCTTAGTTAATATCCGATTTAAATCAAGAAGTAACTCATTTGACACATTAGGCAAAGTTTGTCTGATCGGCATAAAAGACACTTGATTGTTTTAAAGTAATACATTAAGATCGAAGTGTCCAAGCATGAAACTAAATATGCCACTAAAAATTCGTCAAACAAGCTTTAAAACGAAACTGAAATTAACTGAAACAGAGATACGAAGCTCAAGATACACAGGAAAGAAGAAAAGGGCATAACTGAAAGAAAACATGAAGGATAACTACAAACAGGTCCCTGGGAGGGACTAAAATGAAAATAAAAGAAAGTTGAGACCCTCCCTGTAAAATACCCACAGCATAGGGGTATTTTTGCAATTATCAAAACCCTCGAGGGCATACTGCAAAATACCCCATGATACGTGTTTTGCACGTGCTATCAGGACTTGTATGCAAATTGGGAGATTTTGGAGGGCCTCTATGCAAATGACCTAAGGTCGCACATGTCCATCATGTGCTTCCCCAGGCTCGGATCTATCTGTGGCTCGGAGTAGCTTCGATGCAGCTTCGGCTAGGCTCGCTACGTGGCTCAGGCTCGATGCAGGCTCGGCTTAGGCTCGAGAGCTCCAAGCCTAAAGGATCGGATGCTGAGGCTCAGAGTATCTCTGGGGCTTCCACGTGTTCGAACGTGGTCCATCCGATCATGGCGATTGGGTGACTGTTGTACGCATCTTCTGGCGTGACGTGGCTCCATCTGGGCCGTCAGATGGTCTCCTGGAGAGGACCATCCGATGCCCGTTGTTCCTCCTTCCTCATCTGCTGCTGGTGGCGGGATCAGGACTCCGGCGAAGGAGCTCCTCCTCCGTCGTTCGTTCTCGGACAAGGTAGACCTCCCCAGAGCTCCCGTGAAGTATGTCAAGGAAGATGAGAACGAGGGGAGGGTGTCGGTCCTCCGGGGTCTGGCCATCGAAGCTCTGATGATGGCGTCGAGAATAACAAAATTGGCTCCGACGACTCTCCGGTCGTTGAAGGAATTTGATGACCTGCTGAATTAGTCCATAGCCGAAGCGTATTGCAAAAGACAAGGATGCGAGTATGAATGAAGTGGAGGGCTCTTATGAACGGAGAAGGCGGCAGCCCTGACCTCCTCCGCCGTGGAGGGTGGAGGAGATGGTCGGAGGTGATCTGGGGTTGTATAGGGAGGTAGAGAGATCGAGAGCGTGCGCGTGGAAGGCGGTTGTGAGTTGAAGCTCGGGAAGTGATCAACGGAGGTCCGAGATGGGTGTAGTGACCTGAAAAATTAAGTAAAAAGTCAAATAAAATGCAAAGGAGGTCGGAGGGGCTTACCTAAGATTGGGTGGAGTAGAGGTGGCTTGGGCTGAGTGCCAGTGGCATTCCGGACATCGCTGGACCCCGTCAGCCATTCGGGGCAGTTTGGCGGGCTCAAAGCACTACAGACACCACCATAGAGGGCAGCGGGTCGACACCGGGGGCATGCGCTGTCGTCGCACCTCGATCATTCATCCCCCTTTCACGGGGAGGAGGAGAAGAGCTAGGCGAATCCCCGCATAAAGGTGGACACCGGTAATCAGAGGTGGAGGCGGTGTATTTGAAAAGCAAAGATGGTGGTTTGGCTGGTGAAATCGTGGGTTTCAAGGGCGCGCATGGGGCAAAGGAGAGGGATTGGTGGGTAGTGGCAGCATGTGCGAGGATGAAGGATGATGGGGGTGGACCGTGAGGCGGTTGGCGAGGGGAGAGGTAGTCGAAGATGGTGGAGGAAATGGCAAGGGGGAACTTGGTTTGCGTGGTGGAAATCGTGGAGGAGAAGGCTAACCGGAGCTTGATGACAACCTAGTGGCCGTTGGATATGGAGATCCAACGGCGGGGAGCGAGGCGCTAAGGGACGGTAAGGATGAGGTCCAAGGCGATGCGATCGAAGGGTCACGGATGATGCCATGTGTCGCTCTGGAGGCGAAGCGCGAGCGGACGAGCGTGATTACTTTAGGACAGCGATGGGATGGTGGCGATCAAAGCGGAGAAGGACGGTTGCGATAGAGGGATTTGGAGGTGATCGTGCGGTGCAAGATACGCCACATGGAGGGCTATGAGTGGGGAGCGAGAGAGTGGCGGAGATGAGAGACGGGGGCGTGATCTGATGGTGGTGTATTAAGAGCGCATTGGACGGTAGTGATCAAAGAGACAAAGGCGAGATCGGAAGGTGCATAACGCACCACGTGTCAAGATATGGGTGAGGTGCTAACGGGCGGTGTAGATCCAAGATGGGGGAAGATCAGACGGCAGGGGGACCAAGGCGTGCGTGGAGATTCTCTGGCCGTTGGATCAAGAAGGGATCCAACAGCCCTGGGCGAGGGCGGATAGTGTAAAAGGCGCCGGGCCACGTGGCTCAACCAGAAAGGGCCATGTGGCCCAATAAGTTTATTAGGAAAGAAAAACTGAAATATGAGGGATCAAATGGCCGAATTTGAGAAGACTCAAAAGATGTCATGTTGACCAAAAATATAAGCGAGGTCAACTGAAGATACAAAATATTTTTTAGGGCACTTTTAAGGCTAAAAATACCATGAATTTTAATTTTGCCATTTTTTGTGATTTTTAATTTATTCAAGACTCTGCTAATTACAGGACTTTATCTGGATTTTATTGTCACATATTTAAGCAAGGGGGTTAATAATGAAGAATTGTGATGATGAAATCGAGTTTCATCACCCTCGCAGGGAAAATAGGATTTATATTAGAGAGATAAAAACAAAATATATACAAGAATATGAAGAGAAATAATTGAAGAAAATGGACTAAATGCACGGTGGCTCGGGGGTCAGACTACCCGAGTAAGTGAAATCTAAATCCAAATTTTTAAATTAGTCCCTAAGTCATTTGCCTCCCCGGCAACGGTGCCATCTGACGAGTCACTAAATACGATGTTTAATTCAGTGCACGTTGTAGTACATGTACTTTGCGACAGTCAGAACCGAGAGAAGATCTCCGTGAAGAGTATCTCCGCTTTAATTTATATCCCGAGCAAGTCCGGGGTCGAACACAGGGAGGCAAAGGAACAACCTTGGGGATAATTTGAAAATTTAGATATAGATTTTCAATAGGTAATTTTTTTAGAATTTTTTTTACAAATAGAAATGCAAATGCAAAATGCGGGTGAATCAAGTTAATAAGAAAGTATACAACTTAGCCAAATTAATTTTACTGAGAAATTAATCCAATTTAGCCAAATTATATTTTTTCTATAATCCTAATCCAATGATGAATGCAAAACACATTTTTTTTGGAATTTTAGGATTTTAAATACAATAAGTAAAAATGCACACTTTTTATGGGTTTTTTTGTAATTTTTCACAGAAACAATAAGCAAAAACGATGAAAAATTTACTATAATGGAAACATGACGCAAGCATACTAGTAATTTTTTTGGATTTTTTGACAAAATATGAATTTTTATATATTTTTTAGTGAAAACAGAGCGACAATGAGTAATTAATTCCAAATTAATCCATAATATCAAATTAATCAGAGTGTGAATTATCCCAAAAATATATTTTCATAAAGAATCCAGGAGACTTTAAATTTCATAAAATTGATGTACATGGATTTAATTAAAAATCAAATACTAAAAGCACTCTATAATTTATTTCAGGCACAAGACAACTCCACTTTGGATGAAATTTGTATAGTATCTCAATCACATATCAAGGTATCATTTCTAATTTTTGTAGAATTTTTAGAACAACCATTTTTGAGATATAAATTTAAGAGCTCAATTTGGGTAAATTATGTAATATTTAAGTTAGACAATTTTAATTAATTACCCAAAACTCACAAAAATACAAAAAAATATTCAGAATGTAAATAAATAGTTGTTCAACAAAATGGAGTTTTTCATTGAATAAAAATATGCAAAATATAGGTCCAAATTAATAGTCTAACATAGGGTTGACCTTGCAAAATAGAAAGACAATATTTACAAGAAAATGTATAGGGACTGAATTGTAATTAACAAAACATTAAATATATATAATGCAATTGTTACATTAAAAAAATGGGAGAAAATTACCTTCTTCTTCTTTTGCTAGGGTGCAGGGAACCCAACAACGGGGAGCGAGGCGTCGCGACGGCGCGACTGCGATCGACGGCGCGGGGGGTGAGCGGTGGTGTTGCGTGGCGGTAGGGGTGCCGCTGGGCGCAGAACTGCGCGGGGAGGCGGCCGGAGGGAGGGCTGCGGCCCGCACACGGCCACGCGGGTGGCTGCGCGGGCAGCTGCGCGGGAAGGTGGATGGCGCGGGGGCAGCCGAGATGCCGCGCGGTCGCTGGAGGTGGAGGCGGTGGCCGCGGGCTGGTGAAGGCAACCGCTGGAGGCGACGGCAGTAGGGGTGGGCCACCTGCTGCTGTAGTTGTTTTTTTACTTTTTTATTATTTTTATTTTTTTTACTGTTGTGATGCAAATTTTTTTAAAATTTAGTTTTTTTTATTTTTTTATTTTTCTTTAAGCGGTAAACAAAATGCAAATGAAAATGAAGGTGGGCAATGGGTAGATGGATTTGTGGATGCTATGATGATGATGGAAGTGGTGATGAAAATGATATGATAGTGATGAAATGCAAAGGATAAAAAAATGTGGTGGGGAAGGTGGTGATGAAAATGATAAGTGATGATATGGCGGTAATATAAAAATGATGGTGGTGGAAAAGACAAGAAGAAAACAAAAAAATAGATAAAATAAAATAACAAGAGAAATGAGAAGAAATACTTACCTGATGTTCGCCGGATTTGCGAAGCTGCTACGCTGGACTCCTGTCATCGCTTCGATATGATTGGCGAAACAAAAATCAGAGAAGCTCTGCGAGCTCGATGAGGAACTCGTGACGCGGAGCAGAGCTCCGCGGATCTCGCCTGAAGGAGGTCGTCGCTTGAGGAAGACGCTTCGCCGCTGTCACCAACAAAACACTCCAAGCTCTCTCCTTTTTCTATTAGAATGGCAGATGGGAAAAAATGTGGGTGTACAAATGAATATAAAAAGAAGAATAATGGGAGTTAGAAAGATGGTGGAGTTGAATGGGAGGTTAGAAAAATGGTGGAATGGAATGGAGGTTAGATGAAGAATTGGTGGTTAATGGAGAAAAATGGAAGTTATTGTAGAGAATGGGAAAAAATAAATAAATAAATGAAGTAAAATAAAGTAGGCTACTAAAATACAATAAAAATAAAGATAATGAAAAGAGTGGAGAATTTACAAAAGAAGATATACAACATGTACATATTTTTTTGTTTGCTTTTCTTTTTTTATAATTTCTTGTCTATTTAATAGTAGATGTGCACAACAAGAAAATATAATAAAATACTACAATCAAAATACAACACCACCATGATTTTTTTGTATTTTAAATAATTAAAATAAAATAAAATAAAAAATAAAGAAAGAATGATCGTATACATAATATACAATGTACATCTAGGTCCCAAAACCCAACTTTTGCAAATGAGCTCCGATTTTAATGAAACCACTTTCGTTGGATAGATAATTTTCTAACTTGAACTTTAAAAGTGAGTTTGGTGAATTTGGAGTTCATATGGAACGGGAATTTGGCTTGGAAGTTGGTCTTTACGGCTTTTTCCCTTTGGGATCTAGGAGCATTTATTTGAGGTAAAATTTGTTTTGTATTTTTGTATTTTTATGTACATTTTTATGAACAAGTTAGAAAAGAATCAGTCAAAAAGGTGTTAAAATGAAATTATTAAAAATGGATGAGTTTTTGGGCTATTTATATGTGAAAAACTCCTTTATTTTTGTGCCTTTTTATTGTTAAATTATTTTGTACAATATAATATACAATAATTAGTGTGCTTTATTTACAAGAGGCATTTTGTTAATTTAATGATTTTATGTACATTTATTTGAGACTTTACTCAGGGATTTTGCTAAGATCAAGATATTGAGATGATGAATCGCGGATTCATCAGCAGGCACTCGGAACAATGTTGCATAATTTTTGAAGGAGGTTTATATTGAATCAACATGGTTGATCTCGGTGCAAGTACACAGGATATTCACAAGAAGAAACCTTTTATCAAGGAGAGTGATGGCACAAGTGTAAGGTTTTTTATCTTCGAAAACGGTCCACGCACACCAATGCAAACGCAATACAAACCCCGATTTCACCAACACACAAAATGAAGCCGCAAGAGTTCGGTAATTACCTTTTCAATTTTAGTTAGTGACGAATTCAATCTTGGAAAAAATTTAGCAAGTTGTTAGGTGCCGAAAATTTTCTTAAAGACTGGCCCTAATTCTTACGAGTAGTTGCATCCACTTTCAACAAGAATGGGTGTAAGTACGGGAAGTTAAACGGCTACCCATATTACTTAAGGATGGAGCCTTACGCAATGTCTTTTAAACCACCCACTCTGTTAAGGAAATCTGGACCGTTTACTGGCTACTCGTAGATCCTCACTGAGAAGTAGTTAATCATTTTTATAAAATCAATAGTATGAATGAAGATTCTGGAGCTGGGCTCTAACCTTAAGTGTCATCTCTCTCTCACTGAGAAAAATAATTGAATCCAAGGTCGGGGTTGCTCTCCCTAAAAATTCTTGATTTTATGGGTTAATTAAAGTCAATCTTTTTTAGATGTCCCAAATTTAAGTAGGTGATCACTGAAAAATTAGGTGAGCACAAATACACTTTTACCGTTCAATCCCAATTTTCTTTAAAATTATGTGACAAAATATGAGGGAGAAATTCGGGAAAAGACGATGCACGTGAACAATGATGTATGCTTAGATAGAAGACTTAAAATGATTCCATTCCTCAAAATCTCCATGTGGGATGCAATACAACAATTGAAAATCTAATTTATATGAATGCAAGCCTACAAAACCGCACCTATCAGAAAGTTCTATTAGCTGAGAAGAATTGATTTGAATTTAACTAAATTGAACGATCTAATGTGTGTCTCAATTAATGTGGAGTGTGGTCATTAGTTCCACGAGCACAATCAGAAAATCCTAGAAGCTCTAATAGTCGTATGTGCAGGTCTAACCTATGAGCCACTCAAGTTAGGCCCCACCCTCAGTGGAGAGTGAAACATGCCACGCACAACACATAAAAAGTTCAAGGTCTTTTTTACATATGCGAGAGTCCAAACGGACACCGCTGTATATGAGCAATTAATTACAGAGATTAAAATTGCAGAAAAATAAATCATAAACTCTACGCTCTGTGATGACTTGACTCGATTTTAGTTTTAATGCGACTTTTCAGAATTCGATGAAGATGTGTCGGTTTTTGAAAACCGCTCCACGTACATCGGGTACCTCATAAGAAAAATAAGAGAGAGAGTACAAGAGAGTGACACAAAGATTAAAAATAAAGATAGAAAAATAAATTTTGAAAAATAAATGAAAAATGTACAGTGGCACATTCGGCGGTCAAAGTACTCAAATGTGTGGAAAATAGATCACTAATTTTCAAAAAAAAAATCTAACTCGTTTGCTTCCCCTGCAACGTCTCCATCCGATGAGTCCTATAATGCCCTACATTAATTTATGTGAATTAAGCTTTATAAATAATGATGATTGTGTCATTGTAATTAGGTCGCGAAACTTGAATCGTTCAAGAAATAGCCACAATAATTTATTCAATTTTTAATCGGCATGGTTTTATTTTTATTTTACTTGGGGAAGTCCAAAGGTCGAACTCAAGGAGGCAAATGAAAAACCTAGAATAATGTCTACCAAAGTTCATTCGTAATTTTCGATGCAGTATTTTTTGGTATTTTTAATGCAACTTTGGGATGCAAAATGCAAATTAGGCCAATTTAAGAAACTAAAAAGCAATTTTCAACCAAATGATGTCCGAAAATTATGAAATTTGACTGAGATGTTAATTATGATGAAATGATAGCAATATAATTTTTTTTGAAATTTTTGGATGCAACGTAAATATCTTATGAATTTATGAATGTCAACAAAGTGAGTTTCAATAATTAATTATAAAAAATATTAAACCTATTTATTTTTAAGGGATAAAATTATCCAAGATCTATCACAATGTGATTGGTCTCAGAAAAATCCTAAACTTTAAAAAAATGAGATTTAATAGTATTAAAAATTAAAGATTGAAATACGCAAAACGATTTTTATAGAGAAAATTTTGCATGCAAATGCAATTCTTTTAAGGCACAATGTAAAATGAAACAATCCTCTAATCCATAATTTTTGGCAATTTACGGAGCTACAGTTTACTTAATATGAATTTCAAAGCATATAGTGGGTAAAATATGCAGTTTTCCACAAAACAATTAATCATTAAAATTGCATACCACAAAAATGTCACAATCATGCCATGATGTAGAGAATTAATTGTAGAACATCATGCAAATTTTTGATAAATAAATTTATGACAAATAGGTTCAAAATGTAGCAAGAACTCAGGGGTCTCGATACAAAAGTCACAATAATAAATGCATAAAATATAATAAAAGGATTAATGTGTAATTTCCTACACCATGAAGGGTGTTTCTGTAAAATTACAGAGGGGTCACGTGCACCACGTGACCCCTCTGTTCAGGGTGGTCTTTTGGTGATTGAGGGAAAGGGCATGGGTGCTCCTTAAAAATTTCCCCCAAGAAACGTGGTGGTCCCGTGTGCAGGGGACTTTATATTTGAGTGGGTTGTCCAATGAAGGGAGGGTGGAGTGTCGTCTTGGAACGTGGCGAGGTCGTCGGTGAAGTACGGTGTGGATGGTGAAGGCTTCGTGGAAGAGGAGGGTCAGCCACTTGAGTTGGGAGCACATGCTGAGATGCTCATCTGGAGTCGGGGAAGAACGGAGGGCCCCTGTCGGAGATGACTCTTGGTTCCATCCAGGAGGCGTTGATGAAGCACTAGGTGGAGTGGACGGAGGTGCTGCGTGGATAGTCAAAAGAGAACTGAACTCCTACTGATGGCATAGGTGGTGTTGTGGTGGCTTCGTTCATGTCGAGAAGATGGGGTTCTACGGGAAGAAGAGACCGCTAGCAAAGGAAGGTATTGATGGCAGTGGGAGGTGATGAAGTAGTTTGTGTTCAGCGGGGGTGAATCACGTCGATCAGAGTGGAGACGAGAGATGGAGGAAGATGGAATGCATATGAAGTTGGAGAGAGGCAGGGTACCTGGAGGTACGAGGGTCAACGACATGTGTCGGAGCTGAGCAGACCTTGATGTAGGAGTTGCGATGAGGTGCTACACACCTCGGATAATGTCAAGCATGAAGAACTCGTCGGAGGGGAAGGTGCTATCACCACCTTGAGATGGGTCTTCCTCTGTAGTTGTAGATCGATGGATGAAAACAAAGCTAGACAGAGCTCCAATCCTTTGTCGATGAGGGTGGTATGAAGCGTTCGGTGGAGCGGTCCGATGCAAGGAGGAGTCCTCTCTGATTTTGGTGGAATATCTTTGGAGAAGGGTCGCGGAATCTGGAGGGGTGAATCAATCGAAGGTGGAGTTGATGCCTCTTACAAGAGACTAAGTTGATGAAGGTGGGTAATGGAAATATGATGAAGATGAGGGGAATGTTGAAGATGTTGTTGGCTCAATGGAGGTGATCCGGAGCAAAGGCAGCTACATGGCTTGGACATGCTGCGGCGAGCCACACAAGGCTCGTATCTCGCCGGTGGGAAGGGCTACACGGTGTTGTCACCGCCGCGAGCTCCTCCTGTGTGTGCAATCAACAGATGCCTTACAAAGGAACAACGGTGTAGCATAAATAGAGGAGAAGGTGATGCGATAGGGATGGCAAGTGGGAGAGGAGATACGGTGGTTTGGTGACGATCTTAACGAGGGAGGACAAATTACATGGGTTTCATGGAAAATCAGAAACATTGTGATTTGAGAGGAGGGATATGGTGATGCTCGATTAGGAAGGTGATCGTGAGATGAGGGAAAGATGGGTTCTGGTGATGCGTATGAGATTTGCGGAGGTGATGAATAGTAGCGTCGATGAAGATCGTGGAGGTGCTGCCCTAAAGAGAAAAGAGAGCTAGAGGAAGAGGATGCATAGGGGTCGTCCGATCGACTGAGATCGGATGCACATGATGCGTCGACGTGGTTGGATGAGGATGAAAGGAGGGTTATCTGATCGACCGAGATAAGACGGTCCTGATTATGCCATGTGTCATCAATTTGTATATTTTTATTTTTTTATTATTATAATTTTATTTTTTTTTAAACGAAAATAAATATATAAAAGGGCTAAAAATCGGTGACATGTGGCGACTCAAGGATCTACCACGTGTCACCACCAGAAAAATCGAAAATCAAATTAAAATATAAAAAAATTGAGAACAACTTCGGATCGAAACATTTTCTTCACAAAAGTTGCTCGTCTTGATGAGATCTACATCTTTTATGAAGATACTAAAACCAAAATCAATCATTTGCACCAAGTGATATTTCTGGGTTATTCCACGTACATAGAATACCTTGATTTTTGAGTTTTATATTTTTTATCATTTATAAACTAGATAAAAATCCAAAAAATATGATAAAATCAAAGATAAACATTTACACATTAATTTATTTTTTTATTTTTATAATTTAGGAAAAGAAGAAATAAAATAAAACATGAAAAACATAATTTTTGTACAAATAGTTAGTGAAGATTTTAACTCAGTTAGCTTCTTTGATTTCAAGCTCATTTTGGATTTAGATTTTTGGGCATTTTAATAAAACTTTCATCAAATAAAAGAAGTAAAAAAGGAATAAAATGAAATGAGTCAATTATGTGTTAGCAATGTGAGCCCGAGGCGAACCATTCCTACAATAAATGTTATTGTAATTAATGATTTATCAATAAAAGTTATTGATTATGTTTCACTCCCTTTCTGATATTGAATGAATGAATGCACTATAAGGTCCCGCTGTACAATTAGGGTTATGTACCATGGCCAACTTGATAATCATACAGCTGTTGATTCATTGAATGAATCATAGAGGCTGATGCTTGGATGAATATCTAAGGAGTTAGATAGAGGACTCATCAAGCATCATCAATGATTAACAAGTAGTGATCTCCAGTCTGAGTGGGAGATGGAAATCCTATCTCATTAGACTGATATCTGATCGACCTCTTGATGCAGGTCCTCTGCATGGGAATATTGATTCGGAGTATCAGATTAGTTGAGTCAATGAGTTGACTTAACGAGACCGAGATAACCAAAGACCTATGATGAATACTGTCACATCACAGGCAAGCATCCTCTAACCAGAGACAGATGTATTGTTGTATGTCTGAGTATGTACATTTGGCAGACCAATAGGTTGATGACCTAACCAAGGTCTATATACCGGCGAGCTGGTGTGCATGTAAGGGCATATGAGTAATATGATCTCTCAAAGGGATCATACATGTTCACTTGTGAACCGGGAGACATGAGCTCACTCATGAGGTATTGGGATTGACCAAATTCCATGCATGGTCATCATGCTTTAGAAGAATGATATGAATTTGAAGGTAAAGATATATGCTTTGTGAAAGCATATGATCTATACCATATCCCAAGGACCAAGATTGAGAAACTTGATGATCAGACTATGAAGATGACAGTGTAAAAAAAATGATCTATATCTTCATAATGATCAAAAGTCTTCCAGTATGCAGGATGTGCAGGTATTGGGAATACCTGAAGGGTGATTTGATCATAAACGATTGTATAACCATGACGCTTCCATTCCGAGGGAGTGATGAAACATGTCTGGAATTTAGTGACTCCTTTCATTATAGAAGTGACCTAATCTTAGTCCATATACTGGATATTGATCTGAATGATATTCAGATGCAATGAGAAGATTAGGTTTACGGTCTTGACTTAGTCAAGCATCTATGAAAGGTCCATGGGATCTGGATTTTAAGATGTGATCTCAATATCCAAGTCACTATACGTGGAACAATACGATCGCCCTATCCTTATCTCCAAGTATCTGAGGAGAAATAGCATTGTTCTTAAATGGTTTAAGAACAATTCCATAAGATCTAAGCAAAGAGAAGTAGATAATTAAATGTGATTTAATTATCATGATGTATGAGAAATTATCCAATATGATTAAATGTGATTTGATTATTATGGATAAGAATAATGTGGATAGAAATATCCAATTATTCATAATATATTATAAATGTTATTTATAATGTATTAGAGAGAGTTAATTATAATTTATATGTGTTGATTAATTATTATGTGTATTGGATACACATAGTGTAATTAATTAACAATATGAATTATATGTTGTTTTGGGTTGTGAATATGTTTCACAATTTGTTCCATGGCAAGAATGCAATATTCTCAAAGATATTTGTGAATTATTTTTGAAGAATAAAACCCAATAAATTTGTTGCAAATAAATAAGAGAGATTTCAAGGAGATATGCAATCTCATGGATTTCCATGAGATTGCAATCTCCATGCAATCTCCATGGGCGGCACACCATTCCTATAAGGAATGTGTGGCCGTCCACTTTGGAAGGCACATGGAGATGAAATCTCCATGTATCTTCTCTCCTTATTTGTTGGGTTGATTTAGGATTAAATTATATTTGATTTTGTCAAATATATTTTAACCTAAATTTGTTGTTTTTAACAACAACAATCTTAGCCATTGGATTGACATAAATCAATCTCACCCATTGATTCTATATGTCCCATGGATTGAGATCCATGGATCCCAAAACCCTATAAATAGAGAGGCATACCATGCTCTCTCTTTACACATGCTATTGTAGCACATATTCTCTCTCTCTCTCTCTCTCTCTCTCTCTCTCTCTCTCTCTCTTTCTCATACTCGACAGCCCTCTCTCTCCCTCTCTTCTTGGTGGCCGTCCACCTTGGTGGAGAGAATCGTCGACGCCCGCGCCATCGTGCTGCCGCTTCGACGCTCTGCGGTTCTTTGTCTACTTGGAGTGCTTCACTCACGAAGGAGACGTTTGATATCGTGCGACAAGATCAGGAGCAACCGTGCTTGGATCAACTTGGATTGCGAGGACACCGCGACTCATCTCCTCGCTCGCAAGCCGTTACTCCGACGATCGGACTTGAGACAGGAGGTCTCTTTTCGTAGAGACTTGATCAACCATGCTTCAAGAGGTATTGCATTATACTTGCTGTGGTTATAGATGAAATGATTTGAGAATGGTTCTCGGATCATGTGGTTTCATCGGATAAAATTTTTTTAAATTCCGCTGCACCGAACAACTAGTACGACTAGTCGTTCTTCGTCGTATCCGATACGACGATCACGCTTCCATGATGCGCTTGAGGATTTCTACATATCCTTCAAGTGGTATCAGAGCCTTAGATCGACGGTTTTGAATATGATTCGAAAAACCGAGGACGACTTGGGTTCGTTTAGGTCGCGAAAGTTTTTATCGCATTTGATTTCGTAGATCTGTTTAGTAGAAAATTTCGGCACTGTTTAAATTGTTTAAACACGAATTTAATACTTGGATTATGTTCCCCATTAAATAAGGAAACCATAGGAACTGAGTTTGCGTAAATCGGATTTTGTATGCTCTAGATATGGTTGTTTTAATGAACATGTATGCACTGTTGCGGGAATAGTAGATTTTAACATGATTAAAGAGTTAATTACTGTTATCATCTGCCTCGAAATGCGTGCAACTCCACTTAGGTTCTATCCTAAATCAAGTTAGCAATCTATGAAAATTGAGTTTGCTTAATTTGGATTTAAATTGATTGAGATATGTTAATTTTAGTGAGTAGGGGTCCTTACTGAAATTACATTCCTAATCTAGAACCAAGTGATTGTCAATTAGTGAAATTAATTGTTAATTTCGTAAAATAATCTTGAAAAATATTTGTGAAATATTGAACCATGATTATTTGTCTAATTGACTTGGCCCCAACCAATTATATGATTAAGATGTGATCTAAATCATAATTGGAAACCACAATCTTTCAAACTTGATGCTTGAATAGGATTTGGGAATTTGTCTAGCAAATTTCCTTATAATCAAAAATGTTTTGATTATTACTATATGGTACAATTTCGGTTGAAGAACCGATGATCATCTCAAGTACAAATTAATCAATTTGGCAATATCCTTTCTCGAGGCGGATATGGTGTCTAGTCGGAGAGCATTGGGGTTGCGGGTTGCAACGTATGTGGTCCGTCCCACTCTCGTCGGTACTGGCCATGAGAGCGGGTAGGGTCGGGATAATGTCCGAGGGATTAAGATGTATTTTTTCTTAATTATTAAAATACGAATTAATACGTACTTTGAGAATAATACCATATATATATATATATATTCAAGTAAGAAAATCAAGTTTGATTGATTGAATTGGATTGATAATTAATTTAATATGATTGAATTAATTATATCCAATCAGAATACTCTAATATGATTAGAGTTGATAATTCCCTTGGAAGAATTAATTATATGAATATGATTCATGTTCATTAATTAAATTTGAATAAGAGGTGGAGGATCACATAAGTGACATCCATGGTCTCCCGTCAAGGTGAAGGGTTTCGTCGCCAAATATTATGTGTAGGAGACACATGTCCGAAGTGACAGCTCCATGCATATGATCCATTTGGATCGGGCTCGTCGCTTCTCGAAAGAGTAAGGACGTATGCATAGTGACCCCAATATCGAGTCCTCATATTATTGGGGCGATATTGGATTGCGCATAGCGAGTTGTATTCTTGTTGACGGTTGGTTCAATTAATGACGGGTCAACATCACCTTAAGGGTGGTGAGCCCGGGTATTAAAGACCGAATTGGGAAAATGCAAGTTGGATTTGCAAGGCGGAATGTGTTCAAGCTTCTCTTTATTGGAGTCATAAGTTCTCATATTATTGGGATATGACAAAGGTAAAGAGGAGATCCCAGTTCTTGCTTGAGATATATCGGTAAGTATATCTCCTACTTTGAAAGTAAATAAGGGAATAAACTTTCATAGTTGACATAGCAAGACTAATTTGATTTAAAATGCCTTAATCAAATAAAACTAAATTGAATATATGATTATATGTTCTAATATATTGCATTCTCAATTTCAGAAAATGAAATCCATGAACCCACTGAGCAGGTTTCTGGAGGTCAACCAGTTGACCGGACCAAATTACTCGGATTGGATCCGTAATTTGGAGCTTGTTCTCTCTGCGGAGCGCATCAGTTATGTGCTCTCTGAGGACAAGCATGAGAACCCTAAATCCAAGGAAGAAAAAGCATTCAATGACAAGTATGATGAGGATCATGTCTTGGCTAGATGCTATATCTTGGGTTCTCTCTCCAATGTTCTGCAGAAGCAACATGTGGAGATGAGTACCTGTCAGGAAATAATGCAGAATCTTAAGGATATGTTTGGTGACATTAACCGCACCCAGCGGTACAATGTTATGAAAGACCTCATTCGCTGCAAGATGCAGGAAGGGACTTCGGTCCGTGAACATGTACTCAAAATGTTTGGGTACTTGTCGGAGCTGGAGACTCTTGGAGCAACGGTGGATGTAGACATGCAGGTTGACTTCATTCTGCTGTCGTTGCCCAAATCTTTCAATAACTTTGTAGTGTCATTCCACATGAATAAGTTGGAATTGACAAGTGATGCTCTCCATGCTGCATTAAAGTCTACAGAGGACGTGATGAAGAAGGATGGTCCCACTGGCAGTGCAATGGTTGCACAGGTCAAAGGGAAGCGCGGTCGGAAGCATGGTTCTCGGAAGGGCCCGGCCCAGAAGACAAAGAAGAAGGGACAAAGTGTTGGCTCTTATTCCAATGCATCCACATTAATGGCGTCGAAGAAAACCGACGTCTGTCACCACTGCAAGAAGCTGGGGCACTGGAGGCGTAACTGTCCAGATTACATGAAGTCGGTCGACAAAGGTAAAGCCCCAGCAGGTATAAAATCTACTTTTATCATTGAAACCAGCTTTCTCGTAGGACGAGAAGGAAGTTGGGTTGTAGATTCTAGTGCTTCTGTTCATGTATGCAATTTGTTGCATTTGTTTCAGGAAACTAGAAAAATTGAAGAAGGGGAGATAGTCATCCAGATGGGATCTGATGCATGTGTTGCAACAGTCGTCGTCGGGACTTGTCGGCTATCATTATCTAGTGGTAGAGTCCTAGTACTTAAAGAGTGTCTTTATGTACCTGAAGTCAGGAGGAACTTAATATATGTATCTAAGCTAGTTAGAAGTGGATATTCATTCCTGATCTGTAATAAATTAGTCATAAATCATTATGATAAATATATTGCATATGGTATTTTGACTTCTGGAGGACTCTATGAATTGTGCATTAATGAACATGTCATGAATGTTACAACCACTAATAAAAACCCTAAAAGATCCAGGAATAATGAAAATCATTCAAACATGATTTGGCATCAAAGGCTTGGTCATTTATCTGTTGATAGGATCAATAGAATGATAAAGGATGGACCTTTAGATTTTCTACAGGTTCAATCTTTACCTACCTGTGAACATTGTATTCGTGGTAAAATGACTAGGATGCCTTTCCGTAACAAGGTTATAAGATGCGAAGGTATTATTGACCTAATACATACCGATGTATGTGGTCCCTTCAGTACCGCGACTCGAAATGGATATCGATATTATTTGACATTTATTGATGACCATTCGCGATACGGGTTTGTCTTCCTATTACGTCACAAATCTGAAACCTTTGAAAAGTTCAAAGAGTTCAAAGCTTTGGTTGAGAACCAAACCGATAGGAAGATTAAACGAATTCGATCTGATCGAGGTGGCGAGTACCTCTCTGATGAATTCAAGGAATACCTCAAAGAGAATGGAATTGTCTCCAATCTCACTACTCCTGGAACTCCCCAACTTAATGGTGTTGCTGAAAGACGCAACAGGACCATCATGGATATGGTCCGTTCAATTATGAGTAAAGCACATTTGCCACTTAGTTTCTGGGGATATGCAGTGGAGACTGCAATATATATCCTGAATAAGATTCCTAGCAAATCTGTACCTAAGACTCCTCATGAGCTATGGTATGGAACCAAACCTAGTGTTAAGCACTTGAGGGTTTGGGGTTGCTTGGTCCATGCAAAGAACGTGGACGAAAGTAAGTTAGAATCTCGCACTCGTGAGTGTTACTTCATTGGGTATGTTAGAGATGGTATTGGATACCAGCTCTATGACCCTGAGACCCAAAAGGTTTTTGTCTCCAGAGATGTGAAATTTTTGGAGGATGATTTCCTTAAAGGTCAAGATAAAAATGAAGTAGAGGAACTCATTGAATCCCCTGAGGATTCTGAGCTTCCTAGACCAGAAACTGAAGAAGTAAATAAAGATGAAACACCCATACCTCTTCGAAGGAGTTCGAGGGTGGTTGCACCACCTGAAAGGTATGGATTCCATGTGTCAAGTGAAACTGACATTGATCCTACTTCATTTGATGAAGCACTCGCGGATCAAGACATGGATAGATGGATGCTAGCAATGAAGTCAGAAATTGACTCCATGCATAAGAATGGTGTATGGACCCTAGAGGATCCACCTAAAGGGGTAAACACCATTGGGTGCAAATGGATCTTCAAGAGAAAGAGGGGACCTGATGGGAAAGTAGAGACTTTCAAAGCATGGCTCGTAGCCAAGGGCTACACACAGAGAGAAGGCATCGACTATGATGAGACATTCTCTCTTCTGGCTATGCTTAAATCCATCAGGGCATTGCTGGATATAGCGGCATATCTTGACTACGACATCTGGAAGATGGACGTCAAGACGGCTTTCCTCAATGGATACCTCGAGGAGGATATCTACATGGAGCAGCCCCAGGGCTTCATGACTGAGGATGGTAAAGTATGCAAGCTAAAGAAATCCATCTATGGGCTCAAACGAGCTTCTCGTAGTTGGAACATCAGATTTGACGAAACCATAAAGAGTTATGATTTTGTGCAGAATCCTGATTAACCTTGTGTATACAAGAAGCTTAGTGGGAGCGCCATTGTGTTCATCGTGCTTTATGTAGATGACATCCTTATCATTGGGAATGATACAGGGATGATGACCAGTGTGAAGATTTGGCTGTCCCATACCTTTGAGATGAAAAATCTTGGAGAAGCCTCTTACATCTTAGGCCTGAAGTTGTTCAGAAACCGAGAAAAGAGGATTTTGGGATTGTCACAACATGGATACAATAAGAAGATTCTTGAACGATTCCGTATGGATAGTTCTAAGAAAGGATTCCTACCCTTAAGACATGGTATCAACCTGTCTAAAGGAATGTCTCCTCAAACTGTTGAGGAAAAGAAGGCCATGGCTGGATGTCCTTATGCATCAGCCGTAGGAAGCTTAATGTATGACATGATGTGCACTAGGCCAGATATCTGCCATGCAGTGGGAGTGGTAAGTCGTTACCAATCCTACTATGGAGAACAACACTGGAATGCAGTAAAAAACATATTCAAATATCTAAGACGGACGCAAGATTACATCTTGGTCTAGGGAGATGGTGATCTTCAAGTCTTGGGATATACAGATTCTGACTTCCAATCGGATATTGATGATCAAAAGTCGACATCAGGGTTTGTGTTCCTGTTGAATGGTGGTGCTGTGAGCTGGAGAAGCAAGAAGCAGGACACTACAGTAGATTCAACAATAGAAGCCGAATACATTGCCGCATCGGATGCTGCAAAGGAGGCGGTGTGGTTGCGTAAGTTCGTCCAGGAGCTTGGCGTAGTTTCCTCTGATACTCCCATCCCGCTACTCTGTGATAACACGGGAGCCATTGCCCAGGCGAAGGAACCCAGATGGCATCAGAAGAGCAAGCACGTAGAAAGGAAATACCACATCATTCGGGAGATACAAAAGCGTGGTGACATCATCATCACCAAGGTCGCCTCTGCCGACAACGTTGCTGATCCTCTTACAAAAACTTTGACACAAAAGGTTTTTGACCAGCATGTAATGATTATGGGTTTAAGGATTGTTCCTGAATGGTTCTGAGGGCTAGTGGGAGATTGTTAGCAATGTGAGCCCGAGGCGAACCATTCCTACAATAAATGTTATTGTAATTAATGATTTATCAATAAAAGTTATTGATTATGTTTCACTCCTTTCTGATATTGAATGAATGAATGCACTATAAGGTCCCTCTGTACAATTAGGGTTATGTACCATGGCCAACTTGATAATCATACAGCTGTTGATTCATTGAATGAATCATAGAGGTTGATGCTTGGATGAATATCTAAGGAGTTAGATAGAGGACTCATCAAGCATCATCAATGATTAACAAGTAGTGATCTCCAGTCTGAGTGGGAGATGGCAATCCTATCTCATTAGACTGATATCTGATCGACCTCTTGATGCAGGTCCTCTGCATGGGAATATTGATTCGGAGTATCAGATTAGTTGAGTCAATGAGTTGACTTAAGGAGATCGAGATAACCAAAGACCAATGATGAATACTGTCACATCACAGGCAAGCATCCTCTGACCAGAGACAGATGTATTGCTGTATGTTTGAGTATGTACATTTGGCAGACCAATAGGTTGATGACCTAACCAAGGTCTATATACCGGCGAGCTGGTGTGCATGTAAGGGCATATGAGTAATATGATCTCTCAAAGGGATCATACAGGTTCACTTGTGAACCGGGAGACATGAGCTCACTCATGAGGTATTGGGATTGACCAAATTCCATGCACGGTCATCATGCTTTAGAAGCATGATATGAATTTGAAGGTAAAGATATATGCTTTGTGAAAGCATATGATCTATACCATATCCCAAGGACCAAGATTGAGAAACTTGATGATCAGACTATGAAGATGACAGTGTAAAAAAAATGATCTATATCTTCATAATGATCATAAGTCTTCCAGTATGCAGGATGTGCAGGTATTGGGAATACCTGAAGGGTGATTTGATCATAAACGATTTTATAACCATGACGCTTCCATTCCGAGGGCGTGATGAAACAGGTCTGGATTTTTGTGACTCCTTTCATTAGAGAAGTGACCTAATCTTAGTCCATATACTGGACATTGATCTGAATGAGATTCAGATGCAATGAGAAGATTAGGTTTACGGTCTTGACTTAGTCAAGCATCTATGAAAGGTCCATGGGATCTGGATTTTGAGATGTGATCTCAATATCCAAGTCACTATACGTGGAACAATACAATCGCCATGTCCTTATCTCCAAGTATCTGAGGAGAAATAGCATTGTTCTTAAATGGTTTAAGAACAATTCCATAAGATCTAAGCAAAGAGAAGTTGATAATTAAATGTGATTTAATTATCATGATGTATGAGAAATTATCCAATATGATTAAATGTGATTTGATTATTATGGATAAGAATAATGTGGATTGAAATATCCAATTATTCATAATATATTATAAATGTGATTTATAATGTATTAGAGAGAGTTAATTATAATTTATATGTGTTGATTAATTATTATGTGTATTGGATACACATTGTGTAATTAATTAACAATATGAATTATATGTTGTTTTGGGTTGTGAATATGATGCACAATTTTTTCATGGCAAGAATGCAATATTCTCAAAGATAATTGTGAATTATTTTTTAAGAATAAAACCCAATAAATTTGTTGCAAATAAATAAGAGAGATTTCAAGGAGATATGCAATCTCATGGATTTCCATGAGATTGCAATCTCCATGCAATCTCCATGGGCGGCACATCATTCCTATAAAGAATGTGTGGCCGTCCACTTTGGAAGGCACATGGAGATGAAATCTCCATGTATCTTCTCTCCTTATTTGTTGGGTTGATTTAGGATTAAATTATATTTGATTTTGTCAAATATATTTTAACCTAAATTTGTTGTTTCTAACAACAACAATCTTAGCCATTGGATTGACATAAATCAATCTCACCCATTGATTTTATATGTCCCATGGATTAAGATCTATGGATCCCAAAACCCTATAAATAGAGAGGCATACCATGCTCTCTCTTTACGCATGCTATTGTAGCACATATTCTCTCTCTCTCTCTCTCATACTCGACAGCCCTCTCTCTCCCTCTCTTCTTGGTGGCCGTCCACCTTGGTGGAGAGAATCGTCGACGCCCGCGCCATCGTGCTGCCGCTTCGACGCTCTGCGGTTCTTCGTCTACTTGGAGTGCTTCACTCACGAAGGAGACATTTGATCTCGTGCGACGAGATCAGGAGCAACCGTGCTTGGATCAACTTGGATTGCGAGGACACCGCGACTCATCTCCGTGCTCGCAAGTCGTTACTCCGACGATCGGACATGAGACAGGAGGTCTCTTTTCGTAGAGACTTGATCAACCATGCTTCAAGAGGTATTGCATTATACTTGCTGTGGTTATAGATGAAACGATTTGAGAATGGCTCTCGGATCATGTGGTTTCATCGGATAAAACTTTTTAAATTCCGCTGCACCGAACAACTAGTACGACTAGTCGTTCTTCGTCGTATCCGATACGACGATCACGCTTCTGTGATGTGCTTGAGGATTTCTCCATATCCTTCATTATGTACATAAAATATTAGGTCAAAACTGCTAAAATAAAATTTGTACAAAAGAGGCCTGAAACCCAATTTTCACATATGAGCTCTGATTCACTTGAACTTGGTCTTGTTTTGAAGGTAATTGAATATATATTAGTTCAAAAGTAAGTGGGATCAAATCGGACACTGGATGAGGAAGATAACAAGGTTTTAGTCCAGGAATCCTAGAACTAGGGATTGGGTTTTTGGTCAACTTATTTAGTTTAATGAATTTTTTGTATTTTTTTGTTTATTCTTGTTAGTGATATGTACACAGTGGAGTGGTTTCAGGTTATTTGGAGTTAGCATGAATTAGTTAAAAATCTGGAAAGTTAGTCTAATTTACAAATCATTTTGGCTGGGATTTTTGGCTTCTTATTTTGTGTAATAATAAGTGATAAAATGCAAATCTTATCAAAACATGCATGAATGCTAATTATGCAGAATAAATGAAGAAATGCCAATGAATCTTAGGGATTTAAGCCTAATTATCATTTTTAGAGTAAAGAATATGATATTCATCATATATATATATATATCTTGTGAATATTTCTAACATTTAATTTTTTTTCTTTTTCATGTGAGGCACCTAGTGGACTTGGAGCAGCTTTCTTGGAAGCCGATGTGACTTGGAGCAATTGGAGGTAGGAAATTTTGCGGACCGATCATGCTGAAGAGGTGTGAAAAATTTTATTTTATTTGGAGAGATAGAGTTTTATTTTTCTTATTTTGCAATTAAATTGTAATAATTGCCTATTTCCAGTAGTCTTCGTTTGAAGATTCGTGCTTATACTTGGAATGGGTACTCGACTTGTTGGTCCCATATTTTTGTGGTGATTGAAGTTTCCCCAAGACTACATCCCGACTATTTGAGTTACTAGGCTTATTTTTTATTCTCGTAGGACAAGGTACACACTCTCACACTTAAGAGATGCACTAGGCATTCTACTTAGCCAAAACATAACATGTTCTCCACTCGCTAATTGAACTATCTATATAGGAGTGGTTTTCTGGTGCTTTCATATAGGCTATATTTAAATTCTGTTTAACATCCTACATGGAGATTGCAAGGATGCATTGTAAGTTTCTCTTACTTTGTCTTAGTCATCGTGTTTCCCACTACACAGCTTTTCCAATTCTCCCTAGTTTTTCATTCACCAAGGATTTAAAGGAAATTGGAATCCCTAGTTTTTCATTCTCTTACTTGGGGTTTTGCATTGCGCATTGTATTATGTGTGTTCCAAGCTCATTGAACTTGCATATCTATATTGATTTTATGAATCATACCTTCCTTTTCAAAGATTTCGGAATACTGATATTCTTACCCAGATTCTATGGGTCGAGCTTATATGACCGTATCCTTACAGTCTTCATCTTCAAATCAGGAGAACCCTCCCTTTAAGTCGATTCATCCCCAACCATCATTCTCTTCGGTCTTACACCCACTTCTTTCTTGGTTGAGTCTTCAAGATATGAACCACTTGCAAACTCAAATGGATATTATGTTTGCATAATGGAGAGAGAGAATTCAAGGATGTATATGAGCATAATCGAATTTGAAAGAGAAACATGATTCCTGATTATCACTAATAATTCACAGAGTACACTACTTGGGATGACTCTCGTCCCATGTACGAGCACTTTTCCTTTGACTAAACAAGTGAGATTCAGATTCAAGGAAATAGGACTCATGCTTGACCACAACCTTAGACAATAACTATTACTCGACTCAAGAATACGTGCCAGAGTCATAGCATGATGAGTATGGTTATTTATCTTGGTCATGAGATGATAGTGGATGATATTGCTCGAATTAAATGAAGAGTCGATACTTTGACTGAACAACTTGATAATGTCATCCATATGGTAAAAGAAATGCTGAACAATTAAGGAGAAGTAGGGGCCATACAAGGCTAACCCAAGACACATCACATTAAAAGCTTTCAAATATAAATACCATAGGCAACTGATCAGTCCACTGACAAGTCTACTAACTATAACAAAAATACCAAAAAATCAAAAAACAAAAAAAATTGGACAACGTCGAAATGGAAGCATTTTCTAAAAGTCTGAACTTAGAAATTCCATTAATCAAGTCCATAGAGTACCTAACCGATCTTTAGATATTAGTGAAGACTCAATTATCACCTAGTAGACAAGTAAGAAATGATCTAGAGACGAATTTCATTTAATCACTATGGTCAGTTCAATGGTGATGATTAAAAAGAGCAAAAGCCACAGAGTCAAACGATTGACTATTAACTTTTACGAAATTAGTAACACTGAGTTTACTCATGTTTAGATTGATGACAACTCCACCCTGAACATCCTCCTGAAATTTACGTTTTACCAACTCGAACTATGAACTCCAAAATAGATTAGAGTCGTCGTTCAATTTCCAGACCGATCCATGAAAAGGATATGAACTGTTCCTATCATCGTGAACTTCCAAGGTGTTAAACATAGAATGGAATTTGTTGTATTAGACTTTGAGCATCGATGAGAGTTGTATGAGTCTCCAATTATATTTGGAAAGACGTTATTAGCCTCTACTAGATCGACTATCGATTGTGAGACTCAAGACATAATATTCTCGAACTTGGTCCAAATTAACCCAAATCTCGATTACACAACCTGCCCTCAGACAAAGGAACAAGAAACCAATAGCCATGACAAAGAGGAGGCCACGGAGTGAAACACTTCACAGGATCAGACGTCTCCACAGACTCAGACACAACCTTAAGAGAGAAACATGAGGATTAGAATGTCAATGTTATCAATGTTTCTACCTTGGTGAATTAATTTGACTTAGACATATCCAATTCACCAAATCTGGACACACTCATTTCAGACTCCCTTGATCATTACTGTGATCTGACGCCTAAACTGATGAAGCCCAATCAAACTCAAAGCAATATCATATACCCGGAACATGTATTGACCTTACAGGAGATATACAATATACATGATGACTCATTCGATGAAGAACCCATGGTCACACATCACAGATAGTTTAGATGGGCCACATCCTCTAGTCTGGTTGCTAGTGGAGGGAAGAAGCACTTTGGTCCTCCTCTCCTGCTTCAGGTTCTAGCAAGCCAACTAAGTACATAACTAGTGGTAGAAACGAATTATTCTGAGGACTTATCCACAAAGAAATATAACTCTTGCTTTGAAAGTAATTAAGGGAATGAGCTTTCAAAGTTGAGAATGCAATTTTAATTTGATTAAAAAATCCTTACTCAAAGATTTTAAATTGAATATATAACTATTTATATGTTCTAATATGTTACATTCCTAATTTCACAAAATGAAATCCATGAACCCACTTAGTTGGCTCCTGGATGTCAATTAGTTGACCGAACCAGATTATTCAGATTGGATCCAAAATTTGGATCTTGTCCTTTCTATTGATCGCATCTCCTATGTGTTGTCAAAGGACAAGTACACATACCCAATACTTTGGAAGAAATTTCTTTTAATGAGAAATATGATAAAGACCATAACTTGGCAATGTGTTACGTTCTGGGTTCATTGTCCAACATTATGTAGAAGCAACATGTGGAGATGGATACCTGCAATGCTATTATGATGAATCTGAGAGAAATGTTCGGTGATGTAAACCGTACATCGCATTATAATATAATGAGAAAACTTATTCGTTGCAAGATTTAGGAGGGGACTTCTATCAGAGAACATGTACTCAAAATGTTTGGGTGCCTTTCTGAGTTGGAAACACTAGGAGCTGACATGGATGCAGATATGCTGGATGACTTCATTCTGTTGTTGCTCCCTAAGTCTTTCAACAACTTTGTTGTCATGTTCCACATGAGCAAAGCTGATTGTACTAATGCTGGACTATTGGCTGCATTAAAGTCTATTGAATATGTAATGAGGAAGGATGGACCCTCTAGCAGTGCAATGGTTGCACAAGTCAAACGAAAGTGTGGTCGGAAGCAAGATTCTCAGAAGGGCCTAGCCCATAAGAGAAAGAAGAAGAGTCAAGGTGTTGTCTCATCCTCCAGTGCGTCCACTTCTATAGCATCAAAGAAAATAGATGTTTGTCACCATTGCAAAAAGTCGAGGCACTAGAGGCGTAATTGCCCGGAATACCTGAAGCCTGTTGGCAAAGGTAAAGCCCATACAGGTATGAAATATACTTTCATCATTGAAACTAACTTTCTCATTGGACAAGAACGAAGTTGGGTTGTTGATTGTGTCACTTCTGTTCATGTGTGCAATTTGTTGCATCTATTTCAGGATGCTAAGAATCTTGATGAAGGGGAGATAATCATCCAGAGGGGATCTGATGCAAGTGTTGTAGTAGTTACCGTCGAAGCCTACCGACTATCGTTATTAGTAGAAGAGTCCTTATACTTAAAGAGTGTCTTTATGTACTTGAAGTTAGAAGGAATCTTATATCTATATGTAAGCTTGTTAGAAGAAGATAGTCATTCCTTTTTTGTAATAAACTAGTCATAAATTGTTTTGATAAGCATATTGCGGATGGAGTTTTGACTTCTGGTGGACTCTATGAATTGTGTATTGATGAAAATGTCATGAATAATACAACCAATAATAAAAACCCTAAAAGATCCATGGAGGATGGAAATCATTCGAATATGATTTGGCATCAAAGGCTTGATCATTTATCTATTGATAGGATCAATAGATTGATGAAGGATAAACCCTTAATTTTCTATAGGTTCAATCTTTGCCTACTTATGGACATTGTATTCAAGGTAAAATGATTAGGATGCCTTTCTGTAACAAGGTTACAAGATGCGATGGTATTCTTGACATAATACTTACCAAAGTATGTGGTCCCTTCACTACCAAGACCTGAAATAGATATCGATATTATTTGACATTTATTGAAGACCATTCACGATACGGGTTTATCTTACTACTACGTCATAAATCTGAAACCTTTGAAAAGTTCAAAGAGTTCAAGGATTTGGTTGAGAACCAAACTGATAGGAAGATTCAACGGATTAGATCTGACCGAAGTGGCGAGTACATCTCAGATGAATTCAAGGAATGCCTTAAAGACAACAGAATTGTCTCCAATCTCACTCCTCCTGTAACCCCCAACTTAATGGTGTTGTCGAAAGACATAAAAAGGACCATCGTGGATATGGTCCGTGTTAGCCATGTGAACCCGAGGCAAACCATTCTTACAATAAATGTTGTTGTAATATATGATTTACCAATAAAATTTATTGATTGTCTCACTCCATTTCTGAGATTAAAATGAATGAATGCACTATACGATCCCTTTATATAATTAGGGTTATGTACCATGGACATCTTGATAATCATACAGTTGTTGATTCAATAATTGAATCATAGAGGCTGGTGCTTGGATGAATATCTTAGGAGTTATATTGAGGACTCATCAAGCACCAACAAATGAGTGTTAAGAGATGATCTCCAGCCAGAGTAGGAGATGGCAATGCTTTCTCATTAAGGCTGATATCTGATTGACCTCTTGATGCAGGTCCTCTGCATGGGAATGGTGATTGGGAGGCGTCAGATTAGTTAGGTCAAAGGGTTGACTTAACGAGATCAAGATAACCTAAGTCCTATGTTGAATGTTGTCACAATATAGGCACACACCCTCTGACCAGAGACAGATATGTTACTTTATGTCTGAGTGTGTACATTTTACAAATCAATAGGTTGATGACCTAACCAAGGTCTATACACCGGTGAGCTGGTATGCATGTAAGGGCATATAAGTAATATGATATCTCAAAGGGATCATACATGTTCACTTGTGAACCGGAAGACATGACCTCACTAATGAGGTATTAGGACCAATCAAATTCCATGCATGGTCGTCGTGCTTTGGAAGCATGACAAGAATTTGAAGGTACGATATATTCTTTGGGAAATCATATGATCGATATCGATCCCCAATGACCAAGATTGAGAAACCTGATGATTAATCCCTAAAGATGACAGTGTAAAATTGATCTATATCTTTGGGTTTATCGTAAGTCTTCCAGTATGCGGGATGTACAGGTGTTAGGAATACCTCAAGGTGATGTAATCATAAACGGTTGTATAACCATGACGCTTCCATTCTGAGGGAGTAATGAAACGTGTTAGGATTTTAGTGACTCCTCTCAGTTTAGAAGTAATCTGATCTTGGTCCATGTGTTGGACATTGATCTAAATGAGATTCAGATGCAATGAGAAGATTAGATTTGCAGTATTGATTTAATCAAGAATGTATGAGAGGTCCGTGAGATCTGGATTTGAGATGTGATCTCAACATCCAAGTCATTGTACATGGAACAATACAATCGCCCTGTCCTTGTCTCCATGTATTTGCGGAGAAAGTGCATTATTCTTGAAAGGGTTTTAGCATATTTCCATAGTTCAATTATATTTAAACATTGAGAAATGGATAATTAAATATGATTTGATTATCTTGAATAATGTGAATTTGATTCACATTATTGGGATGCATGTGAATGACTATCCAATATAATTAAATGTGATTTAATTTTAGGGATAAGAATAATGTGGATAGCAATATCTAACTATTCATAATATATTATAAATGTCATTTATAATGTATTAGAGAGAGCTTATTAAGATTTATATTTGTTGATTAATTATTGGTGTGAATCGGATTCACATTGGATAATAAATTAAAAATGTAAATCACATTTTATTTTGGGTTGTGAATAAGATTAATAAATTTCCAATGGCAAGATTGCAATATTCTAAAAATAATTATGAGATATTTTTGTAAAATATTTTACAACAAGTGTTGTAAAATCTTGGAGATTTTCAAGAATTGATGCAATCTCATGAGAATGCATCTCCCATGAGATATGGGTGGACGACCACCATCTATCGATATTGGTGGTTGTCCCATTTACACTCATCTTTAGGGACGACCACCATCTATCTTTATTGGTGATTAAACCACCAATTTACACTCATCATTCCATGAAATTGGTGGTTGTCCCAGCTATTATCAAGGAATGATGTAATCTCCATGCAGAAATCTCCATGTATGCTTAATTTAATTTAGGATTAAATTATATTTTGATTTATAAAATATATTTAATCTAAATTAAATTAATTATTATTGTATTTTTACCAACAACATCTTGACCATTGAAAGAAGAACAAAGCAATCTCATCCATTGATTTTGTGTAATCCATGGATTGTGATCCATGGACTCCCAAAATCCTACATAAGGAGAGGCACCCCTTGCCTTTCAAAGAGTTTAAGAAATATACTACAAGATCTCTCTCCTCTCATTCATTCCACGCCCTCTCTTCCTCTCTGCCTTGGTGGCCGTCCACCCAACCCTAGAGAGAAGGAGTCTCCGTCGTCGCTTCACCGTTGTGTCGCCACTTCGATAACTCTTGGTTCTCATTCTTCTTTGGTGTGCCTTGCTTATGAAGAATACGTTTGATCTCGTGCGACGAGATCAGGAGTTCCCACGCTTGGATCAACTCTTGGATTGCGAGGATCACACGGCTCATTTCCGCGCTCCCAAGCGTCTTCTCTGAAGATCAGACTTGAGATAGGAGGTCTATTTTCATAGAGACATGATTGCAACCACGTTATAAGAGGTATTATTTATCCTTAATGTGGTTTATATGAAACAATCTGAGAATCGTTCTTGGATCATGCGGTTCCATCGCATGAAATATTTTTTAAATTTCGATGCATAGAACAACTAGTACGACTAGTCGTTTCCGATCGTATTGGATATGATCCTCATGCTTCTGTGATGCGCTTAAGTATTATTCCATATCCTTAAATAGGTATTAGAGCCTTAGGTTGGAGGTTTTGGATATGATCCAACTTAGGAAGACTTGGCTTCGTTAGGGTCTACGAAAGTTTTTGTAGCATTTCATTTTCGCATCTCCGTTTAGTGAATAATTTCGGCCTTGTTTAAAATGTTTAAACACGAAATAATTACTTTTATTATGTTCCCCATTAAATAAGGAAATCGTGGCATCTGAGTTTGCATAATTTGTATTACATTGTCTCCAGATTATGTCATTTGAATGAACATGTATCCACTATTTCGACGATTGCGAATGTTAACGTAATTAAAGGGTTAATTATTGTTCTTAAATTCCTTGAAATGTGTGCTAATCACTTATATTATGTTTAAAATAAAACTAGAAAACTTTTGAAAGTTTTTTGCATAATTTATATTAAATTGATTGAGATATGTTAATTTTAGTTAGTAGGAGTCACTGTTGAAATTACATTCCTAATTGAGAACCATGTGATTGTAAATTAGTGAAATTAATTGTTAACTTCCTGAAATAATTATGGAAAATATTGAGAAATATTTAGTGATAATTATTTCCTTAATTGGCATTGCTTTAGCCAACAATTGATTAGATTTGATGTAAATCACAATTGGTTACACAATCAACGAACAAACTTGCTTTAATAGGATTGGCAATTTGTTTAGCAAAATGGATTTGATTATTACTATATGGTATAACTTTGGTTGAAAAACCGATGAACATCTCAAGTACACAATGATCAATTTGGCATTATCCTTTCCTAAGGTGGATATGGTGTCTAGTCGGGGAGCGTTGGGGTAGCAGGTTGCACCGTGTGTGATCTATCCCATTCCCGTCGGTACTGGCCATGACAGCGGGTGGGGACTCGATAATGCCGGAGAGATCAAGGTGTATTTTCTAATTATTAAAATTCGAATAATACGTACATTGAGAATATACCATCCTTTCAAGAATTGATCAAGTTTGTTGATTGAATTGGATTGATAATTGATTTAATGTATGTAAATCGATTATATCCAATTGAAACACTCTATTAGAATAGATGTGTATTTCCCCTGGAAGAATTAATTATATGAATGTGATTCATGATAATTAATTAAATGAATTTGAATATGTGGTGGAGGATCACATAAGTGACATTCATGGTCTCCAATCAAGGAGAAGGTTTCCGTCACCAGGGATAGTATGTAGGAGACGCTTGTCTGAAGGGACAACTCCTGTATACAAGCGCATCTGGATCGGACCCTTTGCTTCTCAAAAGAATAAGGCTATATGCATAGTGACCCCAATATCGAGTCCTCATTTTATTGGGGCGATATTGGATTGCGTATAGCAAGTACTAATCATGTTGATGGTTGGTTCAATTAGCGACGAGTCAACATCACCTTAGGCGTGGTGGGCCCAGGTGTTAAAGACCGAAATGGGAAATACAAGTTGGACTTGTAAGGCAGAATGTGTTTTCTCTTCTCTTTATCTGAGTTACAAGTTCTCATATTATTGGGATGTGACAAAGATAAAGATGAGATCCAAGTTCTTGCTAGAGATATAACGGTAAGTATATCTCTTGGTTTGAAAGTGAATAAGAGAATGAACTTTCAAAGTTGAAAGGCAAGACAAATTTTATCAAAAATTCCTTCATCAAATGTTTTTAAAGTGGAAATATTATTATTTATATGATCTAATATAGTGCATTCTTAATTTCAGAAAATGAAGTCCATGAACCCACTGAGTAGGCTCCTGGAGGTCAATCAATTGACCGGATCAAATTATTCAGATTGGATCCGAAATTTGAATTTTGTCCTTTCTGTTGAGCGTATTTCATATGTGCTATCCAAAGACAAGATTACAAACCCAAAGACTCTGGAAGAGATTTCATTTAATGAAATTTTTGATGAAGATCATAATTTGGCAAGATGTTATATCCTTGGCTAATTATCCAATGTGCTTCTGAAGCAGTATGTGGAGATGAACCATTGCTAAGAAATCATGTTGAATCTGAAAGAAATGTTCGGTGATGTGAACCACACATAGCTTTATAATGTAAGAAAGAGCTTATTCGCTGCAAGATGTTGGAAGGGACCTCTCTCAGAGAACATGTACTCAAAATGTTTGGGTACCTCTCTGAATTGGAAACCCTAGGAGCCTTCATGGATTCTGACATGCAGGCCGATTTCATTCTGTTGCCGCTCCCAAAGTCTTTCAACAACTTTGTAGTCACTTTCCACATGAGCAAAGTTGATTTTACTAATACTGGGCTTTTAGATGCATTAAAGTCTGTTGAAGACGTAATGAAGAAGGATGGCCCCTCTGCTAGTGCAATGGTTGCACAGGTCAAAGGAAAGCATGGTCAGAAGCAAAGATCTCGGAAGGTCCTAGCCTAGAAGAGTAAAAAGAAGAGTCAAGGCGTTGGCTCATATTCTAGTGCATCTACTTTAATAGCGTCGAAGAAAACCGACATTTGTCACCACTGCAAGAAGCCAGGGCACTAGAGGCGTAACTGCCAAAATACCTAAAGTCGGTCGACAAAGGTAAAGCCCCTGTAGTTATGAAATCTACTATTATCATTGCATGTAGCTTTCTCGTTGGCGAGAAGGAAGTTGGGTTGTCGATTCTGGTGCTTCTGTGACGAGTCCGGAATTGTGCTTGTTGAGAATAAATGTATTTGATCGTGCGTAAAAATTAATTTGTCGTTTCGTTGTAGGCGGCAATCGGAATTGGTTAAGAAAATAACCACAAGTATTTAGTCAATTTTTAATCGTGTGGTTTTATGTTTATTTTACTTGGGCAAGTCCCAAGGTCAAACATAAGGAGGCAAAGGAACAACCTAGAATTATGTCTATCAAAATTCGTGTGCGGTTTTCGAGGTAGTCTTTTTATAATTTTTTAATGCAATAAAGGATGCAAATTGCAAATTCGACCTATTTTAGGGAAAAATGTAAATTATGGTCAAACGATGTCCGAAAAATATGAAACTTGGCCAATACGCAAATTATGTTGAAATGTATGCACTGTAATGTTTTTTTAACTTTTGGATGCAAGATGAATTTTTTATGAATTTTTAAATGCAAAAAAATGAATTTCAATATTTAATTATAATAAATATGAAGCCTAATTATTTTCAAGGGATAAAACTATCGCAGATCTACCACTAGGTGGTTGATCTCAGAAAAATCCTAAACCTCGAAAATACGAGATTTAATACCTATAAAAATCAAATATTGAATTATGAAAAATGATTTTTACAGAGAAAAATATGATGTAAATGTGATTCTTTTTGGGGAAAATGTTAACAACAAATAATTCTACAATCTTTAATTTTTCGGGAATTTTTAGAGCAATGGTTAATCAATGGAAAATTAAAAAGCACAAAATGGGCAAATTATGCAATTTTCCACAAAACAATTAATTATTAATTAAGATGATCACAAAAATGCCCACAATATGTCAAGATGTAGAAAATTAAATGTGAAACAAAATGTTATTTTTGAATAATAAAATGATGCAGAGAAGAGTCAGAAAACAAAGGGAACACAGGGGTATAACTGCAATACAATAAATACAATAAATATAAAAATAAAGTGGGGGCCTATTTGTAATTACTTATAATTAAGGGGGCTCCTTGAAAAATCTCCAGAGGGGCATGTGCGCAACATGTGCCCTCTGGTCGCCGGGGGCTGGATGGCGAATAAGATAATCTCTAGGGGCTTCCTTGTAAATGTTCAACGGCTCACATGTCACCCACGTGTAGAGGTCGACTCGGGTGAGGCTCGGTGCGGGGTTCCACATGGGAGGCGCCTATGCTTCGGACGAGGCCCAATGCTTTGGCTCAGATGGCTAATTTGGAGCAAGCCTCGGAGTGGATCAAGGTCGTTGATGAAGGTGGGAACGAACGGTCGGTGGATGTTGCATTATCGAACGGGAGAGATCGAGGCTCTCCTAGATTGGACGATAGTGAGGGTAGCTGACACACGGCTGGCGGTCGGTGGTGGAGAAGCGGAGCTCTGGTGATCGTGTTGTCGATGATGGTGAGGTGGAGCAGATGGTTGTAGGAGGCCTGCTTTGTTGATCGTCGATGGCGGTGCTCCGGTGATCCTGGGAGCAGCTGGCATAGAAGCGAGGACCTTCCGGAGACAATGCAGTGGTTGATCGTTGATGGCAATGGTTGTCATCGACCGGTGTTGTTTATTGTTGTCGGTGAAGTTGAGGCAGAGCAGGTTGAAGATGTATAGCGGGAGTAGGTGAATAGATGTAGGGCGACTATAGCGATTGGGGGGGGTATCGATCGGGAGATGCGATGATCGGGCAATGCGAGGCGAAGCGGAGGAGGAGGGGTACCTGGAGGGCTCGATGGCGGTTGGTCGGAGCTGGAGTAGCAATATGGGCGGCGAAGCTACGACGAGGTGCTTGGAGCCCTCAGATCATGTCGTTCCTTGGTTGTCATGAACGGAAGGCGATGCACGGTGGATGCCCTTCCCTGGAGGGGGGCGATGCTCTTTTATAAGTCGATGGGCTTTGCCGGCTATGGAAGGGGATTTGGGGGCGATCGATTTTAGATTCGCCGGAATTCAATGGGGATGGGATGCGAGGAGATCTGGTGATTGAAGATGGTGGCTGGAGATTGATTGGAGGCGAATCCGAGATGGTGGGGATTGCGGGGCGGCGCGAAGCTCGCGAGATCTCCGGCGAAATCAAAGGTGGATTGATTTGGGAAAGGCGACCTCGGAGGACGATGACCCTTGTCGTCCGATCGGCCAAGATCGGGTGGCCAGTTGGGTGCCATGTGTCAAGCTAGGGGTGAGAGGCGCGACACGTGCCTGGGAGGCACGTGCCCTGCACATGCGTTGATTTTAATTTTTTTATAAAAACAAATTAATAAAAACTTTAACAACGGCTGACATGTGGCGGCTCCAGGAGTTGCCACGGGTCAGCACCACAAAATTCAGAAAAATAAATACTTTGTAAATTACAAAAGAAATAATAAAGGAACTTGGATCAAAAACGTTTCTTCAAGAAATTGCTCGTCTCGATGAGATCTACAACTTTTATGAAGACATCAAAACCAAAATCGATCATTTGTACAAAGTGATATTTTTGGGGTATCCCATGTACATAAAATACCTTGATTTTTGGGTTTTATAATTTTTTTGTCATTTTTAAACCAGATAAAAATCCGTAAAAAATATGGTAAAATCAAATATAAATATAGACACATTAATATTTTTTTATTTTTATTAATTAAGAAAAAGAAGAAATAAAATAAAATACGAAAAAGACTACTTTTGTACAAGCGGTTAGTGAAGACTCGGACTCAATTTCTTTCTTTGATTTCAAGCTGAATTTGGATTTGGATTTTTGCGCATAAAACTTTCATCAAAGAAGACACATGAAAAAGAAATAAGCTAAAATAGGTCAATTATGTACATAAAATACTAGGTCAAGAACCGCTAAAATACAAAATGGACAAATGAGGCCCAAAACCCAACTTTCGCATATGAGCTCCGATTCACTTGAACTTGGTCTAGTTTTGAAGGTAATTGAATGTATATTAGTTCAAATGTGAGTAGGATTAAAACAAACACTGGATGGGGAAGATATGAGGTTTTTAGTCCGGAAATCCTGTAACTAGGGTTTGGGTTTTTGGTCCACTTATTTGGGTTAGTGATTTTTTTTGTATTTTTTATTTATTATTTTTAGTGATATGTACACAGTGGAAGTAGCTTTGGGTCATTTGGAGTTAGCATGAATGAGTTAAAAATCAAGGAAGTTAGACTATTTACAGGTCAAATTTGGCTAGGATTTTTTTGGCTTCTTATTTTTGTGCAGAAATGAGTGCTAAAATGAAATACATATGAAAACATGCACGAATGCTAATTATGCAGAATAAATGCAGAAATGCTGATGATTTTGAGGGATTTGAGCTTAATTAATGAGATTTAGATTGATAAATCTGATATTCATCATCCCCCTATATTTAATCCATGCTCATCCTTGAGCATCAAGAAGAAATGCCATGAGGTGAAATGAGATTGGGTTCCATACCAAGACCATGAGCAGAAGGTGAAAATGAAACTAGACTCGACCTTTGGATTAATAGTTTGGCGGAATTTCTGTGAGACTTAGAATTTCAAAATCAACAGCCTTCAAGTTCTACACATCATTGTTACAGTTTTGGCTCAGAAGTCATCTTAGATAAATCCTCTTCCCAAATCATACCCTATGAACATTGAACAGTTGACTCATGTGTGTGAAAGGTTTTAGCTCTTCACATCCAGAATGCTGGACTACCATGTAAACCTCCTCTCCAGTAACTCATCCTCGGGGAGTCAGGTATTTCCTTCTAAGGTCTGTCACGCTTTGTTCACAATCGAATTGGGGGAGAAGTTAGAAGAAGGAGAAAAGAACTAGAGGGTGGCCAGTGTAGTCACCTCTCCTTGTGAAGCTAGCTAGTGTAGCCGAGTCTCCACCAAGATCTGTAGGTTTTCTTTGAAACGTGGACCTTTTTGCTCAGTTATTTATTTGGTAGTGGCTTCTTTGTATTTGGATTTTTGGTGGTTTTGCTTTGATCTTGTTGTGCCCCTACGGATATAGAATCTTTTTGTTTCCGTACATTTTTGGGGTCTTAGAAAAAAATTTGCCCAGTCGTCCATCCCTTTTTCGAAGCTTTATTTCAGCCCGTACTTCGGTCTTTAGATTTCCATGCTACCAGAAAATAAACTCACACAGTCTTCCAACATCCCGTCTGAGTTGAGCTAAGTGCATAGTGCGAGAGTACAAATTAATTCCCTATTACAGAGTTGTACCCAGAATGAAGAGACCAGGTTAGACACTAAGAGTCAAACGCTGCACATTGTCATGTAGAACTTAAAGAATTAAGTCAAAGACCTGAAGCTTCTAAAATCCTATTTCTCAGTGAAGTTCCTCTAAAAATTAGGTGGATTAAGGTCAAGTCCAGATCACTCTCGGTTTCTGCTCATAACTCGGTTTAGAACCCAAAGACTTTTCACAAATGCAAATGTATGAAATGCTGGATGAAGTGCAGGTTTGTGAAATGCAGACACTTTTGTTTTAATTTTGATGATTTTGATTGTTTTACAAAAAAGAATAAGAAGCCATTTTTTTAAAGAATTTTGGGCACAGTCACTGTTTGTAGAAAAACTCTTTTTCTTTTTCTTTGTTGTTTTTTTAGGTTAGTTACCCATCCCGTAAATACATATAAACTTACGAAATATGACTAAAATATATATACAGTATATATACAGACCCCCCTATACTTAGCGAGTGTTGTGTCCTCAGTGCACAAGAAGCGTAAAGAAGACATAGCTCGGGCTAAGCGTAAGAGAGTGAAAAAGGAAAATAAAACGAACAAGATATACAGGTCTGCCCCCTATACTTAGACTGTGAACAGTCTAAGTATAGAAGAAGAGCGGAAAAAATGAAGTGATCGAGTATGCGATTGAGGAGAGTATAAACAGATGGGCATCGGTTCCCCCTATACTTAGGCTCTGGTCATCCTAAGTATAAGAGAAGGGTGGAAATGGAGCGATCGGGAGATAGGAGAAGGATGGTATATACAGATGGCACCAGTCCCCCCCTATACTTAGGTCTTGGCCTAAGTAGAGTAAGAAGTTGTACAAGGAGATCGATGTGGTCAGGAGGGAGGGTGGTCATGATCTGATGAATCTTCAATGTTCTCGCTCTGCGTGAAGTAGATGACCTCAACTTGAATTGTCTCCTCTTTGGATGATTCTATATATGGCTTCAGCAATTGTCCATTCACTGAGAAAGGTTGTGCATCATCTTTGAGTTTGGCAATATACACACTTCCATTGGTATGTACATCGACGACAATGTTAGGATCCATCCATTTTGATTTTAGTTTCCTGTGAAAAATCTTCAACGGAACATTAAACAACCACACTTTCTGCCCAGGGACAAAGGTTTTATCTCAAATGTGTCTATCATGCCATCTGTTGACCTTGTCCTTATAGATTACACTATTGTCGTATGCATGGTTTCAGATTTCAATTAGCTCATTCATATTTAAGTCTCATCATAATTTCCCTAGATGACAACTCCAATTCAGCTTTTTGATCGCTCATTTTGATTTGTGAATCAACTCTGCGGGTAGATGGCTATCCATAGATCATCCTAAAAGGTGAAGTACCGAGTAGAGTCTTGTAGGCTGTCCCATAGGCCGACATAACCTGGTCCAACAGTTTCGACCAATTCTTCCTATCTCGACGAACCAACTTCTGAAGAATACCCTTCACCTCTCTATTATAAACCTCTGCCATGCCATTAGATTGTGGATGATATGGGTTGGCTATCCTATACTTAAATTTATACTCCTTAGCCAAAGATCTCATTTCCTTATTCACAAAGTGGCTACCTCCATCTGAAATCAATACTTTTGGTACCCCGAATCTTGCAATGATATTATCCTTGATAAACTTACAAATGATTTTGCTATCTACATTTCGGGTTGGAATAACCTCTACCCATCTTGATAAATAATCAACCGCTAACAATATGTGCTCGAATACATTGATACTGGGAAAAGGAATCAATCCCCCATGCATCGAAAACATCACAGAAAATCATTGGTTGCATGGGCATTTCATCTCTATATGTAACAGTCCCTCCCATTCTTTGACAAATCGGGCATGATCGTACAAAATCAATAGCATATCGAAATATGATCTATCAGTAAAATCCACATTGGAGTACCTTGTGCGCAGTTCTCTTTCCCGAATGTTGTCCTCCAGCCTCGAGAGAATGACAATGTGTGAGGACACTCTGGTATTCCTCCTGAGGAATACATCTTCGCCAGATGCAATCCGGTCCTTCATAGAAAAGGAAAGGATCATCCCAATGGTATTTTCTCGAATCCGGCTTCAATCTATCAATCATTCTCTTGGTCCAACCAAAGGGAACTTTCTTGGAGACAAGATAGTTAATGATGTTAGAATACCATGGGGTTGAATTAATAACGCAAATTGATTCGTATGGAAAAGTCTCCTTTATTGGTCCAGTGTCACGATAATCGTTTTGCTCAATTTGGGATAGGTGATCAACTACAACATTCTTTATTCCAGTTTTATCCTTGATCTCCAAATTAAATTCCTGGATTAATAAGATCCATCTCAAAAGTGGTGCTTTGGAATCCTTCTTATTCATAAGATATCTTATTGTCGTATGATCAGTGAAAATTGTCACCTTGGAGCCCAATATGTATGATCTGAATTTTTCAAGGGCCCAAACCACCGCGAGCATTTCCTTTTCAGTTACCGTATAATTTCTCTGTGCAGGATCTAACACTTTGCTTGTGTAGTGAATCTCATAAGGAATTCCATCTCTTTTTTGTCCAAGTACCGCTTCGACAGCGAAATCCGATGTTTCAGTCATGATCTCAAAGGGAAGAGACCAGTCGGGAGGTTGTAATATCGGCGACTCACATATTTTCTTTTTCAGGAGCTCGAAGGCCTTTAGACATTTGTGATTCACAATAAATCGGTGTCTTTTCCTAAGAGCTCAGTCGGTGGGCGGGCAATCTTTGAAAAATCAGGGATAAACCTTCGATAAAATACAACATGCCCTAAGAAAGACCTCACTGACTTGACGTTAGTTGGTGGCTCAAGTTTCTTGATCACATCCACCTTGGAAGGGTCGAACTCCATTCCCTTTTTGGAGATGGTGTTCCCCAACACGATATTCTCTGTTACCATAAAGTGACTTTTCACCCATGAGAGTACCAAATTAACCTCCCTTCATCTCTGAAGGACTCAATCCAAGTGTGCTAAACATGTATCAAATGAATCACCATTAACCGAGAAGTCATCCATGAAGACTTCCAACAAATCACCAACTATTTCGGCAAATACGGTAATCATGCACCGCTGAAATGTGCCAGGGGCATTACAAAGCCCGAATGGCATGCACTTGAATGTGTAGGTACCAAAGGGACATGTAAATGTGGTCTTTTCCTGATCCTCGGGAGCGATAGCTACTTTCCCTGCAAGAAAACAAAAGAATGCTTTCCCTGCAAGTTTCTCCAAAATTTGATCAATAAATGGCAGTGGAAAGTAATCTTTCTTGGTCGCAGCATTCAGGCACCTGTAATCGACACAGATGCGCCACGACGTGGGCACTCAGGTTGCAATCTCAACCCCCTCCTCGTTGGTGACCATCTGGATTCCTGACTTCTTCGGGACGACATGAAGGGGGGCCACCCACTTGGAGTCAAAAATGGGGTATATAAAACCTGCTTTGCACCAATTCTCTATCTCTTTCTTAACTACTTCAAGAAGATTGGGGTTTAATCTTCTCGGAAATTCACGGGAATGCCTTGCGTTATCCTCAACATAAAATTGGTGCGAGCAGAGAGCGGGGTTGATTCATACGAGATCCGACACAGTCCAATCGATGGCTTTTCGATTTCTCTCAATGACTTCGAGTAATATAGATTCCTGGTCCATGGATAATGATGAGGTAATGATCACAGGCAATTTCTCTTTGGGTCCTTTAAGAAATGCATACTTCATTATTTGAGGCAACGGTTTCAGCTCTGGTAAATCTAAATCATCAATTAAATCTGGCTAAACGACTTTTGCATCTGGCTCAGTGTCGGTTGGCAGTGAATCACTATGTGATGTGCTAGCTACCAATTCCGGAGAAAGGTGAGTCAGATCGCCAAAGTAGTGTGGTAATTCGGCCAAAGTCGTGTCCGACTCGTAATCGATATTTCTTGATTGTCCCAATGAAGATGGGAGTGACAAATCCGAAAGGATTTCTGTGTTATCAAGGTTATAAGCATCTAGGTGTCTAGATAGGTTTGGCAACATCTCGCAAACTGCATTGTGCATTGTTCCTTCTTCCGATGAAGTGCTTTAAATCTGAATGTTGGAAGTTGGTCCCACGACCTAGTAGTGCTGATGAGATTGCATTCTGATGTTTTGGAGTATTCAGTAGTGGATTCGGAGTCTGGTCTTTACCACTTTTACTGCTTCATCTCCAAATCGACCTCTCTGCCTAGAGAGCGGAATTTCATCATTCATGTACTGTAATCGAATACGACTTTAGTGGTTCGTAAGAATGGTATTCCAAGAATGATTTGGGATTCTTTCCAATGGTTTGGGGTCTCCATACAAAGACAGTGAAGTCCACTTTGTATTCCGTACCCTCGATTAAGATGATCACATTTTTACTTCTTTCTTAGGCCTCTTAGTGGATTTATCAGTAAATTAGAGTAGAGATAATGATTTCTTGAGAGGACCCAACTCCAATTTGTAATATAAGGAAAAGGGGAGAAGATTTATAGAAGAACCATTATCGAGAAGTGTGTGTGCAAATGCAAAGCTGCCAATGGGACTCTCCACATAATGAGCACCCAGATCCCTTTTATTTCTTGGCAAATGTTGATTTCTCACAAATTTGTTTGTGGCAACTGTCAAGATATGTGTCTCCACAAATTGACTTGGTTTCTTTGTACGAGTCCGAGTGGGAGTGCATTTTACTTTCAAGTACTTCTGAAATGTTGGATTACTGGCCAGATATTGATCAAAGGGTACTTTGACAGTGATATTTTCCAGGCAAAACCATTGCATCTCTAGATCGTCTTGGAGGTTTTTCTTTGGTTTTCCTTTCTTAAGATCATGGGGGAAAGGAATGGAAGCATTTGAGACAGGAGATAGAGAACCAGAGTCATAAATAAGCGCATCTTTATTAGAAATGGAGTTCTTTTACAATCATTGGTTTTCTGATAATAACCAAAATCATGTTGTTGAAAATGTGACAACGGTATTTTTGCAGCAACTAGAGGTGCAAGGTCCTCTGTAGACTCCATATATGCTTTTCCTTTCTCACATGCTGGGATCTTGACAGGTACAGAATTCAGGTGTCCTTCTTCGTTCTCGGAAGCATCCTCCGGTTGATCTTCCGAGTCTTCATGATCCAATTCCCGTTCCCGGTCAGGTACGTCCACGGTCCTTCCTCCCCTAAGTGACATAGCATTGATATTGTCAAACGAAAGGATCTCATGTTCAGATATGGAAAAATCTGAATAGTATACCTGGTCATTGTGTTGGGAATATAGTGATTTGTTCACGCTATTAGGGTTAGCTTGAACTTGGGTGGGAATGGTTGTTGCTGAAGTTGTTATTTCATCTCTCCAACGGGACAAGTGATTAACATCAACCCATAGATCATGTAGTTAATTCTGGAAGCTATGTATTTCCTCGAGCATCTGTCTCTGGAAATCTATGGGTTCTTCGTGAGAGTTGGATGGTTGAGATGGCTGTTTTGCGGTGTGACTTGATAGAGCCTGATATTGTTGACGATATTGCTGAGGCTGGTTCTGGCGGTTGTATGGCTGCTGATGCTTCGGATGCTGGAATGATGAGTGTGTTGTGGAGCTGGTTGAAATGTGGCATTATAGAAAGTGGGTGGACGTTGGTAAGGCTAACGGTCCTCCATATTACCCTGTTAGGTAGTGTCCTGAGTGTACCAAATGCCGTTTAAAGGTTGGGTATAGGATTGGTCCTGAACCCGTGGTTGATGTTGTCTTGATCCTAGCTGCTCCTGGACATGATGTACATGATAGATCAGGATCGTAGGTGCAGTGGGTATCCCTATCTTGGATACCTTCTCAATTAGCTCCTCCATTTGCTTCGGAAATTGGGAGATCCTGTTGTCGATGTTGTTCATCCTCTTATGAATTTGATCTACAACTGTCAATTTATCGGCGATGATGTTCATGTTTGGAATCAAATCCTCTGCTATCTCTACAACAGTTTGCTTTCCTCCTCTGGCTTGAGATGTATTCAGGGAATCGGTGTATACTCTACTAGCGATCTGTGAGTGGCTTGTATCATCCATCTGCTCTAGTACTTTCCAGACGGTTTCAGCTCCTCGTAATGTGTAGTTGCCTCCACAGGCAGCGCTTACTAACCCTTGAGTCTCATAATTAAGTCCAGAGTAGAGTGACTGAACTAAGATGTTGTTATCCAGGTCATGGCAGGGACATTTCCGTAGCAGATCTTTATATCTATCCCAAGCATCACAGAGTGGTTCATTAGGCATCTGAGAGAAACTGGTCATGCGAGTCCTCATTTGGTTGGTCCGACTCAGAGGGTAGAATTTCTTCAAGAATAGGTTTTTGAACCTATCATAGGTGGTCACAGTCACTCCTAAGTTCTTCGCCCAGTAATCTGCCTTCCCTTTCAAGGCGAAAGGTAGTGCAGTGAGACGAATGTAGTCCCGGCTGACTTGTGGGTGCCTCAGATTAGAACATATCAACTCTAAGTCTCGCAAAAATTCATATGGTTCTTCATTTGCATTACCATGGAGTTGTGGCAATTGACTCAGAAAGTGTGGATTCAGTTCATAGTTAATCTCTGGCTGAGGTGACTGCAAGTAGTTTCTAACTCTGTATTTCTCAAGATTGTATGCGGCTTCCATCGACGGTTCTCCCCCAGCATTCAACTGATCTAGTTGCTCCCTTAATAAATGTTGTTGCTGCTCAGATGCAGCTAATCTCGCAAAAATCATTTGCATTGGATCTTCATTGGGTTTATCTTCATGATCTTTCTTGGAGAACATCTTGGGAGGCATTTTTTGTGAGTTTTTATCTTCTTCTTTACCGTCAAAATATAATGGATTTGAATTAATAGAGTGGAAAGAATTCGAACAAGCATCGTCAAGGTAGGAGTTTTCCTCGATGTGTTTTGGAGAGAGAGAGAAATAGTGTGGGTTTGTCCTCCTCAAGAAAAAGAGGGAATTGTAGGAATAGGGTTCATGGGAGAGGTGTCCCTGAACCCAAGGTGGTCCTGAATAAGAGCGTCTCCGAACCTTTGAGATTGGAAAGTTTGTGGCAGTCAGAGAAGGGTTCGCGGAGTCCGAACAAAAATTATCACAATCTTCCATTCTCGATTTCAAAAGATCAACAAGAGATTTACGATTTATGATCTAGGCACAAGTGTGCGGTATCCGATGATTATCTACTTTCTACGCGCAATTCAAACACAATACAAAGTTTTGTTTCACCAAATTACTCAATGAAGGCCATGAGGGTTCGGCCAGTTACCTTGTCAGTTTTAATTGGCGAGAATTCAAATCTTGGAAACCATTTAAACGAGTTGTTAGGTGCATGTATTTCCCTATCGACTGTCCCAAATTCTTACGACTAGTTGCACCTACTTTCAACTAGTATGGGAGTAAGTACGGACTGTAAAACGGCTACCCGTGTTACTTGAGGATGGAGCCTTAAGTAGTGTCCTCTAAACCACCCAATCTGTTAAGGAAATCCGGACCATTTACCGGCTACCCGTTAAATCCTCACTGAGAGGTAGCTAATCGTTTTTGGTAGAATCAGTAGTCAACATGAAAATCCTGGCATGGCTCTAACCTAGTGTATGTCTCTCTCCTCGCTGCAAGATAAAAACATACACAGTTGGGGTTGCTCTCCCACATGAATTCTTGATTTTATGGGTTATTAAAATCGGCTAGATTTAGTAGTCCCAATTTTAGTTAGGCGATCACTGAAGAATGAAGTGAGCACAAATACACATCTACCGTCTAGTCCCAATTTCCTTTTAAAATTATGTGATAAAAAAAGAGGGATAAATTAGGAAAAAGCTTATGCACGCGAAAACAATGATGTATGCTCAGTTAGAAGACTTACAGTGAATCCTCGTAATCTCCATGTGGGATGCAATACAGGAATTGAAAATTTTACTCTATATGAATGCAAGCCGATGAAAAAACGCACCTAGCAGAAAGTTCTATTAGCGGAAGTATTGAGTTGAATTTGACTAAAATGAACGATCTACTGTGCATCTCAATTAAGTGAAGTGTGGTCCTGGGTTATACGAGCACAATTAAAAATTAAAATGCTTTAAAAGCCGTATGTGCAGGTATATCCTAAGCGCCACTCATGTCAGGCCCCACCCTCACCAGAGAGTGCAACAGGCCATGACACACCACAGAAAGAGTTCAAGATCTTTTTACACATACGAGAGTCCAAACGGACACCGCTATAAATAAGCAATTAAATTTTTAATTACAGGAATTAAAAATTGCAGAAGTAAAATCCTAGACTCTACGCTCTCTCACGACTCGACTCGATCTTAAATTAATTACAGCTTTTCGGAAGTTGGTAAAGATGCTTCGGTTTCGAAAAACCGCTCCACGTACGCCGAAAATAAGAGAGAAAATGTCAAAGAGTGACTCAAACAAATTAAAAAAACAAGAAAATAAGTGCTGAAAAAAATGGAATTTACAGTGGAACATTCGAGGGTCAGACTACCCTAATGAGGAAAACCAACAAAAAAATTTAAAGACAAAAAACTACGTCGTGTGCCTCCCCGCCAACGACACCATCTGACGAGTCCGGAATTGCGCTTGTTAAGAATAAATGCATTTGATCGTGCATAAAAATTAATTTGTCATTTCGTTGTAGGCAGCAATTAGAATCGTTCAAGAAAATAACCACAAGTATTTAGTCAATTTTTAATCGTGTGGTTTTATATTTATTTTACTTGGGCAAGTCCCAAGGCCGAACACAAGGAGGCAAAGGAACAACCTAGAATTATGTCTATCGAAATTCGTGCGTGGTTTTGGAGGCAGCCATTTTTTATAATTTTTTAATGCAATAAAGGTTGCAAAATGCAAATTCATCCTATTTTAGGGACAAAAATGTAAATTACGCTCAAACGATGTACGAAAAATATGAAACTTGGCCAAGATGAAAATTATGATAAAATGTATGCACTGTAATTTTTTTGAATTTTTCGATGCAGGACGAATTTTTTATGAATTTTTAAATGTAAACAAAATCAATTTCAATATTTCATTATAATGAATATTAAACCTAATTATTTTCAAGGGATAAAATTATTGAAGATCTATCACTAGGTGATTGATTTCAGAAAAATCCTAAACCTCAAAAATACGAGATTTAATACCTATTAAAAATTAAATATTGAATTATGCAAAATGATTTTTACAGAGCAAAATATGCTTGCAAATGCGATTCTTTTTGGTAAAATGTTAACCACAAATAATTCTACAATCCATAATATTTCGAGAATTTTTAGAGCAATGGTTAATCAATGGCAAATTTTAGAGCATAAAATGGGCAAATTATACAATTTTCCACAAAATAATTAATTATTAATTAACCAATGATCACAAAAATGCCCACAATATGTCAAGATGTAGAAAATTAAATGAGGAACAAAATGCTACTTTTGAATAATAAATTGATGCAGAGAAGAGTCAGAAAACACAAGGGAACACATGGGTATAAATGCAATACAATAAATAAAATAAATATAAAAATAAAGTGGGGGCCTATTTGTAATTACTGATAACTAAGGGGGCTCCTTGCAAAATCTCCAGAGGAGCACGTGCACAACATGTGCCCTCTGGTCGGCAGGGGTTATATGGCGAAGAAGATAATCTTCGGGGGCTTCCTTGTAAATGTTCCACGGCTCACGTGTCACCCACGTGCAGAGGCCAACTCGGGTGAGTCTCAATGTGGGGTCCCATTTGGCAGGCGTCTATGCTTCAGACGAGTCCCGAGCCTCTGGCTCAGATGGCTGATTCGTAGCAAGCCTTAGAGTGGATCAGGGCCCTTGATAAAGGTGGGAACGAACGGCTGGTGGATGATGCGTTATCGAACAGGCGAGATCAGGTCTCTTCTCAATCGGACAGTGGTGAGGGTAGCCGAAAGACAGCCGGCGGTCGGTGGTGGAGAAGCGAAGCTCCGGTGATCGCGTTGTCGATGATGGTGAGGCGGAGCAGATGGTTGTAGGAGGCCTGCTTTGTTGATCATCGATGGCGGTGCTCCAGTGATCCTGGGAGCAGCTGGCGTAGAAGCGAGGACCTTCTAGAGATGATGTAGTAGTTGACTGTCGATGGCAATGGTTGTCATCGACCGACATTATTTATCGTTGTCGGTGAAGACCAGGCAGAGAAGGTTGAATATGTACAACGGAAGTAGGTAAATAGATGGAGAGCGATAATGGCGATTGGGGTGGTGTCTATCGGGAGATGCGATGATCGAGCAATGCGAGGCAAAGCAGAGAAGGAGAAGGGGTACCTGGAGGGCTCAATGGCGATTGGCTAGAGCTGGAGCAGCAGCACGGGCGGCGAATCTGTGACGAGGTGCTTGGAGCCCTCGGATCACGCCGATCCTTGGTTGTCACAACCGGAAGGCGATGCACGGCGGATGCCCTTCCCTGGAGGGGGCGATGCTCTTTCATAAGTCAATGGGCTTTTTCGGTTATGGAAGGGGATTTGGGTGCGATCGATTTGGGATTCACCGGTATTTGATGGGGATGAGACGCGAGGATATCTGGTGATTGAAGATGGCGGTCGGAGATTAATTGGAGGCGAAGCAGAGATGGTGGGGATTGCGGGGCGACGCGAAGTTCACGAGATCTCCGACGAAATCGCAGGCGGATTGATTTGGGAAAGGTGACCTGGGAGGTCAATTTCGAGTCGTGGTACTGAAGGGACCACATACATCGGTATGTACTAGGTCAAGAATACCTTCGCATCTTGTAACCTTGTTACAGAAAGGTGTCCTAGCCATTTTACCTCGAATGCAATGTTCGCAAGTAGGCAAAGATTAAACCTATATAAAATCTAAAGGTCCATCTTTTATCAATCTATTGATCCTATCAAGAGATAAATGACCAAGCCTTTGATGCCAAATCATATTCGAATTATTTCCATCCTACCTGGATCTTTTAGGGTTTTTTTATTAGTGGTAGTAACATTCATGACACGTTCATCAATGCACAATTCATAGAGTCCATCAAAAGTCAAAATACCATCCGCAATATATTTATCATAACCATTTATGACTAATTTATTATAGAAAAGGAATGAATATCCAATTCTAAGAAGTTTAGATACATATATCAAATTCATTCTGCATCCAGGTACATAAAGACATTCTTTATGTAAAAGGACTCTCCCACTAGATAATGATAGTCGACAGGTTCTGATGGCGACTGCTACAACACTTGCGTCATATCCTATCTGGATGACTATCTCCCCTTCTTTCATATTCCTAGTTTCCTGAAATAGATGCAACAAATTGCATACATGAATAGAATGATGAATCTCAGATTCATCACTCTAAATCTCATTAATAAAGCTAAAATCCCTCAAAATCATCATCATTTCTGCATTTATTATGCATAATTAGCATTCATGCATGTTTTCATAAGAATTGCGTTGTAGCACTCATTTCTGCACAAAATAAGAAGCCAAAAAAATCCCAGCCAAAATTGACCTGTAAATAGCCTAACTTCCTTGATTTTTAACTCATTCATGTTAACTCCAAATGACTCAAAACCACTTCCATTGTGTACATATTACTAACAATAATAAATGAAAAATACAAATAAAATCACTAGCCCAAATAAGTGGATCAAAAATCCAAACCCTATTTTTCAGGATTTCCGAACTAAAAACCTCATATCTTCCCCCATCCAGTGTATGTTTTGATCCTACTAACTTTTAGACAAATATACATTCAATTACCTTCAAAACAAGAGCAAGTTCAAGTGAATCAGAGCTCATATGTGAAAGTTGGGTTTTGGGCCTCTTTTGTACATTTTGTATTTTAGCGGTTTTTCACCTAGTATTTTATGTACATAATTAACTTGTTTTTGTTTATTTATTTTTCATTTGTCTTCTTTGATGAAAGTTTTATGCGAAAAATCCAAATCCAAATTGAGCTTGAAATCAAAGAAATAAATTGAGTCCGAGTCTTCACTAACCACTTGTACAAAATTAGTCTTTTCGTTTTTATTTTATTTCTTCCTTTTCTTAATTAATAAATATAAAAAAATAGATTAATGTGTCTATAGTTATCATTGATTTTACCATATTTTTTTTGGATTTTTATATGGTTTAAAAATGACAAAAAATTATAAAACCCAAAAATCAAGGTATTCTATGTACATGGGATACCCCAAAAATATCACTTTATGCAAATGATTGATTTTGGTTTTGATGTCTTCATGAAAGTAGTAGATCTCATCGCGAGCAATTTTCATGAAGAATTTTTTTCGATCCGAGGCCGTTTACTATTTCTTTTCTATTTTACTAAGTATTTATTTTTTTGAATTTTGTGGTGTTGACACGTGGCCGCTCCTGGAGCTGCCATGTGTTAGCTGTTTTTAAAGTTTTTATTAATTCGCTTTTATAAAAAAATTAAAATCAATGCACGTACGGGGCACGTGCCTCCCAAGCACGTGCCACGCACGTGCCTCCCAGGCACGCGACACGCACGTGTCGCGCCTCTCACCCCTAGCTTGACACATGGCACCCATCTAGCTACCCGATCTCGGCCGAACGATATGAGTTTATCTTCCTACTATGTCATAAATCTGAAACCTTCGAAAATTTCAAAGAGTTTTAGGCTTCCATTGAGAACCAAACTGATAGGAAGATTAAACGGATTCGATCTGACCAAGATGAATTTAAGGAATACTTAAAGAGAATGGAATTGTCTCCAATATCACTTCTCCTGGAACCCCCCAACTTAATGGTGTTGCTGAAAGATGCAACAGGACTATCATGGATATGGTATGATCAATGATGAGCAAAGCACATTTAACTCTTAGTTTCTGGGGATATACAGTAGAGACTGCAATATATATCCTGAATAAGATTCCTAGCTAATCTGTACCTAAGACTCCTCACTAACTCTGGTATGGAATCAAACCTAGTGTGAAACACTTGAGAGTTTGGGGTTGCTTGGTCCATGCGAAGGACGTGGGCGCAAGAAAGCTGGAATCTCGCTCTCTCGGGTGTTACTACATTGGGTATATTAAATATGGTATTGGATACCAGCTTTATGATCAGGAGACCCAAAAGGTTTTCGTCTCTAGAGATGTGAATTTTCTGAAGGATGACTTCCTTAAAGGCCAAGACAAAAATGAAGTAGACGAGCTCATTGAATCCCCTGAGGATTCTGAGCTTCCTGAACCAGAAACTGAAGAGATAAATAAAGATGAAACACCCATACCTCTTCAAAGGAGTTCAAGGGTGGTTGCACCACTTGAAAGGTATGGATTCCACGTGTGAGGTGAAACTAACAATGATCCCGCTTCATTTGATGAAGCACTCCCAGATCATGATATGGATAGATGGATGCTAGCAATAAAGTCAGAGATTGACTCCATGCATAAGAATGGTGTATGGACCCTAAAAGATCCACCTACATGGGTAAAACCCATTGGGTGTAAATGGTCTTCGAGAGAAAGAGGGGACCTGATGGGAAAGTAGAGACATTCAAAGCACGGCTCGTGGCCAAAGTCTACACACAGAGAGAAGGCATCGACTACAAAGAGACATTCTTTCATGTGGCTATGCTTAAGTCCATCAGGACACTGCTGGCTATAGCTGCATCTCTTGACTATGACATCTGGCAAATGGACATCAAGACGACTTTCCTCAATGGATACCTAAAGGAGGATATCTATATGGAGCAGCCCTAGGGCTTCATGGTTGAGGATGGCAAAGTATGCAAGCTGAAGAAATCCATTTATGGGCTCGAAATAAAGATTCTCGTAGCTAGAACATCAGTTTTGATGAAACCATAAAGAGGTATGATTTTGTGCAGAATCTTAATGAACCTTGTGTGTACAAGAAGCATAGTGGGAGAGATGTTGTGTTCATCGTGCTTTAGGTATATGACATCCTTATCATTTGCAATGATACAAGGATGATGACCAGTGTGAAAATTTGGCTATCTCATACCTTCGAGAAGAAAGATCTTGGAGAAGCCTCTTACATCTTAGGCCTGAAGTTGTTCAGAAACCGAGAAAAGAGGATATTGGAATTATCACAACATGGGTACATTAAGAAGAATCTTGAATGTTTCCATATGTATAGATCTAAGAAAGGATTCCTCCCCTTAAGACATGGTATCCACCTATCTAAAGGGATGGCTCCTCAAAGTGTTGAGGAAAAGAAAGCCATGGCAGGATGACCCTATGCAGCTGCTGTAGGAAGCTTAATGTATGTCGTGATATGTACTAGGCCAGATATCTGTTATTCAGTGGGAGTGGTAAGTCGTTACCAATCCTGCTATGGAGAGAAACAGTGGAATGCAATAAAGAACATTTTCAAATATCTGATATGGGCATAAGATTACATCTTAGTCTATGGAGATGGTGATCTCCAAGTCTTGGGATATACAAATTCAGACTTCCAGTCAGATATTAATGATCAAAAGTCGACATCAGGGTTTGTGTTCCTGTTTAACAGTGGTGTTGTGAGATGGAGAAGCAAGAAACATGACACAAGGGCAGATTCAACAAAAGAAGTCGAATACATCGCTGCATCAGATGCTGCAAAGGAGGCGGTGTGGTTGCACAAGTTCATCCTGGAACTTGACGTAATTTCTTCTGTTACTCCCATCCCGTTACTCTGCGATAACACGTAAGCCATTGCCCAAGCAAAGGAACCCATATGGCATCAAAAGAGCAAGCACATGGAAAGGAAATACCACATCATTCGGGAGATTCAAAACTGTGGTGATATCGTCATCACAAAGGTGGGCTCCACCGACAACATTGCTGATCTTTTTACCAAACCTCTAACATAGAAGGTTTTCGACCAGCATGTAATGAGTATGGGTTTAAGGATTGTTCCTGAATGGTTTTGAGGTCTAGTGGGAGATTGTTAGCCATGTGAGCCCGAGGCGAACCATTCTTATAATAAATGTTGTTTTAATATATGATTTATCAATAAATGTTATTGATTTCACTCCCTTTCTGAGATTAAAATGAATGAATGCACTATAAGGTCCCTTTGTACAATTAGGGCTATGTACCATGTGTTCGACATGCGAGCCCATAGCAAGCCATTATGCAATAAATGTTATTACAAATATCATTCCCTGATCTAAAATGAGAATAACTAATTTGCATAATAGGTCCCTTACTACAATTAGGGTTATGTACCATGGCCTTCTTAATAATCATACAACTGTTGATTCAACTATTGAATCATAAAGGTTGGTGCTTGGATGAATATCTAAATGGTTAGATTGAGATCTCATCAAGCACCGTCAAATGATTGTTAAAAGATGATCTCCAGCCTGAGTAGGAGATAGTAATCATTTCTCAGTTAGGCTGATATCTGACCAACCTCTTGATGCAGGTCCTCTACATAGAAATAGAAATTCGGAGGTGTCAGATTAGTTAGGTCAAAGAGTTGACTTAATGAGATCGAGATAACCAAAGTCCTGTGTCGTATGCTGTCACAATATAGGCACACATCCTTTTACCGAAGACAGATGTCTTACTATATGTCCGAGTATGTACATTTGGCAGACCAATAGGTTGATGACATAATAAAGGTCTCTACACTGGCACGTTGGTGTGCATGTAAGGGCATATGAGTAATACGATCTCTCAAAGGGATCATACATGTTCAATTACTGAATCGGAAGACATGTGCTCACTCATGATATATTGGGAAGAATCAAATTCCAAGCATGGTCATCTCGCTTTTGAAGCTTGACAGAATTTGTAGGTTAGATATATACTTTTGGAAAGTATATGATCAAGACCTAGGTATGATATATGCTTTTGGAAAGTATATGATCGACACCGACTCCCAATGATCAAATGAGATACTGATAAAACCCTAAAGTAGACAGTGTAAAATTGATCTAATACTTCGGGTTTATTCTGAGTCTTCCAGTATGCAGGATGTACAAGTATTGGGAATATCTGAGGGTGATGTGATCATAAACGATTGTATAACCATGACGCTTCCATTCCTAGGGAGTGATGACACGTGTCTGGATTTTAGTGACTCCTCTCAGTAGAGAAGTAATCTGATCTTGGTCCAAATGTTGGACACAATATCAAGTCACTATACATGGAACAATACAATCGCCCTATCCTTATCTCCAAGTATATGCGAAGAAAATGCATTATCCTTGAAAGAGTTCATGCATAATTTCATTGTTGATATTATATATCTGAGCATTGAGAAATGGATAATTAAATGTGATTTAATTATCATGAATAATATGAATTTGATTCATATTATATGGAGAGTTGTCCAATATAATTATATGTGATTTGATTATCAAAGATATAAATAATGTGAATGTGATTCATATTATTTGGGCACATGAGAATAGAGATCCAAGGTTACTAAATGTGATTTAATTATCATGGATATTGAATAATGTGGATAGCACTATCCATATTAATCATATATATTATAAATACGATTTATAATATATAAGAGAGAGCTAATTGTAATTTACATTTGTTAATTAAATGTTGATGTGAATTGGATTCACATTGGACAATTAACTGAAAATGTAATTCACATTTTATTTTGGGTTGTGATTGTGATTCACAATTTTCCAATGGCAAGATTAAAATATTCATAAAATAATTATGAATTGTTTTTGTAGAATAATTTACAACTAGTGTTGTTGGAAATCTTGGAGATTTCCATGTAATAATGTAATCTCATGAGGTTACATGAGATTGCCACCAAATCCCATATTATGGAAGGAGGCAGTCTTCATTTCATAATCTCCATGCTTGATTGATTTAATTTGGGAGGAAATAATATTGATTTATCAATATATATTTAATCTAAATTAAATTAGTTGTTGTTGGTTTTATACCAACAAAATCTTAGCCATTAAAAGAAACACAAATTAATGAGAGCCATTGGATTTGTGTATCCATGGATTGAGATCCATGGATCCCAAAATATTATAAAAGGCGAGGCACCCATTGATCTTCTAAGGTTACAAGTTTACAGCAACTCTCTCTCTCTCTCTCTCTCTCTCTCTCTCTCTTTCTCTCTACACGCCCTCTCTCTCATATGGCCATCCATCATGGATTCCCTAGAGAGAGTCTCCATCGCCGCAACATCGTCGTTATACTGCCCGATCGTTTGCTCGTGGATCTACGTCTACTTCGATGTGCCTTGTTCATGAAGAAGACATCATATCTCATGTGATGAGATCAGGAGATCCATTGCTTGGATCATCGACGTGGATTGCGAGGAACTTGTGTTTCATCAACACGCTCGCAAGCTTCTCCTCCGACGGATCGGACTTGAGATAGGAGGTATCTTCATTTAGCGACTCGATTGCAACCACGTTTCAAGAGGTAATCCTATTACTTGTTTGTGGTTTAGATGAAACGATCCGATAAGTGTTCTTGGATCATGTGGTATCGTCACATGAAAATTTTTAATTCCCGCTGCATCGAGCAATTAGTACGACTAGTTGCTCCCGATCGCATACGATGCGATCCTCACGCTTCTGTGATGCTCTTAAGGATCTTACTATATCCTTCATCATGGTCTTCTTGATAATCATACAGCTGTTGATTCATTAATTGAATCATAAAGGCTAGTGCTTGGATGAATATCTAAGGATTTAGATTGATGACTCATCAAGCACTGACTAATGATTGTTAAGAGATGATCTCCAGTCTGAGTAGGGGATGGCAATCCTTTCTCATTAAGGTCGATATCTAACCGAGCTCTTGATGCAGGTCTTCAGCATGGGAATAGTGATTCGGAGGTGTCAGATTAGTTAGGTCAAAGGGATGACTTAACAAGATTGAGATAACCTAAGTCCTATGTTGAATGCTGTCACAATACAGGCACACATCCTTTGACCATAGATGTGTTACTATATGTATGAGTGTGTACATTTGGGAGACCAATAGGTTGATAACCTAACCAAGGTCTATACACAGGCGAGCTAGTGTGCATGTAAGGGCATATGAGTAATACCATCTCTCAAAGGGATTATACAAGTTCACTTGTGAACTGGAAGACATGAGCTCACTCATGAGGTATTGGGACCGATCAAATTCCATGCATGGTCATCGTGCTTTGGAGGCATGACAAGAATTTGAAGGTATGATATATGCTTTGGGAAAGCATAAGATCGATATTGATTCCCAATGACCAAGATTTAGAAACTTGATGATTAAACCCTAAAGATGACAACGTAAAATTGATTTTATATATTTGGGTTTATCATAAGTATTCCAGCATGCAGGTTGTACAGGTGTTAGGAATACTTGAGGTTGATGTGATCATAAACGGTTGTATAACTATGATGATTCCATTTCGAGGGAGTAATGAAACAGGTTTGGATTTTAGTGACTCCTCTCAGTAGAAAAGTAGTCTGATCTTGGCCCAAGTGTTGGATATTGATCTGAATGAGATTCGGATGCAATGAGAAGATTAAATTTGTGGTTCTTGATTCAATCAAGCATCTATGAGAGTTCTGTGAGATCTGAATTTGAGATGTGATCTCAGCATCCAAGTCACTATACGTGGAACAACACAATCATCGTGTCCTTATGTCCAAGTATCGCGTAGAAAGCGCATTATTTTTGAAAGGGTTCAAGAATAACTCCATAGTTGAATTATATCTAAGCATTGAGAAATGGATAATTAAATGTGATTTAATTATCCTGAATGATGTGAATTTGATTCACATTATTGGGATGCATGTGAATGATTATCCAATATAATTAAATGTGATTTAATTATTATGGATAAGAATAATGTGGATAGTAATATCTAATTATTCATAATATATTATAAATGTGATTTATAATGTATTAGAGATATCTTATTATGATTTATAATTGTTGATTAATTACTGGTGTGAATTGGATTCACATTGGATAATTAATTGAAAATGTAAATCACATTTTATTTTGGGTTGTGAATGTGATTCACAAATTTCCAATGGCAAGATTGCAACATTCTCAAAATAATTATGAATTAATTTTGTAGAATAATTTACAACAAGTGTTGTTGTAAAATCTTGGAGATTTTCAATGATTGATGCAATCTCATGAGATTGCATCTCCCATTAGATATGGGTGGACGGCCACTATCTTCTATAAGGAAATTGGTGGTTGTCCCACCTATTATCATGGAATGATGTAGTCTCCATGGAAAAATCTCCATGTATGCTTTATTTAATTTAGGATTGAATTATAGTTTGATTTATCGAATATATTTAATCTAAATTAAATTAATTGTTGTTGTGTTTTTACCAACAACATCTTGACCATAAAAAGAAGTACAAACCAATCTCATCTGTTGATTTTGTGTAATCGATGGATTTTGATCCATGGACACCCAAAACCCTATATAAGGAGAGGCACCCCTTGTCTTTCAAAGAGGTTAAGAAATATACAACGAGCTCTCTCTCCTCTCAATCATTCCACGCCCTCTCTCCCTTGGTGCTCGTCCACCCAACCCTAGAGAGAAGGAGTCTCCGTCGTCGCTTTGTCGTTGTGTCGCCGCTTCGACGTTCTCGCTTCTCCATCTTCTTTGGTGTACCTCTCTCACAAATAAGATGTTTGTTCTCGTGCGATGAGATCTGGAGTTCTCACGCTTGGATCAACATCTTGGATTGCGAGGATCGCGCGGCTCAACCCCGCGCTCCCATGCGTCTTCTCCAAAGATCATACTTGCGACAGGAGGTCTCTTTTCATAGAGACTTGATCGCAACCATTATACAAGAGGTATTCCTTTATCCTTGATTTTGTTTATATGAAATGATCTAAGAATCATTCTTGGATCATGTGGTTGCGTCGCATGAAAATTTTTTAAATTCCGCTGCATAGAATAACTATTATGACTAGTCGTTCTCGATCGTATTGGATATGATCCTCATGCTTCCGTGATGCACTTAAGAATTATTCCATATCCTTCAAGTGGTATTAGAGCCTTATGTCGTAGGTTTTGGATACTATCCATTAACCTAGCAAGACTTGGCTTCGTTAGGGTTTGCCAAATTTTTGTCGCATTTCATTTTCGCATATATGTTTAGTGAATAATTTCGGCCGTATTAAAAATATTTAAATACTAAATAATTACATGTATTATGTTCTCCATTAAATAAGAAAGTTTTTGGATCTGAGTTTTCATAATTTGGATTTCTTTTGCTCAAAGTATGATCATTTGAATGAACATGTATCCACTGTTTCGGGGACTGCGAATCTTAACGTAATTAAAGGGTTAATTACTGTTCTGAAACACCTTGAAATACATGGTAATCACTTAGATTATGTTTTAAATAAAATTATAAAACTTTGTAAAGTTATTTTACGTAATTTAGATTTAAATTGATTGAGATATGTTAATTTTAGTAAGAAAGGGTTACTGCTGAAATTACATTCCTAATCAAGAACCATGTGATTGTCAATTAGTGAAATTAATTGATAATTTCATGAAATAATTATGGAAAATATTTGAAAAATATTTAGTGACAATTATTTATTTAATTGACATTACCTTAACCAACAATTGATTAGATTTGATCTAAATCACAATTGGTTACAAAATCAACAAACAAACTTGTTTGAATATGTTCGGAATTTGTTTAGCAAATTTCCTTATAATCAAAATAGTTTTGATTATTACTATATGGTATAACTTCGGTTAAAAAACCGATGAACATCTCAAGTACACAATGATCAATTTGGCATTATCCTGTCCTGAGGTGGATATAGTGTCTTGTCGAGGAGCATTGGGGTAGCAAGTTGCACCGTATGTGGTCTGTCCCACTCCCGTCGGTAATGGACATGACAGCCGGTAGAGACTCGATAATGCCGGAAAAATCAAGGTGTATTTTTCTAATTATTAAAATTCTAATAATACGTACTTTGAGAATATACCATCCTTTCAAAAAACAATCAAGTTTGTTGATTGAATTGTGTTGATAATTGATTTAATGTGATTAAATTGATAATATCCGATTGGAACACTCTATTATGAATAGATATGTATTTTCCTTGGAAGAATTAATTATATGAATGTGATTCATGATAATTAATTAAATGAATTTGAATATGAGGAGGAGGATTGCATAAGTGACATACATGGTCTCACATCAAGGTGAAGGGTTCCATCGCCAGGGATTGTATGTAGGAGACGCATGTCCGAAGTGATAACTCCTATATACTAGCGCATCTAGATCGGACTCTTTTCTTCTCGAAAGAGTAAGGTTGTATGCGTAGTGACACCAATATCAAGACCTCATATTATTGGGGCAATATTGGATTGCGCATAGCGAGTACTAATCCTCTTGATGGTTTGTTCAATTAACGACGAGTCAACATCACCTTAGGGGTGGTGGGCCCGGGTGTTAAAAACCAAATTGGAAAATGCAAGTTGGACTTGCAAGGCGGAATGTGTTCCCACTTCTCTTTATCTGAGTTACAAGTTCTCATATTATTGGGATGTAACAAAGATAAATAGGATATCCCAGTTCTTGCTAGAGATATAGCGGGAAGTATATGTAAGTATATCTCTTGTTTTGAAAGTAAATAAGGGAATGAACTTTCAAAGTTGAAAAGGCAAGACTAATTTGATTAAAAATTCCTTAATCAAATGTTTTTAAATGAATATGTAGTTATTTATATGTTCTAATATAGTGCATTCTTAATTTCAGAAAATGAAGTCTATGAACCCTCTGAGCAGGCTCCTGGAGGTCACTCAATTGACCAGAACAAATTATTCGGATTGGATCCAAAATTTGGATCTTTTCCTTTCTGCTGAGCATATTTTGTATGTACTATCCAAGGACAAGCTTGCAAACCCATAGACTCCGAAAGAGATTTCATTTAATGAAAAATATAATGAAGATCATAATTTGGCAAGATGTTATATCCTTGGCTCATTATCCAATGTTCTTCAGAAGCAACATGTGGAGATGAACCATTGCCAAGAAATCATATTGAATCTGAAAGAAATATTCGGTGATGAGAACCGCACACAACGTTATACTGTAATGAAAGAGTTTATTCATTGCAAGATTCAGGAAGGGACCTCTGTCAGAGAACATATACTTAAAATGTTTGGGTACCTCTCTAAATTGGAAACACTGGAGCCTTCATGGATTTTTATATGCAGGCTGATTTCATTCTGTTGTCGCTCATTAAGTCTTTGGACAACTTTGTAGTCACATTCCACATGAGCAAAGTAGAATTTACTAACGTTGGGTTGTTAGTTGCATTAAAGTCTGCTGAAGAAGTAATGAGGAAGGTTGGACCCTCTACCAGTGCAATGGTTACATGGTCAAAGGAAAGCACAGTCGAACGCAAAGTTCTCAAAAGGGTCCGACCTAGAAGAGAAAGAAGAAGAGTCAAGGTATTGGCTCATCTTCTGGTGCATCCACTTTGATAGCGTTGAATAAAACCGATGTTTGTCACCACTTCAAGAAGCCCAGGCACTAGAGGTGTAACTACCCAAAATACCTAAAGTCGGTCGACAAAGGTAAAACCCCTGCAGGTATGAAATCTACTTTCATCATTGAAAGTAGCTTTCTTGTTGGACGAGAAGGAATTTGGGTTGTTGATTCTGGTTCTTTTGTTCATGTATGCAATTTATTGCATCTATTTCAGGAAACTAGGAATCTGAAACAAGGGAACATAGTCATCAAGATAGGATCTGATGCCAGTGTTGTAGTAGTCGCCATCGGAAGCTGCCAACTATCATTATCTAGTGGGAGAGTACTTTTACTTAATGAATGTCTTTATGTATCTAAAGTCAGAAGGAATTTGATATCTGTATCTAAACTTGTTAGAAGTGGATATTCATTCCTTTTCTATTAGTCATAAATCGTTATGATAAATATATTACGGATGGTATTTTGACTTCTGGTGGACTCTAAATTGTGCATTGATGAACATGCCATGAATGTTACTAACACTAATAATAAAAAACCTAAAAGATCCAGGTAGGATGGAAATCATTCAAATATGATTTGGCATCAAAGTCTTGGTCATTTATCTGTCGATAGGATCAATAGATTGATAAAATATGGACCTTTAGATTTACTACAGGTTCAAATTTGCCTACCTGCGAACATTGCATTCGAGGTAAAATGACTAGGGCGCCTTTTCGTAACAAGGTTACAAGATGCAAAGTTATTCTTGACCTAGTACATACTGATATATGTGGCCCCTTCAGTACTGCGACTCAAAATGGGTATCAATATTATTTGACATTTATTGATGACCATTCGCGATAGAGATTATCTTCCTGCCACATCATAAATCTGAAACAAACCTTTGAAAAGTTCAACGATTTCAAGGCTTTTGTTCAGAGCCAAACTGATAGGAAGATTAAACAGATTCGATCTGACCGAGGTGGTGAGTTCCTCTCAGATGAATTCAAGGAATACCTTAAAGAGAATGGAATTGTCTCCAATCTCACTCCTCCTAGAACCCCCCAACTTAATGGTGTTGTCGAAAGACACAACAGGACTATCATGGGTATGGTCCGATCAATGATGAGCAAATCACATTTACCTCTTAGTTTCTGGGGATATGCAGTAGAGATTGCAATATATATCCTGAATAAGATTCCTTGCAAATCTGTAACTAAGACTCCTCACGAGCTTTGGTATGGAACCAAACCTAGTGTGAAACACTTGAGGGTTTGGGGTTGCTTGGTCCATATGAAGGACGTGGAAGCAAGTAAGATGGAATCTCGTTCTCGCGAGTGTTACTTCATTGGGTATGTTAATGATGGTATTGGATAGAAGCTTTATGATCCTGAGACCCAAAAGGTTTTCATCTCTAGAGATGTGAAATTTCTGGAGGATCACTTCCTTAAAGGCTAAGACAAAAATGAAGTAGAGGAACTCATTGAATCCCCTGAGGATTATGAGCTTCCTGAACCAGAAACTGAAGATATAAATAAAGATGAAACACCCATACCTCTTCGAAGGAGTTCAATGGTGGTTGCACCACCTGAAAGGTATGGATTCCATGTATCAGATTAAACTAACAATGACACCGCTTCATTTGATGAAGCACTCGCATATTATGACATGGATAGATGGATGCTAGCAATAAAGCCAGAGATTGACTCCATGCATAAGAATGGTGTATGGACCCTAAAGGATCCACCTAAAGGGGTAAAACCCATTGGGTGTAAATGGATCTTCAAGAGAAAGAGGGGACCTGATGGGAAAGCAGAGACTTTCAAAGCATTGTGGCCAAAGTCTATATACAGAGAGAAGGCTTCGACTACGATAAGACATTATCTCATGTATCTATGCTTAAGTCCAACAGGACACTGTTGGCTATAGCTACATCTCTTGACTACGACATCTGGCAGATGGACGTCAAGACGGCTCTCCTCCATGGATACCTCGAGGAGGACATCTATATGGAGCAGCCCCAGGGCTTCGTGGTTGAGGATGGCAAAGTATGAAAGTTGAAGAAATCCATTTATGGGCTCAAACAAGCTTCTCGTAGATGGAACATCAAATTTGACGAAACCATAAAGAGTTATGATTTTGTGCAGAATCCTGATGAACCTTGTGTGTACAAGAAACTTAGTGGGAGAGTCGTTGTGTTCATCTTACTTTACGTAGATGACATCCTTATCATTAGGAATGATACAAGGATGATGACCAGTGTGAAAATTTGGCTATCTCATACCTTAGAGATGAAAGATCTTGGAGCAACACTGGAATGCAGTAAAGAATATTTTCAAATATCTGAGACGGATGCAAGATAACATCTTGGTCTATGGAGATGATGATCTCCAAGTCTTGGGATATACATATTCAAACTTCCAATCTTTTATTGATTATCGAAGGTTGACATCAGGGTTTATGTTCCTGTTGAACGGTGTTGTTGTGAGCTGGAGAAGCAAGAAGCAGGACCCTATAACAAATTCAACAACAGAAGTCAAATACATTGCTACATCAGATGCTACAAAGGAGGTGGTGTGGTTGCACAAGTTCATCCTAGAACTTGGCATAGTTTCCTCTAATACTCACATCCCATTACATCGTGATAACACAGGGCCATTGCCCAAGCGAAGGAACCCAGATGGCATCAAAAGAGCAAGCACGTGGAAAGGAAATACCACATCATTCAGGAGATTCAAAAACATGGTGATATCATCATCATAAAGGTGGCCTCTGCAGATAACAACTGATCCTCTTACCAAACCTCTGACACATAAGGGTTTCGACCAGCATGTAATGAGTATGGGTTTAAGGATTGTTCCTGAATGGTTCAAAGGGCTAGTGGGAGATTGTTAGCCATGTAACCCTGAGGCGAACCATTCTTACAATAAATGTTTTTGTAATATATGATTTATAAATAAAAGTTATTGATTGTTTCATTCCCTTTCTGAGATTAAAATGAATGAATGCACTATAAGGTCCCTTTCTACAATTAGGGTTACGTACCATGGTCGACTTGACAGTCATACAGCTGTTGATTCATTAATTTTATCATATAGGTTAGTTCTTGGATGAATATCTAAGGAGTTAGATTGAGGACTCATCGAGCGCCGACAAATGATTGTTAAGAGATGATCTCCAGCCTGAGTAGGAGATGGCAATTCTTTCTCATTAAGGATGATATATGACCGACCTCTTGATGCAGGTCCTCAACATGGGAATAGTGATTCGGAGGTGTCAGATTAGTTAGGTCAAAGGGTTGACTTAATGATATCGAGATAACCTAAATCCTATGTTGAATGTTGTCACAATTCAGGTACACATCCTCTGACCATAGACAGATGTGTTATTATATGTCTGAATGTATACATTTGGCAGACCAATAGGTTGATGACGTAACCAAGGTCTATACACCGGCGAGCTGGTGTTCATGTAAGGGCATATGAGTAATACGATCTCTCAAAGGGATCATACAGGTTCACTTGTGAATCAAAAGACAAGAGCTCACTCATGAGGTATTGGGACCGCTCAAATTCCATGCATGGCCGTCGTGCTTTGGAAGCATGACACGAATTTGAAGGTATGATATATGCTTTGCAAAAGCATATGAATCGATATTCCCAATGACCAAGATTGAGAAACTTGATGATTAAACCCTAAAGATGACAGTGTAAAATTGATCTATATCTTTGGGTTTATCATAAGTCTTCCAGTTTGCAGGATGTACAGGTGTTAGGAATACTTGAGGGTGATGTGATCATAAACGATTGTATAACCATGATGCTTCCATTCTGAGGGAGTGATGAAACAGGTTTGGATTTTAGTGACTCCTCTCAATAGATAAGTAATCTGATCTTGGTCCAAGTGTTGGACATTAATCTGAATGAGATTTAGATGCAATGAGAATATTAGATTTGCGGTCTTAATTTAATCGAGCATCTATGAGAGGTCTGTGAGATCTAGATTTGAAATGTGATATCAACATCCAAGTCACTATACGTGGAACCATACAATCGCCTTGTCCTTATCTCCAAGTATCTCTGAAGAAAGCGCATTATTCTTGAAAGGGTTCAAGAATAATTCCATAGTTGAATTATACCTAAGCATTGAGAAATGGATAATTAAATGTGATTTAATTATCTTGAATGATGTGAATTTGATTCACTTTATTAGGATGCATGTGAATGATTATCCAATAAAACTAAATGTGATTTAATTATTATGGATAAGAATAATGTGGATAGCAATAACTAATTATTCATAATATATTATAAATGTGATTTATAATGTATTAAAGAGAGTTTATTATGATTTATATTTTTTGATTAATTATTGGTGTGAATTGGATTCACATTGGAAAATTAATTGAAAATGTAAATCACATTTTATTTTGGGTTGTGAATGTGATTCACAAATTTCCAATGGCAACATTGCAATATTTTCAAAATAGTTATGAATTATTGTTGTAGAATAATTTATAACAAGTGTTGTTGAAAATATTGAAGATTTTCAAGGATTGATGCAATCTCATGAGATTGCATGAGATTGCATCTCACATGATATATGAATGGACGACCATCATCTCCTATAAGGAAATTGGTGGTCGTCCCACCTATTATCGTGGAATGATGTAATCTCCATGCAAAAACATCCATGTATGCGTTATTACTTTAGGATTGAATTATATTTTGATTTATAAAATATATTTAATCTAAATTAAATTAATTGTTGTTGTGTTTTTACCAACAACATCTTGGTCATTGAAAGAAGCACAAACCAATCGTATCCATTGATTTTGTGTAATCCATGGATTGTGATCCATGGACTCCCAAAATCCTATATAAGGAGAGGCACCCCTTGCCTTTCAAAGAGGTTAAGAAATATACAACAAGCTCTCTCTCCTCTCATTTATTCCACGCCCTCTCTTCCTCTCTCTCCCTTGATGGCCATCCACCCAACCTTAGAGAGAAGGAGTCTCCAGCATCGCTTTGCCGTTGTGTTGTCGCTTCGACGACTCTCAGTTCTCCATCTTCTTTAGTGTGCCTCGCTCATGAAGAAAACGTTTGATCTTGTGCGACGAGATCAGGAGTTCCTACGCTTGGATAAACATCTTGGATTGCGAGGATGACACATCTCATCCCTACTTTCACAAGCATCTTCTCTGAAGATCAGAATTGAGATAGGAGGTATCTTTTCGTAGAGACTTGATCGCAACCATATTGCAGGAGGTATTCCTTTATTATTGATGTGGTTTAGTTGAAACAATCTAAGAATCGTTCTTGGATCATGTGGTTTCATCGCATGAGAAATTTTTTAAATTCCACTGCCTAGAACAACTAGTATGACTAGTCATTCTCGATCGTATATGATACAATCCTCACGCTTTCGTGATGTTCTTAAGGATTATTTCATATCCTTCAGTCCATTCAATGATGAGTAAAGTACATTTACCTCTTAGTTTTTGGGGATATGCAGTAGAGACTGTAATATATATCCCGAATAAGATTTCTAACAAATATATACCTAAGACTCCTTATGAACTCTGGTATGGAACCAAACCTAGTCTTAATCACATGAGGGTTTGGGGTTGCTTGGTCCAAGCAAAGAACGTGGATGCACGTAAGCTTGAATCTCGCTCTTGTGATTGTTACTTCATTGGGTATGTTAAAGATGGTATTGGATACCGACTTTATGACCCTAAGACTCATATGCTTTTCGTCTCTAGAGATGTGAGATTTTTTTAGGATGACTTCCTTAAAGGTCAAGACAAAAATGAAGTATGGGAACTCATTGAGTCACTAGAGGATTCTAAGATTCCTGAACTACAAAGTGAAGAGATAAATAAAGAGGAAACACACTTACCTCTTCGAAGGAGTTCAAGGGTGGTTGCACTACCTGAAAGATATGGATTCCATGTGTCAGGTTAAACTAAAAATGATCCCGATTCATTTGAAGCACTCACGGATCATGACATGGATAGATAATTGTTAGCAATGAAGTCAGAGATTGACTCATGCATAAGAATGGTGTATGGACCCTAGAGGATCCACCTAAAGGGGTAAAACCCATTGGGTGTAAATGGATCTTTAAGAGAAAGAGGGGACCTGATGTGAAAGTAGAGACTTTCAAGGCACGGCTCATTGCCAAAGGCTACACACAAAGAGAATGCATCGACTATGATGAGATGTTCTCTCATGTGTCCATGCTTAAGTCCATCAAGACACTGCTACCTATCGTTGCATCTCTTGATATGACATATGGCATATGGACGTCAAGATAGCTTTCCTCAATGGATACCTTGAGGAGCATATCTATATGGAGCAGCCCCATAGCTTTATAATTGAGGAAGGTAAAGTATGGAAGCTGAAGAAATCCATCAATGCACTTAAACAAGCTTCTCGTAGCTGGAACATCATATATGACGAAACCATAAAGAGTTATGTTTTTATGCAGAATCCTGATGAAACTTGTGTGTAAAAAAAGAATAGTAGGAGCACCATTTTGTTCATCGTGCTTTACGTAGATGACATCCTTATCATTAGGAATTATACAAGGATGATGAACAGTGTTATGATTTGTCTATCACATACCTTCCAGATGAAAGATCTTGGAGAAGCCTCTTACATCTTAGGTCTAAAGTTGTTCAAAAACCAAGGAAAGAGGATATTGAGATTATCACAACATGGGTACATTAAGAAAATTCTTGAACGTTTCCATGTGGAGAGTTCCAAGAAAGGTTTCCTCCCAGACATGGAATCCACCTATCTAAAGGGATGGCTCCTCAAAGTGTTAAGGAAAAGAAAGCCGTGACTGGATGCCCCTATGAATGAGTTGTAGGAGGCTTAATGAAAAAATTCCATGATGTGTACCGGGATACATATCTTCCACGCAGTGGGAGTGGTAAATCGTTATCAATCCTGTTATGGAGAACAACACTAGAATGCAGTGAAAAATATTTTCAAGTATCTTAGTCTGGTGGCTTGGCCCATCGTTGCAACACCACCATCCGTGCCTGCCTTCGCTCCGGTGAACACCGTTGAGTCTATGACTTCAACAACGATAAACCGCACCTGCCACTACTTCCATCTACTCCAACTTCAATCGTCATCGACAACCATGACTTCAACGCCCATCTACGACTTCATTTCCTCTGCCGATCGCTGCATCCCCTCGTCACACGTCTCCATCAGAACAGACAACCACTAGGGGAGCACCACCTCCAACTTCGGCCACGCCCGCTGGAGCCCTCAGTCAGAAGGGGCAATCGCCAGGCGCTTCCAAGTTTCGCCTATCTTCCGCAGCACTGACCCCCACCTGTCGCCCTCCGCCATCGGGCCACCGATCCGAGGCCCCCGCCACGTGCCACACACGTGGGCAGGGGGAACGTTAGCCTCCTCCCGCATGGGTAAATTGCAACGTCGCCCAGATGTTACCCACATTGACCACTTCTTCCAGACTCCTATGGAGTACGTATGCCGCACGTGCTCCCTTGGAAATTTTGCAAACAACCCCCCCAGAGCTTCCGGTAATTACACATAGGCCCCCCTTTTTCATTTTCATATTTATTTTAATTATCGTCATTGCAGTAATACCCATGTATTCCCCCTCAATTTTAGACCTCGTTACGACATTATTTTTATTTTCCAAAAAATAGCATGATGTTCGTTAATTAATTCTCTACATTGTGGCATGTGCTTAACATTTTTGTGATCAGTGAATGATTAAGAATTAATTATTTTGTGGAAAATTACATTTTTGGCCCTTCTTATGCTCTATATCATTAATTAACCGTTTCTCTAAAAATCCTTAAAAAAACCATGGATTGTAGAATTAATTGTGGTTAACATTGTGCCCAAAAAGAATTGTATTTGTGCGCATAGTTTGCCTTGTAAAAATCATTTTGCATATTTCAAAGTTTGATTTTAATAGGTATTAAATCTCACATTTTCGAGGTTTAGGATTTTTCTGATATCCACCACCTAATGATAGATCTTGGATAATGTATTCCTTGAAAATAATTAGATTTGATATTTATTATAATTAAATATTGAAATTCACTTTGTTTGCATTTAAAATTCATAAAAAAATCATCTTTCATCCAAAAATTTCAAAAAAAATAAAATGCATTCATCATCTTGACCAAGTTTCGTATTTTTTGGACATCGTTTGATCAATATTTACATTTTAGTCCCTAAAATAGGCCAAAATTGCATTTTGCGTCCTTAATTACATAAAAAATACAAAAAAACCCGCCTCAAAAATCGTGCACGAACTTTGATAGACAATCTTCTAGGTCGTTCCTTTGCTTCCTTGTGTTCGACCTTGGGACTTGCCCAAGTAAAATAAACATAAAACCACACGATTAAAAATTGATTAAATAATTGTGGTTATTTTCTTAATCGATTCCGATTGTCGCCTACAACGAAATGACACATTATTTTTAAATGCACGACAATACAACACGAATTTTAACTAGTGCAAACATCGGACTCGTCATATGGTGCCATTCCCGGGGAGGCAAACAACTTAGTTTTTTGTCTGAATTTTTTTGTTCATTTTTTCACATTCGGGTAATCTGACCCACGAATTTTTGACTGTAAATTCCATTTTTTCTCTACATTTGATTTATTTTATTTTCAGCATTTATTTGTCTTTCTTTTCTTTTTTGATTTATTTTTGAGTCATTCTCTTACATTATCTCTGTTATTTTTCTTGCGAGGTACCCGACATACGTGGAGCGATTTTCCAAGAACCAACGCTATCTTCACCGACTTCTGAAAGTCGCATTAAAATTTAAGATCGAGTCAAGTTGTGAGAGAACGTAGAGTCTAGGATTTTAATTTCTGCAACTTTTTAATTTCCGTAATTAATTTGCTCATTTCTAGCGGTGTCCGTTTGGACTCTCACGTGTGTAAAAGACCTTGAACTTTTTCTATGGTGTGGCTTGGCCTGTTTCATTCTCCGGTGAGGGTGGGGCCCGACTTGAGTGGCGCTTAGGATAGACCTACACATACGGCTCTTAGAGCATTTAATTTTTTTTGATTGTGCTCGTAGGACCTAAGGCCACACTTCACTTTAATTGAGACACACATTAGATCGTTCAATTTAGCCAAATACAACTCAATTCTTCATCACTAATAGAACTTTCTGCAAGGTGCGGTTTTCATCGGCTTGCATTCATTTAGAATAATATTTCAATTCTTGTATTGCATCCCACATAGAAATTGTGAGGATTTACTGTAAGTTTTCTAACTGACCATACATCATTGTTTTTACATGCATCGGCTTTTCCCGAACTTCTCCCGCTTGTTTTGTCACATAATTTTAATGGAAATTGGGACTGGACGGTAGACGTGTATTTGTGCTAATTTAATTCTTAAGTGATCATCTAATTAAAATTGGGACTACTAAATATAGCCGACTTTAAATAACTCATAAAATCGAGATGTTTTGCGGGAGAGCAACCCTGACCTTGGATTCTTTTATTTTTCTGAGTGAGCACGAGACTACACTTAAGGCTAGAGACCAAACTTGGATTTTCATATTGACTACTGATTCTACCAAAAATGATTAGCTACTTCTTAGTGAGGATCTACGGGTAGATGGTAAACGGTCCGGATTTCCTTAACAGAGTGGGTGGTTTAGAGGACACTGCATAAGGCTCCATCCTCAAGTAATGGGTAGACGTTCTACGGTCCATACTTACTCCCATACTGGCTGAAAGTAGATGCAACTTGTCGTAAGAATTCAGGCCAGTCATTAGGAAAATTTCAAGCACCGAACAGCTCGCTAAATTCTTTCCAAGATTGTCTTACCACCAATTAAAATTGAAAAGATAATAGCCGACCTCTTACAGCTTCATTGTGTGAGTTCATGAACCTGGGGTTTGACTTGTGTTTGATTTGCTTGCGTGAACCGATTTCAAATATCAAAAAACGTTCACTTGTGCCATCACTCTCCTTTCTTGATTTGTCAACCAATTATGGAACTTTTGATCAAGAACTCTCCAAATCCATATCATGAAAATCAATTCATCTCGAACAAAGCCAAACCGTCATTCATTTCAGCTCTTTCAAAAATGGCGGAACATTTATCCAAGAATCCATCAGAGCTATACTATGAAAATGAATTCATATTGGTTAGACCCAAAACTTGAAAACCTCCTCCAACTAGACACCTTCCAACTTCCACAAGAGACTCTCAACCACCAATAGACCCAACGTTCTCGACAAATCCGATCTACTTCATGAATGACAACCCTTGTATTCAGATCATACAAACCAACAACTGACTAAGGTATCCACCTTTTTCATATGTCAATCCTCTCTATTCCGATCATACAATCCATCCCTCATATTCAGTAAATGTCAATCCTTCATTCATGGAAGATTACAACCACGTGATCGAATTTAACACTTCTTCACATCTTCCCCCGTCCCCACCATTGGACACAAATGAACAACCATCATCTTGGATTGACCATGACAACCCCCTCTTCAGACATGACACTCATACATAGGACTGGAATGACTACATAGAGACACATAAACCATGTATTTTGACTCCACAATATCAGGGTCCGACCAATCATGATCAAAGGATTGAACTCTACTCAGACCAACTCCACATGCCTGGTCACATGAGAAACCTCCTTCCATAATTTTTTAGGATAAATTTTCAAAAAATAATGATGTTATATTGGATATTTCAAGAAACTCTCCTCTTAGCACATACAGGGAAATGGAAGATGAAAATATTGAATCTTAAATACAAAAATACACCCCGACTACTCCCATGATTGGTCATGAAAATATTTTGGAGGATGATATTTCGAGGATAAATAAGAAATTTGATTTAATGGAGAATAGATTTCGAAAGTTTGTCGATCGATTAATTTCAATCTCTGGTAGCTCGGACATAAAAATGAATGACGAAAAGATTGGATCTCATGTTGACAATTTTGAGGATAGTCAGAAATCTAGGGACGATTCTGACAGCAGCACTTCTGCATATTATTCCCCTAGAAATGACTATGCCTCTGACTCCTACTCAGAAAATCAAAACCCCTGCTCATCTATGGAAGATACCATATCACCACACCACACAAAAAATACCAAAAAATTGAAATATTAGAAAACAACAAAAAAATCGAAAATCTCGAAAAATACATAAAAATTGAAACTGAAGAAGATCTAAAAAATTTAGATCCGGTTGTACGGGAAGCACTGGTGAATAAACTGATCTTTGAACTTCCCTTTATACAGGACATTGAACACTTCCCTGACCTTAAAGGATTTGTAATGGATAAATTAATGATGAAAAAGTCTGACAGGATTAGAACAAAGACTGAAAGACATATCTTGTCAATGGCCTCCTCCTTTGTGTTGAGGAGAAAAACCAAGAGCCGCATAGTAAAGTGGTTGCCCAGATTTGACTGTATAATCAAAGACACAATTTTCATCCATTCTCGAATTGATGATGATTCACCAATCAATATCCTCCCGACCTCTGTATTTCATGAGCTCAAACTCGGACCGATCAGGAAGATACAAGAGATTATTCAATTAGCTGACCGGTCGATAAAGCGACCGAGAGGACTCATTTCTGTCATCATAACATTCCAAGGTGCTTCGCTCAAAGTAGAATTCACGATCATTGATATTGAGCATCAAGGAGAATTCACCCAGTCTCCAATTATTCTTGTAATGCCATTCTTAGCATTGGCTAAGGCAATTATTGAATGCGAGACTCGAGAAATCAATTTTACAACATTGGGAGCACTTCGATCTCAACAAGTCTTTGAAAAAGCACGATTTTCCAAGGCAACCCACGAAGTCCTCGACAACTGTAACCATAAAGCGGTAGAAGAGCCCTACTCCGTTGCTACATCTGAGATAGCGGTTGTTGATGAGACTATTGGTTTAAAGACTCTCCCCCCTGCTCCATTCCCAGCTGCTCTCACCATGGAGAATCAAGAATAAGAATCATATGATCCGGAGACTTATGCATTGTCGCACCCTGAGTCAACCTATTCTGACTACCTTGATCACATCAATAGGACACAGAAATGCTCCAATGTCAAATCAATTGAGAACGAACATGCAGATAATCTCCCCAATATTTCAATTCATGTGGATCTCACAATAGAAGAATGTTTCTTATATGATCCTGAGATGTATGCATGGTCGCACCCAGGGGCAACCTACTCTGAATACCTTAACCAAAACTTACCAAATCAAGAGTGCACCAACATTAAGAAAAATAAGAACAAACACGCAGGAAGAACACCAACCAAGGAAAAGAATTCCAATGGTTATTCATCTAGAGAATCAAGTGGACCAATAACTTCAGGAAACAAAAAGAATACTCTATCGTCGAAAAAGAAAGTCACCTTTGACCTTCCAGAAGAGGAATCAGCTGATAATCCCTCATCAGGTCCGGAGAAGGTAATCTATGTGAGTGAAGTCTGTTCGGCAGTTCTAAAACCATATCTTCGCAAGGATCCAAAATTCAATTCCCGTTGGACGACTCCCATTCCTAACTATTATTCATCAAAAGCTAATGCTCCTGCTCTCGCCAAATATACTGGAAATATTTCTAATGAGTTGACTGAGGCTAGTGCTTCAGAGTATTCATCCGAGGACAAATCGCATGATCCCAAGAAGGAACGAATTCTGAGAAAACAATTGAAGAAATAAGAAGACAAGAATATCTGGAGTGTGTCCACTTTCATATACTATTCTTCTAAGGATAATTCAGATGATGGTTATCTTTCATCTGACTCATACGCATCATCTACTATCCAGCATGACTTTTATGAGGATAACACTGATAATAGTTGGAATTCATATGCTTCATCTCCCTCTCATCATTACGATCTCCTACCACAGGATCACAAGAAGATTGGCTGAAAACCGCCTTAATCATCGGCTACCCACCCTCCCTCCTGACCACATCGATCTCCTTGTACATCTTCCTCTACTTAGGCCAATGCCTAAGTATAAGGGGGGACCGATGCCCATCTGTACATACCATTCTCCCCATCTCTCGATCATTCCATTTCTACCCTTCTTCTGTACTTAGGCTGACGAGAGCCTAAGTATAGAGGGACCCGATACCCATCTTTATATACTCTCCCCATTCACATATCACAACCAACTCATTTTTTCGCTCTTCTTTTATACTTAGACTGATCACAGCCTAAATATTGGGGGCGGACCATTCTTTCTTTTTCTCTATCTTATGCTTAGCCCGAGCTATGTCTTCTTCACGCTTCTTGTGCTCTAAGGACACAACACTCGCTAAGTATAGGGGGTATGTATATATATTGTGTATATATTTTACCCATATCTCGTACTTTCACGTAAGTCTATATGTATTTACGGGTTGGGTAGATAACTTGAAAAAAACAAAAAAACAAAGAAAAAGACAAAGAAAAAGAGTTTTGCTACTAACATTGACTGTGTCCTACCCAAAATATTTGAAAAAAAATGGCTTCCTATTCAAATTTGCATAAACAATATCCCTTGCATAAAAAATCACAAAAAATCACAAAAAAAATGTGTCTGCATTTCACACACCTGCACTTCATACAACATTTCATTTGAATTTGTGAAAGGTCATTGGGTTCTGAACCGAGTTATGAGCAAAAACCGAGAGTGGACTGGACTTGACCTTAATCCACCTAATTTTCAGAGGAACTTCACCGAGAAATAGGATTTTAGAAGCTTCAGGTCTTTGACTTAATTTTTAAGTTCAACATGATAATGTGCAGCGTTTGACTCAGTGTCTAACCTGGTCTCTTCATTTTGAGTACAACTCTAGAATAAGGAATTAATTTGTACTCTCGCACTATGCACTTAGCTCAACTCAGACGGGGTGTTGGAAGACTTGTGAGTTTCTTTTCTAGTAGCGTGGAAATCTAAAGACCGGAGTACGAGTTGAAATAAAACTTCGGAAAAGGGATGGACTGTTGGGCATAATTCTTTTCTAAGACCCCAAAAAAATGTACGGAAACGAAAAGATTCTATATCCGTAGGGCAAAGCAAGATCTAAGCAGAACCACCAAAAATCCAAATACAAAGAAGCCACTACCAAGTAAATATCTTACCAAAAGGTCTAAGCTTCAAGAAAACATGCAGATCTTGGTGGAGACTCGGCTACGCTGGCCAGCTTCACAAGGAGAGGTGACTACACTGGCCACCTCCAGTTCTTTTCTCCTTCTTCTAACTTCTCCTCCAATTCGATTGTGAACACAACACGACATACCTTAGAAGGAAATACATGACTCCTCGAGGACGAGTTATTGGAGAGGAGGTTTGCATGGTAGTCCGGCATTCTGGATGGGAAGAGCTAAAACCTCTCACACACATGAGTCGATTGTTCAATGTTAATAGGGTATTCTTTGGGAAGAGGATTGATCTAAGAAGACTTCTGAGCTGAAACTGTGACAATGATGTGTAGAACTTGAAGGCTGTTGATTTAAAATTCTAAGTCTCACAGAAGTTCCACCAAACTAATAATCCAAAGTTCGAGTCTAGTTTCATTTTCACCTTCATATCATGATCTTGGTATGGAACCCAATCTCATTTCACCTCATGGCATTTCTTTTTTATTATCAGGGACGAGCATGGTTTAAGTATAGGGGATGATGAATCTCAGTTTCATCACTCTAACTCTCATTAATTAAGCTCAAATCCCTCAAAATCATCAACATTTCTTCATTTATTCAACATTTATTAGCATTCATGCATGTTTTAATAAGAATTGCATTTTATCACTCATTTCTACACAAAATAAGAAGCCAAAAATCCCAGCCCAAAATTGACCTGTAAAAACCCTAACTTCCCTGATTTTTAACTAATTCATACTAACTCCGAATGACCCAAAACACCTCCACTATGTACATATCACTAACAAGAATAAATACAAAATACAAAAAATCACTAACCCAAATAAGTGGACCAAAAACCCAAACCTTAGTTCTAGGATTCCCGGACTAAAACTCTCATATCTTCCTCACCCAGTGTCCATTTTAATCCTACTCACTTTTAACTAATGTACATTCAATTTTCTTCAAAACAAGATCAAGTTCAAGCGAATCGGAGCTCGTATGTGAAAGTTGGGTTTTGGGCCTCTTTTGTACATTTTGTATTTCAGCGGTTTTGACCTATTATTTTATGTACATAATTGATCTATTTTAGTTTTTTTTATTTTTCATTTGTCTTCTTTGATGAAAGTTTTATTAAAATGTGCAAAAATCCAAATCCAAACAGAGCTTGAAATCAAAGAAACAAATTGGGTCCAAGTCTTCACTAACTGCTTGTACAAAATTGGTCCTTTTCGTGTTTCATTTTATTTCTTTCTTTTTCTTATTAATAAAAATACAAAAAATAGATTAATGTGAAAATAATTATCTTTTATTTTATCATATTTTTTCGGATTTTTAGCTGGTTTAAAAATGATAAAAAATTGTAAAACCCAAAAATCTAGGTATTCTATGTACATGGGATACCCCAAAAATAACACTTTTTGAAATTGATTGATTTTGGTTTTAATGTCTTAATGAAAGTTGTAGATCTCCTCGATACGAGAAACTTTAGTGAAGAATTTTTTTTCGATCCGAGTCGTTTGCTATTTATTTTGGATTTTTCAAAGTATTTAATTTTTTATTTGTGTGGTGCTGACACATGGCAGCTCCTAGAGCCACACCTGTCAGCCATTTTTTGAGTTTTTATTAATTCATTTTTATAAAAAAAATTAAATTAAATTAAAACTAAAAAGACCACACGTGCAAAGCACGAGCCTCCCAGACACGTGCCACGCACGTGCTTCCTCCTTCACCCATCCGACCACCATACATCACCATCGTGGTTGTCAGATCTCGACTGATCGGAGGACCACTGCTTCTCTTCTTCGCGCCTCCCGCTGCACCGATTTCTCCGTCGCCTTCTCTAACCTCGATGCGTATCTTGCTGCATCTCTCCGATCTAATCTCATCTCCTGAGATTTCATCGTCACCCTCGATCTCCGAGAATCGTATCCCCGATCATCACAGATCTCCGCCACCCTCTCATCAAATCCCTCGACCGATCGTCAATCACATCTTCATCTCTCCATGTGAATACCTCGCCGACCTACTTCCTTCCCCGACAAGCCCCATCCCCCTATAAAAACCATCGCCGCCTCCATGCTTCGCCATCTGCCGATTGCACAGGAACGGGGTGGGCTACAAGGTGACAGGTCGTCGCCTCCCTCTCCTCGGTGAGGTCCGGTGGCTTGGCCCAACCGTTGCAGCACCACCAACCGCACTTGCCTTCGCTCCGGTGAACATCGTTGAGCCTACGACTTCAACGACGATCAACCGCACCTGCCACTACTTCCATCTACTCCGACTTCAATCGTCATCAACAACCACGACTTCAACCCCCGCCTACGACTTCATCTCCTCCGCCGGTCGTTGCTTCCCCTCGTCACACATCTCCATTGAAACAGACAACCACCAGGCGAGCACCACCTCCGACTTCGGCCACGCCCGCCGGATCCCTCAGCCAGATGGGGCAATCTCCAGGCACTTCCAAGCTTCGCCTATCTTCTTCAGCACCTGCCCCCAGCTATCGTCTCTGCTACTAGGCCGCTATCCCGAGGCCCCCACCACGTGCCATGCACGTGGACAGGAGGAACGTCAGCCTCCTCTCAAGGGTCACGTGCTGTGCACGTGGCCCGTGTGGGTAAATTGCAACGCTGCCCTGGAGGTCAGCCATATTTACCGCTTCATCTAGACTCCTAAGGAGCACGTGTACCGCCCATGCTCCCTTGAAAATTTTGCAAACAACCCCCCAAAGCTTACGGTAATTACACATAGGCCCCTTTTTTTCATTTTCATATTTATTTTAATTATCGTCATTGCAGTAATACCCCTGTATTCCCCCTCAATTTTAGACATCTTCATGACATTATTTTTAATATCCAAAAAATAGCATGATGTTCGTTAATCAATTCTCTACATTGTGGCATATGCTTAACATTTGTGTGATCGATGATTGATGAAGAATTAATTATTTTGTGGAAAATTGCATATTTTGCCCATCTTGTGCTCTAAAATTTGTCATTAATTAACCCTTGCTCTAAAATCCTCAAAAAACCATAAATTGTAGAATTAATTGTGATTAACATTGTTCCAAAAAATAATTGCATTTACATGCATAGTTTGCCTTGTAAAAATCATTTTGCATATTTTAATATTTGATTTTTAATAGGTATTAAATCTCACAGTTTTGAGGTTTAGGATTTGTTTGATATCCACCACTTAGTGATAGATCTTGGATAATTTTATTCCTTAAAATTAATTAGTTTTAATATTTATTATAATTAAATATCAAAATTTATATTGTTTGCATTTAAAAATTCATAAAACAATCATCATGCATCCAAAAATTCCAAAAAAAATTACAAAGCATTCATTTCATCATAATTTTCATCTTGGCCAAGTTCGTCTTTTTCGGACATCATTTGATCGATATTTACATTTTAATCCTTAAGATAGGCCAAAATTGCATTTTGCATCCTTAATTACATAAAAAGTTAAAAAAAACCCGCCTCGTAAACCATACACGAACTTAGACAATCTTCTAGGTTGTTCCTTTACCTCTTCGTGTTCGACCTTAGGACTTGACCAAGTAAAATAAACATAAAACCACATGATTAAAAATTGATTAAATAATTATGGTTTTCTTCTTGACTGATTTCGATTGCCCCCTACAACGTAACCACGCATTATTTTTAAACCCACGACAATACAAAACGAATTTTAACTAGTGCAAACATCGGACTCGTCAAGTATGCGCCAACTCTTGGTAAAAGCAGTGGATCAAAGAGCTTCCACCAAAGCAGAGAGCCCCCAACCATTTCAAAGTGTCCACTCGAACAATTGCTATTAGGACAAGGAGTCGGGCTAGCACCAAAAAAGGTCTCTGCATCGTATAGTGATACAAGATTTGGTATCGAAGGTATCTTAGATACTCAAAAGAGACACACCTCGGTGTACTCCAAGGAAAACAAGTGAAGACAACTTTGAATTCTCTTGATGGATACACTGATCAACAACCAAAAAATACATGTGTTGAGTTAATAAGTCACTCGAGAGGATCCTTGTTTCAATTATAGGGAAAGAAGAAATAACACAGTCCTATGCCCTCCATCAACTAGCCTTCCATCTACACTTTTAAGTCTGACAACTAAAGAGACGGTGGGTTGGATGCAAGAAATGGTTTATTTCCTAGTGTTGAAGATCGGGTTCTTAGGAGAGTCTCTTGCACTGAAACCTTGGGTGACATTGTGATTCTACTCTTGTAACTGCAGTCTACACTTAAAATTCATTACCTATTATATATGTATACAAAGAGAGTCTGATGATGAGGGAAATTGTATACCTTTTGACTAGAGCTTGGTTTAACTTAGAATTTTAGGATCTCTAAAACCAAGAGTTCTTTAATAGATCAAGTATTGTATTCACGTGCACAGTTAGGGGTTAATCAACTTATTCATTCTTTATTTGCTCAAGGACTAGCAAAGTTTAAGTATATGGGGCGATGAATCCATGATTCATCGTCTCAATACATTGATCTTAGAAAAATCCCCAAGTAAAATCTCAAATAAATGTCCGAGAAATCAATAAATTAATAAAATGACTCTTCTAAATAAAATACACTAATTATTATCTATTATATTGTCATAATAAATTAATAATAAAAAGCCGTAAAATTGAGGAGTTTTTAACCTATAAATAGCCAAAATTTCATTTAGTTTTAATAAATTCATTTCAACTCTTTTTCAGCTAATTCTTTCTCCCACTTATTTATAAAAATATAAAAATAGAAACAAATTTTACATTAATTAAATACTTCTAGATCCCAAAGTGAAAAAGCTGTAAATCCCAACTTCCTGGCTGAATTCTCGCTTCATTTGAACTCCAAATTCACCAAACTCACTTTTAAAGTTTAAGTTAGAAAATTATCTATCCAATGAAAGTAGTTTCATTAAAATCAAAGCTCGTTTGTAAAATATAGCTTTTGGGACCTGGGTGTAAATTGTATATTAGGTAAATATTCATTCTTTCTTCATTTTTTATTTTATTTTTCTTAATTACTAAAAATTCAAAAAAATCATTATTGTGTTGTATTTTATTTCTGTTATTTTATTTTATTTTAATATTGTAAATATCTTTTATTAGAAATACAAAAAATCAAAATTAGAAAAGTAAAAAAACATATACATATTGTTTGTCTTATTTTGTATATTCTCCACTCTTTCTGTTCTCTTTATTTTATTGTATTGTAGTAACCTGCTTTATTTTATTTCTTTTTCTTTATTTTATTTTTATTTTCCACAATAACCTCCCATTCCACTCCATTTCCTCCATTTTTTAACCACCATTCAACTCCATCGTATTCAATAACCTCCCATTGAATCCTACTAGACCACCATTTTTCTAACTTCCATTTTCCATCTCTTTTTATACATCTCATTCTCATTATTTTTATCTTTGATCCACCTTTATGCGAGAGAGAATTGAGAGCTCTGACCACTCGTCTCGGTGACAGTGAATGATGAAGTACATCGAAGACCGACCTCCTCTCTAGTGAGATCCGTTGGCATTCTGGCCAACATCGCGGCCATCCATGCGCACTACTCGATCTCATCGCTCGTCGATGGTTCGAGCGAAGATCGTGCTTCTTGTGAGAACATTATTACCGACCACTTCCAATGTAAGTAATTTCTCTTTTTATCGTTCAACATCGTTTATATTTTTCCATTTTTTATCAAATCACATTCACCTCCCCTACTCCATTTGTTCTACTTCGTCATATTACCACCATCACCACAACAAATGTTTTTACATCATTGGTTATTCCCTGTTTAAGAAAATAAAAAATAAATTAAAAATTAAATTAAAAAAATAAAATCACAACACAAAAAAATAAAAAAGAAGAAGAAGGGAAGAAGTAGGCCACAACCCGTTGCCCCCCTTCCCGCCACTGCCACCAGCGGCGGTGCTGACTAGCGCAACTCTCCTCTAGTCAACCATGCCCCGCACCATCCCACCAGTGCAACTGTGCCACCGCCTTGCAGCCGTAGGTCTATCTGGTCGTGACCCAACGGTTCCTCCGCCTTTGCCATCTCCCATCGAGCCCTAACCTCCTGCAGAAGACGAAGGTTTTTATTTTTTATTTACAATAAAAATTGCATTGTTTATATTTTAAGTTTCTAATACAAAAAGGCCCATGTACATAGTTATTTTTAAGTTTTTTTATTTCTTATTTGCACAAACACCCCTATGTTTACTTGTTAATTTGGATGTCAATATTGTATCATTTTATTTAATGAAAAATATTATATTGTTGAGCAACTAATTCTCTATCATCTGGATATTTATATGGATTTTTGTTACCTCTTGTTAATTAATAAAATTGTTCAAGTAAAACTCTGCATATTTTACCCATTTTGAGCTTTTAAATTCATATCTAACTCATGGTTGCTCCAAAATTTCCAAAAAAAATCAGAAATGATGTTTGAAATGTGCTTTAATTACTATCCAAATTTCACCATAATTAGAGTTGTTTTGTACCTCAAATAAATTGTAGAGTGATTTTAGTAAATGATTTTTAATTAAATCTAAACACATCATTTTTCTGAAATTTCAACTCTTCTAGATTCCTTCAATAATTCTTGTGGTAAATTAGTTTCTGGATGAATTGACAATATGGATTTATTAGGAATTAATTACTAAAATCACTCTGTCTTATTAAAAAATCATAAAAAATTTATACATTATCAAAAATTCTAAAAAATTTATGGTAGCCTCATTTCATTATCTTTTAGTTGCAGTAAATTTTTCATAATTTTTGCATTATTTTTGTGTGAAAAATTTTTAAAAATCCATAAAAATTACGCATTTCATTATTGCATTTTAACCCATAAAATTCCAAAAATGTGTTTTGCATTCATCATTAGATTACGTTTTTAGAAAAAAAATGAAATTTGGATAAATTGAACTAATTTCACATTAATATTTATTTGGCTAAGTCGTGTGTTTTCTTATTAACTTAATTCCCCTGCATATTGCATTCACATTTATTTTTGCATAAAAATACAAAAAGAATCCGCATTGGAAACCTAAACTTAATTATTCGAAATAACCCAAAGTTGTTCCTTTGCCTCCCTGCGTTCGACCCCGGACTTGCCTGGGATATAAATTAAAAGTCGAGTCCTCTCCACAGAGACATTTGATTCAGTTCTGCATGATTCGCTAAGTACCCATATTATAATGAGTATAAATTATATCACATATTTAACGACTCGTCAATTACTCGTAGCCATGATAATTAAATCTCTGTGCTCAAATAATTTGAATCACATTCACATTATTCACATCTTCGATAACTAAATCAAATTTAATTATCTCAAATAACTATCCTTATAATATTAATCAAATTCATATTATTCATGATAATTAAATCACATTTAATTGTCCACTTTCTCAATGCTCAGATACATATATCGACAGTGAAATTTTCCATGAACCCATTCAAGGATAATGCACTTTCTCTACGGATACTTGGAGATAAGGACGGAGAGCTTGATCTATCAACTATTATTGAAAGGCTTGAATGGATGCTAGAAACTGTGTTGACTTCATTCTGGTCCACTGTATGATCTGAAATTGGCTCTTTGTTGTGTCTCTAGGGAGCCATCGCTAAATCCAATTTGTAACTCAGGCTCCTGATCAGGTGTTGAATCTGCATCATGAAATAGAACCCAATAAATCCTTACGAAAGAAGGAGGAAGTTTGAGATGAGAGTCGATCTCAAACAATATATTTATTTATTTGAGAAAAGTATAAAAAGGAGAATAATCGAGACAAGAGTCATCTTGACCTTTGAATTGGATGAAAACTGTGGAATCGAAAGAGAAGTTTGCAAGGTCTGAACTAAGCTCTCGGAAATCACCCCATTTTATTGGTGATGTTGACATCTAGGAATCGATGTTGGTGTTCGCAAGATCTAAACAAAATCATCCCTTATGCAATATGTTGGAGACATGAGAAGTGATGACGAATGAGTATATGAAGATGATGAAGAATTCAAGAAGGATTGAGAAGAGATGGCTCAAAATTTAGCAAGGCAGAAAGAGAAGTGAAAAGAGAAGTGTGAGATAAAACAACATAAAGGCACTGTATTTTTTATCTTTACTTACTTTAAACTAATCAATCAAACCACAAAATAAGGGTAGCTTCACCAACTCAACACAATAAGTCGTAAGAGTTCGGTGATTATCTTGCAAATTTTATTGGTTGTCAATCAGTCTTATCAAATGTAATGCTTACGTCAAACCCTATAATATAGTGAGTACTCACTCGACAATCATGATGTACTTTCCACCTCCTTTGTAACCAGTAGCCTATTCTTTTTGAGGTCCTTGTTATCGGATAAGGGCCCACTACTCAACCAAAGAGGTGGGGGAAAAGGAATCCAATAGGAGAAACCAATACTCCTCCCTTGTGGGGTACTCAACTGTGTTACGATGAGATAAGGACCTGTTGTTGTAGTTCCCCTATGCTCAATACTTAAGACTAAGTTCGTAAGCAAAGCTATCCCTACTCTCCCACGCACCTATAGAAGTGCCAATACTTCTCAGACCCATATGATACATAAGGTAGAATCCAAGATGGGTTTTTAGATCTAATTATTATGGGTCATACCTCACTTGTTTTGGATAGTACCATAAATAATAAGGGCTTTGTGCACCCAATAAAATGAAGTTTGATTAATTGGTTTTACTTATGTCAAGTTTTCTTAGCAATTCCTTTCTTAATTTTTTGATTTTTACTTTTTTGATTATTTTTCATATAAGAGGCCTAACAGTTTTATCAATTATTTGCTTGACCTATGTGAGAAAAATCAGATGGAGAAGATGGAAAAGCAATGCAAGTCAAAAAATTATGATGTGATGATCAGTCAGAAGACTTATGATGCTTCCCAGCTCTCTTCATGTGGGATGCTAGATGGAAAATGATAAACATGTTCTATATGCAATGCAACGAGGAAATCTCGTAACACATTGAAGGATATAGAAGAATCATTAAGCACATCATGGAAGCGTGAGGATTGTATCACATATGATTGAGAGTGACTAGTCACACTAGTTGCTCGATGCAGCGGAATTTTAAAAATGTTCATGCAATGAAAACACATAATCCAAGAACGCTTGTTGGATCATTTCATCAGACCACATAAATAGATAAAGGAATACCTCTTGTAGCATTCTTGTGATCAAGCCTCTAAGAGAAGAGACCTCATGTATCAAGTCTGATCTATCGGAAGAGAGCTTACGAGCGTGGGGATGAGTCACGTGATTCTCGCAATCCAAGTCATTGATCCACGCAAGAGAACTCCTGATCTCATCACGAGAGAAGAACTCCAGAGAAGACAAAGAACCTAGTGTAGTCGAGCAACAACACAACGACGATCCGACGATGGCGGTGGTCTTCTCTCTAGGGTTTGGATGGATGGCCACCCAGAGAGAGTACATATGAGAATGAGAGAGAGAGAGAGAGAAAGAGAGAGAGAGAGATTGTTGTTGTAATAGATGGTGTAACTTGAAGAGAAAGGGGTGCTTCTTCTTACACAGTATTTGGGAGTCCATGGATCACAATCCATGAACTCTACAAAATCAATGGATGAGATTGATTTGTGCTTCTTTCAGTGGTCAAGATTTTGTTGTAAAAAGACTACAATAATTAATTTAATTTAGACAAAATATATATTGATATATCAATATGAATTAATCCTAAAATTAAATAAATAAACATAGAGATAATAGAATGGAGATTACATTCTTCCATATAATATAGCGGACGACCACCCTTTCCATATACGATTGGATGGTCGTCCACCCTTCCAACATGGAAGGGTGGAATCTCATGCAATCTCATGAGATTGCATTATTCCTTGGAAATCTCCAAGCTTTACAATAACACTTGTTGTAAATTATTCAACAAAATTTATTCATAATTATTTTGAGAATTATGAAATCTTGCAATTAGAAATTTGTGAATCACATTCACAACCCAAAAAAATGTGATTTACATTTTCAATTAATTATCCAATGTGAATTCAATTCACACCAATAATTAATCTACAAATATAAATCATAATAAGCTCTCGCTAATACATTATAAATCACATATATGATATATTATGAATAATTAGGATAGCACTATCCACGTCATTCATATCCATAATAATTAAATCACATTTAATTATGTTTGATTATCAGTCTCATGTATTCAAATAATATGAATTAAATTCACATTCTTTATGATAACTAAATCACATTTAACTATCCACTTCTCAATGCTTAGATATAATTCAACTATAAAAGTATCCTAGAACTCCTTCAAGAATAATGCACTTTCTCTGTAGATACAAGGATAAAAGGACAGGGCGATTGTACATTCCACGTATAATGACTTTGATACTGAGATCACATCTCAAATCCAGATCTCATGGACCTCTCATAGATGCTTGATTAAATATAGGCTATAAATCTAATCTTCTAAATGCATTTGAAACTCATTCAGGGCAATGTCCAACACTTGGACAAAGATTGGATTACTTTTCTACCGAGAGGAGTCACTAAAATCCAGACCTGGTTCAACACTCCCTTGGAATAGAAGCGTCATGGTTATACAATCGTTTATGATCACATCACCCTTAGGTATTCATAATACCTATACATCTTTCATATTAGAAGATCTATGATAAACCTTAAGATATAGATCAATTTCAACTGTCATCTTTAGCATTTCATCATCAAGTTCCTCAATCTTGCTCATTGGGAGTCAGTATCGATCATATGACCTCTAAAAGCACATATCATACCTACAAATTCTTGTCATGCTTCCAAAGTAGACGACCATGCATGGAATTTGATTGGTCCCAATACCTCATGACTGAGCTCGTGTCTTCCGGTTCACAAGTGAACCTGTATGATCCCTTTGAGAGATCGTATTACTCATATGACCTCATATGCACACCAGCTCATTGGTTTATTGACCTTGGTTTGTCATTAACCGATTGGTCTGCCAAATGTACACACTCAGACATAAAACGATACATCTTTCTCCGATGGGAGGATGTGTGCCTATATTATGATAGTATACGTCATAGGATTTTGGTTATCTAAAACTCATTAAGTCAACACTTTGACCTAACTAATCTGACACCTCTGAATCTCTATTCCCATGCAGAGGACCTGCATCAAGAGGTCGGTCAGATATCAGTCCAATGAGAAAGGATTGCCATCTTGTACTCAGGTTGGAGATCCTCTCTTAACAATAATTTGATGATACTTGATGAGTCATCAATCTAATTCCTTAGATATTTATCCAAGCACCAACCTCTATGATTCAATTATTGAATCAGTAGCTATATGATCATTAAGATGGCCACGGTACACAACCCTAATTGTACCGAGGGACCTTATAGTACATTCATTCATTTAATCTCAGATAGGGAGTAAAACAATCAATAACATGTATTAATAAATCAAATATTACAATAACATTTATTGTAGGAATGGTTTGCCTTGGTCTCACATGGCTAACATTCTCCCACTAGTCCTTAGAACCATTCATGTACAATCCTTGAACCCATACTCATTACATGTTGGTCGATAATATTCTCTGTCAAAGGTTTGGTAAGAGTATTAACAATATTGTCAGCAGAGGTCACCTTGATGATGATGATGTCACCATGCTTTTGAATCTCCCGAATGATGTGGTATTTCCTTTCCATGTGCTTGCTCTTTTGATGCCATCTAGGTTCCTTAGCCTAAGCAATGGCTCCTATGTTATTGTAGAGTAATAGGATGGGAGTATCAGAAGAAACTACACCAAGCTCCAAGATGAACTTACGCAACCACACCACCTACTTTGTAGCATACGATGTGGCAATGTATTCAGTTTCTGTCGTTGAATCAGTTGTAGCGTCCTTCTTACTTCTCTAGCTCACAGCACAACCGTTCAACATGAACACAAACTCTGATGTCAACTTCGATCATCAATATCCTACTGGAAGTTTAAATTTATGTATCCCAATACTTGGAGATCACCATCTCCATAGACTAAGATGTAATATTACGTCGTCGAGGAAGAGGGAGGCGATGACCTGTCACCTTGTACCCCACCTCGTTCCTGTGCAATCGGTGGATGGCGAAGCATGGAGGCGGCGATGGTTTTTATAAGGGTATGGGGCTCTTCAGGGAAGGAAGTAGGTCAGCGAGGGATTCGTGGGGAGAGACGACGAGATTGACAATCGGTCGAGGGATTTGATGAGAGGGAGGCGGAGATCTGTGATGATCGGGGATACGATTCTTAGAGATCGAGGGTGATGGCGAAATCTCGAGAGATGAGATTAGATCAAAGAGATGCGATGAGATACGCAGTGAGGTTAGAGAAGGCGACGAAGAAATCGGGGCGGTGGGAGGTGTGAAGAAGATGAGCAGTGGTCGTCCGATCGGCCGATATCGGATGGCTACGATGGTGACGTGTGGCGGTCAGATGGGTGAAGGAGGAAGCAAGTGAGTGGCACATGCCTTGGAGGCACGTGCTTCACACATGCATCTTTTTAATTTTAATTTTAATAAAAACTCAAAAAATGGCTGACACATGGCAGCTCCAGGAGTTGTCACGTGTTAGCACAACAAAAATCAGAAAATAAATTCTTTGAAAAATCCAAAAAAAATAGCAAACAACCTCAGATCAAAAATGTTTCTTCACAAAAATTGCTCATCTCGATGAGATCTACAACTTTCGTAAAGACGTCAAAACTAAAATCGATAAATTGCAAAAAGTGATATTTTTGGGGTATCCCACATACATAGAATACCTAGATTTTTGGTTTTTATAATTTTTTTGTCATTTTTAAATCAGAACAAAATCCGAAAAAATATGGTAAAATAAAAGATAATTATTTACACATTAATCTAATTTTTTTGTATTTTTATTATTTAGGAAAAAGAAGAAATAAAATAAAACACGAAAAGGACCAATTTTGTACAGGCAGTTAGGGAAGACTTGGACCCAATTTTTTTCTTTGATTTGAAGCTTAGTTTGGTTTTGGATTTTTATGCATTTTAATAAAACTTTCATCAATAAAGACACATGAAAAAGTAATAAACTAAAATAGGTCAATTATGTACATAAAATAATAGGTCAAAAACCGCTAAAATACAAAATGTACAAAAGAGGCCCAAAACCCAACTTTCACATACGAGCTCCGATTCACTTGAACTTGGTCTTGTTTTGAAGGTAATTGAATGTACATTAGTTTCAAAAGTGAGTATCTGGATGAAGAAGATATGAGGGTTTTAGTCCGGGAATCCTAGAACTAGGGTTTGGGTTTTTGGTCCACTTATTTGGGTTAGTGATTTTTTTGTATTTTTTAATTATTCTTGTTAGTGATGTGTGCATAGTGGAGGTGGTTTTTGGTCATTTGGAGTAAGTATGAATTAGTTAAAAATTGGGGAAGTTAGGCTTTTTACATGTCAATTTTGGCTGGGATTTTTGGCTTCTTATTTTGTGCAGAAATGAGTGATAAAATGCAATTCTTATTAAAACATGCATGAATGCTAATAAATGTTGAATAAATTAAGAAATGCTGATGATTTTGAGGGATTTGAGCTTAATTAATGAGATTTAGAGTGATGAATATGAGATTCATCAATACTGATCAACAATTTTTTTTTAGATTTCATCACACCATGTCGCATAGGTGAATGTCAAGAGATAGTACAAGAACCATGTTCTCATACTGGCTAAAGGTGCTGACACTCTGGTTTCATGAAGCCTTCATTGATTTTATCCCATCATCGAGCATCATCAAATCAGAATCCAAACTCAAATCCCCCATCCCAGCTCCTCAAGTGAAATTTCAACTCATCTCATCATAATTGCACTCGTGTATGTGAGGTGTTAATCATATTCCTAAGGTAGAGACTAAGCATGCAATATAGCCCACAAATCATTCAAACTAGGGAAATGTGGATAATTAAATCAAAGACCCTAATGACTAAGGTTGATTAACTCAAAATATCAAGACCTCATAAACCAAGTGTTCTTGAACATCAGTAGCCTTGTGTGAATGTGAATGTGTCAGGGATTAAACCAACTCATTAGTTGGGTTTTTTGTGACGATTTTTTTAAAAGAAATGAAAGGAAGAAAAATGTTTTTTAAAAAAGGTTCTTGCTTTTTTTTTCCAAAAGTTTTTTTTAAAAAGACACACTTTTAAAAAAATAAGAAACATATAAAGAAAGAAAAGATATTTTTTTTGAAAAAGTTTTTTTTGAAAAAGAAAGGTAGATAAGAAAGAACACACATTTTTTTGAAAAGTTTTTTTTGCTTTCTTAAGCAAATGAGGGAAGAAAAGAGAATATTGTGTTTTTTAAATTTTTTTTGTTTTTTTGAAAAGATTTATTTTTTGAGAAGATTTTTTTTTAAAAGAATTTTTACTAATTTACTCCCCCAATAATTATTGTATAATATATACAAAAATATGCAAAAGTATGAGCTATGGGTAAAGTATATATGTAATATATATGTGCCCCCTACACTTAGCATGTGTTATGTCCTCAGATCACAAGAAGCGAGAAAAAGACATAGGTCATGCTAAGCATAGGAGAGCCAAAATAACAAAAAGTAAAGAAGTCAATCCACCCCCCCCCTACTTATCTTGGTCAGCTTAAGTGTAGAAGAAGAGAAAAAAATGGGGCGGATAAGACCAAGGGGAGAAATGGATAAGTATATACACATGGCAGGCATCGGTCCCCTTTATACTTAGGCTCTAGTCATCCTAAGTATAGGACAGGAGTAAGTGTGAAAACGAATGTGATCTAGAGAATATACTAAAAAGGGAGAATGTACAAGAGTGAATGAATCTTCTAAGTTGTTGAATCTTGATGTTGCATCTTCATTAAGAGTAATATAATGTATCTGCTTTGTGCTAACTCTACATGAAGTTGATGACCTCGACTTGGACTAACTGCTCTTTAGAATATACAAAATACTTTAACAGATGTTCATTCACCACATGGAATTATGCACCATTTGTGAGATTGTCTATCTCTACACTTCAATTCTTGTATACTTTCTTAACAACAAAGGGAACCTGTCCATTAATATTTAAGATTCCCATGGAACATCTTTAACATGGCATTGAACAACCATACCTTTTGCCAAGGGACATAGTCTTTACACCTAATGCGTTGATCATGCCATCTCTTTACGTTGTCCTTATAAATCAGACTATTGTTATATGCCCTATTTTGGATTTCCACGAGCTCGTTCAAGTTTGTCTCGACAAAGCTTTCCTAGGTGACAATTCCAATTAATCTTCTTAATTGCCCATTTGAATTTGTGAATCAGCTCTGCAGGCAAATGGCATGGCTTTCCACAGATCATTCTGAATGGTGAAGTGCCCAATGGTGTCTTGTAGGTTGTCCTATAGGCCCACAGAACATGTTCCAAGAGCTGGGACCAGTTATTCCTATCAGGACAAACCAACTTCTACAAAATGTTCTTCACCTCTCTGTTCGAAACCCCTACCATGCCATAGGATTGTGGGTGGTAAGGACTAGTAACTCTGTGCTCAAATTTGTAGTCCTTAGCTAACGATCTCACATCCCGATTCACAAAGTGGATACCCCCATCAGATACAAAATCCTTTGACACCTCGAACCTAGCAATAATATGTTCTCTCACAAACTTATAGAAAGTCTTGCTATCTGCAGTTTTGGTTTATATAGCCTCCCCTCACCTAGACAAATAGTCAACCGCTAACAAAATGTACTCGTGTCCTTGGCTGTTGGGAAAGGGACCCATAAAATCTATGCCCCGCACATCAAAAACATCACAGATAATCACCGATTGCATGGGCATCTCATCTCTCTGCCCAACTGTCACTCCCATCCTTTAACAAATCAGGCATGGCCATACAAAATCAATAATATCTCGAAACAGGGTCAGCCAATACAATCCACAATGAAGTGAGCGGTTCTCTTCCCCGAATGATGTCCTCTAACCTCAAGTGAATGACAATATTTGAGGACACTCTGGTACTCCTCCTGAGGAATACACCTTCTCCAAACACAATTCAGACTTTCGAAGAAAAGGAAAGGATCGTCCCATTGGTATTTCCTCGAATCCGATTTCAGTTGATCAATGCTGCTCCTAGTCCAACCATGGGGAACCTACTTGGAGACAAGATAGTTTACCATGTTGGCGTACACAGAATCGAGTCAATAACACAAATTGACTCATCTCAGAAGGTCTCTGTAATCCACTCATAATCAGGAGAATCCTTAAGTTCAATCCAAGAAACGTGATCAGCCACAACATTCTTTACTCCATGTTTATCTTTTATCTCAAAATCAAACTCCTAGAGAAGTAAAATCCACATAAGAAGACGCGCCTTCACGTCTTTTTCCATTAAATATCAAATGGATGTGTGATCAGTGTAGATTGTCACCTTAAAGCCCAAAATATATGACCTGAACTTCTCGAGCCACAGTGTAATTCTTCTGTGTAGGGTCTGGTACTTTGCTCACGTAGTGGATCACAAATGGTATCCCCTCTCGTCGGTGTCCTAACACAACTCCTATAGCGAAATCTGAAGCATCAGTCATGATCCCAAAGGGGAGAGACCAGTCAGCAGCTCGTAGGATAGGCAAGGTATAAATCTTCCTCTTCAAGAACTCAAAGGTATCCAGACACCTATGATCTACAACGAACTCCATGTCTTTCCCTAAGATCTCAGTCAGTGGGCGGGCAATCCTTGAAAAATCATGAATCTCCTATAAAATCCAACATGCCCTAGGATTGACTGCACTGACTTCACGCTGGTAGGTGGATCGAGTTTCATGATCACCTCCACCTTGGCAGGGTCAACCTCCATTCATCTTTTGGAGATGACATGCCCCAACACGATACCCTATGTTACCGTAAAGTGACTCTTCTCCCAGGAGATTACCAAATTCACCTCTTTACACCTCTTGAGGACTAGATCCAAGTGAGCTAAACATATATCAAAGGAATTACCATGAACCGAGAAGTCATCCATGAATACTTCTAGGAAATCTCCCATGATATCGGCAAATACGACGATCATGCACTGCTGAAAAGCGCTCGGGGCATTGCAGAACCTGATTGGCATGCTCTTGAAAGTGTAAGTGTCGAATAGACATGTGAATGTGGTCTTTTCCTGGTCTTCAGGGGCTATAGCTACCTGGTTGTAGCCAGATTACCCATCAAGAAAATAGAAGAACTCTTTCCTTGCGAGTCTCTCCAAAATCTGATCGATAAAAGGCAAGGGAAAGTGGTCTTTCTTGGTCGTGACAATCAAGCTCTTGTAGTAGACAAGACGCGCCATGATGTAGGTACTCGTGTCGCGATCTCTACCCCCTCCTCGTTGGTGACCATTTGTATTCCACCTACTTGGAGTTAGAAATAGGGTATCCAAACCCTGCCTTACACCATTTCTCAATCTATTTCTTCACTACTTCCCTTAGATTGGGGTTAAGTCTCCTTTGGAACTCACGGGAAGGTCTCACATTATCCTCAATAAAATGTGGTGCAAGTAGAGAGCGGGGTTGATCCCACGAGATCTGACACAGTCCATTCTATTGCTTTGCGGTTCCTATCTAAGATCTCGAACAACCTAGATTCTTGTTCTAAAGTCAAGTCTGATCTAATGATAATAGGATATCTCTCTTCAGATCCTGCAAGAAAGGCATACTTAAGTGTACGTGGTAGTGATTTTAGTTCTTACAATGTGGTATCATCATGCAAATCTGGTGAACTGAATCTGAATTTGGTTCTATTCTACACGAAGGTAGGCACAACAGTATAGTACTCTCCACCAACTCAGAAGTATGGGGATTCGGATCGCCAATGAAATACGGTAATTCGGCTAAAGCCATGTCCAACACATCATATATGTCCAATGACCATTCCGAAGGGGATGGAATTGACAGATCCAGATGGATCTCTATGTCATCACAGGAATATGTAGATGCATCTCTAACAAGATCAAGTAACACCTGGCAGACTGCATCATCCACTATATCCTTTCCAGATGAAAGGGTCTCGCTCTATCTTGAAGGAACCTGTCTCCAAATCCCAACGGTGTTAATCATTCTGCAATCTGCCTCTGAAGATGAGTACTCTATGCTACTCTATGAATCGGGTCGTTGACACTTGGCTTGCTTCATGTCAAGGTTCACTTCTTCGCTTAGAGAACGGAATTTCATCATTCCCGTACCATAATCAAAATCTACGCCTGCGGTCCTAAGGAAGGGTTGTCCAAGAATGGTCTGAGATTCTCTCCAATGATTAGGGATCTCCATGTCCAAGACTATAAAGTCAACCTGGTAGTTCTTCCCCTCAATTGAGATAAAAACATTCTTCACTTCTCCCTTAGGTCTCTTCACTAAACAATCTAAAAATTGGAGTAAAGCTTTGGATTTGCAAAGTGATCCCAACTTCAATTTTTGATATAATGCTAAGGGAAAAAATTTATGGAAGAACCATTATCCAAGAGTATGCATGCAAATACGATGTCGTCAATACGACTCTCCACATAGTGAAACCCCATGTCTCTCTTTTTCCTTAGCAATGTTTGATTCTTAAGAAAATATGTTGTGGCCACTGACAAGATGTGTATCTTCACATTTTGGTTCTCTTTCTTCATGCTAACCCTAGTAGGTGTGCATCTCCCCTTTAGGTATTTTTGGAATGCATGATGGTTAGACACATACTCATCAAATGGCACCTTTACATAGATATTTTCTTTACAAAATCGTGCCATATCAGGGTCATCTTTTTTAATCTTTTTGATGCTCTTTCCTACCATAAGAACATGGGGGAAGGGATTGAAGCTAGAGAAACAGAAGATGAAGAATCTGAATCATGAACTAAAAAATCATTCTTGGCATTAACGGAAACAGACTTCAAACATGAATCTTTTTTTATATAACATGGAATCAAAATCAAAACTATCTACTATAGGTTGTGGAATAGAAACTAAAGTGGTATCCACCACAACCGGAGATTTAAGGTCCTCCATAGACTCGAAAGTATATCCATGATGCTAATGCTCATGCGTGCTCTCCTTATCCTCTCAGCTTCCTGAGTAGATATCCTCAAATGGTACTTATGGGGCTTCAGAATATGTTGCCTCTCCTCCTCATCCTTTGAATACTCCTCTGGTAGAGCTCCATAGATGCCCCTCCTTGTATCCCTTACCCGGTCAGGTACAGCCACGGTCCTTCCGCTCCTGAATGACATGTGATTAGCAACGTCACTCGAAAACATCTCATGTTCAGATCTAGGATATGTTGAATAGTATAACTGAACAAAGTGCTGCTGAGAATTAGATCGATTCATGCTATTGGGGTTAGCCTGAACTTGGGTTGGGATTGAGGTAGAGGATGCAGACTGCTCATCTCGCCATTTGGATAGGCATTTGACATCCATCCATAAGTCATGAATATCATTCATGTAGGAACGAAGCTCATCGAATATATGTTGTTGTATGTCCATGGGACTAGACAAAGAAGAAAGGGGATAAGACTAGGAAGAAGAACAAGAATACTGGTCCTGTTGGCCAAGGTATTTCTTGTACTACTGTTGGGGTGTCTGCAGAAATTGCGAGCCCTGTTGGACTGCTTGGTAATGGCCTTGTCGGCCATACTATCGGCATTGTTGTTGTTGCTACTGGGGTGGATGGAATCCAAGGATCTGTTGTGAAGGAGGTGTTGGACATGCAAGACCATGACGAGCCATTATGCAATAAATGTTATTGCAAACATCATTCCCTGATCTGAAATAAAGAATACTTAATTTGCGTAATAGGTCCCTTAAAACAATTAAGATTATGTACCATGTCCATCTAATGATCATACAGCTATTGATTTAATTATTGAATCATAGAAGCTGGTGCTCGGATGAATATTTAAAGAGTTATATTGATGGCTCGTCAAGCACCGTCAAATGATTATTAAGAGATGATATCTAGTCTGAGAAGGAGATGGCAATCTTTTCTCTGAAGGTTGATATCTAACTGACCTCTTGATGCAGGTCCTCTGCATAGGAATAGAGCTTTGGAGCTGTTAGCTAAGTTAGTTCAAAGAGTTGACTTAACGAGATCGGGATAAGCAAAGTCCTATGTCGTATGTTGACACGATATAGGCACACATTCTCTAATCGGAGACATGTGAGTTACTATATGGCTAAGTATGTACATTTGGCAGAACAATATGTTGATGACCTAATCAAGGTATATACATCGGTGCGCTGGTGTGCATACAAAGGCATATGAGTAATACAATCTCTCAAAGGGATCATACAGTTCAGTTACAGAATCGGAAGATATGAGTTCACTCATGAGATATTGGGAAGAATCAAATTTCGTGCATGGACATCTCTCTTTGGATGCTTAATTGAATTTGTAGGTTTTATATATACTTTTGGAAAGTATATGATCAAGATCTCGGTATGATATATGCTTTTGGAAAGTATATGATCGATACCGACTCCCAATGAGCAAATGAGAAACCTAATGATAAAACCATGAAGTAGACAGTGTAAAATTGATCTAATACTTTTGATTTATTCTGGGTCTTCGAGTATGCAAGATGTACATGTATTGGGAATACCTAAGGGTGATGCGATCATAAATGATTGTATAACCATGACGCATCCATTCCTAGGGAGTGATGAAAAGGGTTTGGATTTTAGTGACTCCTCTCAGTAGAGAAGTAATATGATCTTGGTCCAGATGTTGGACATTAATCGGAATGTGATTCATATGCAATGAGAAGATTAAATTTGTGATCTTGATTTAATCAAGCATCTATGGGAGGCTTGAGATCTGGATTTGAGATATGATCTCAATATCCAAGTCACTATACATGGAACAATACAATCGCTCTATCCTTATCTCCAAGTATCCACAGAGAAAGCGCATTATCCTCGAAAGAGTTCAGGATAATTTCATTATTGATATTATATATCCGAGCATTGATAAAATTAATAATAAATGTGATTTAATTATCATGAATAATATGAATTTGATTCATATTATAAGGAGAGTTATATTAGATAATTAAATGAGATTTAATTGTCAAAGATTAGAATAGTGTGAATGTGATTCATATTATTTGGGCACAAGAGAATGGAGATCCAAGATGATTAAATGTGATTTAATTATCATGGATATGAATAATGTAGATAGCATTATCCATATTAACCATATATACTATAAATGTGACATATAATATATAAGAGATATCTATTTGTAATTTACATTTGTTAATTAAATGTTGACGTAAATTGGATTCACATTGGTCATTAAATTGAAAATGTAATTGATATTTTATTTTGGGTTGTGAATGTCATTCACAAGTTTCCAATGGCATGATTGCAATATTCACAAAAAAACTTTGAATTATTTTGGTGAATAATTTTGCAACAAAAGGTGTTGCATATGTGGAATATTATGTGAGATGTAAGATTTAGATATAATTGTAATAAAAGAGCTTCCATACCATACAGGGAGTGGACGATCAGCTTGGTCTCTTCAAGTTGGTGGCCATCTGTTGAGCACGTTTTTGTAGGGTTGGAAAGTTAATGGTAAAAAGGTCGTTGCTTTTATCCCCAAAATCCCGCATCAACAAAAGATTATTTTTTTTAATTTTTTTGCTACTTATTAACATGTATAGCAGACAGGGTCGAACTCAGGGAGGCTACAATTCCCGAGGGTTATTCAATTAATCAAAAACGAATTAAAAGAAAACAGGAATCTCAAAGGATAACTATCCTTGGTTTTTTGTGATTTTTTATCTTTTTATTTTTTTTATTTTTTTTATTTATATTTTTTTGTATTTTCTGATTTTTAAATTTTTAGTGATCTTGATTTTGCAATTTTTTATTTTCAAAAATAACATGAAGCAATATAAACAAGATCAAGATATGCACACCGACTCTTTTTGTGATTTTTTAATTAGTCAAAAAATGATCAAAAAAATTTAAAGAAAATATTTTTGGGTTTTACAAGTTTTGAAATATTTTTGAGAATTTTTGTAGATTTTTTGGATGTTTTTGTATTTTTCTAAAAATCAAACAGTGAAGAAAATAAGAAAATGTGCACAGCCTGGAGTAATTTGCAATTTAAAAATCTTTTTGGACTGAAATGTAAAGATTCAGAGTTTTTGCCTCAAATAAATAATAAAAATAAATAGAGAGAAAAAATATGCAGTTTTACCACTATGTCATGTGCATGTCATGTGCTTTGGAGGCTGAAGGGCTTCTTTGTGATTTCGAAAACTTTTGAGGATGTAACTGTAAACTTGAGAACTCCAGATGCTATTTGTGTAATTTTCCAATAAAAATAATAAACCCTAGTGGGTTTCGTTCTTTTTGTTCCAAGCAAAAGGGGAGGCAACCAGACGGGCGCCGCCCGCCCCTTCTTCTCCCACGCGGGGGGCGGCGGAGGTGCGGCCGATGGAGGACGGAAAGGCGGCGCCGCCGAGGTCGGGGAAGCGTGGAGGTGATGCGGCGGCGCAGCAAGGGTTGAAGGGCGCACGTCGGGGCGAGACCTGCTGGAGGCACGTGGCGTGGAGGAGCGGGCGCGGACTTCTTCTTGCTGTGGAGACGCACGACCGAGAGGGGTGGTTGAAGCGCGGTCGGCTGAGTTGGCGGTGGGCGGCGGTGGCGCGCGCGCTCGTGGTTGGCACGGTGGAGGATCAGGGCGGCGCGGGCTTGGCGGAGGTCGACTGCGCCTCTGTGCGCTGAGGAAGAAGGGGTCGCCGCGGACTTGGTTGGAGGAGACCTTAACCGCGGCGGAGGGGGCGATGTCCAAGGTCGGCGCACGGGTGGCGACCTGCTGCCGATTTTTTTTGTTTTTTTATTATTTTTTGTGTTTTCTTATGTATGTAATGTAAACAGAAAATAAAGAAGAATTTTTTTTTGTTTTTGTAAATCCGAAAGAAAAATATTTTCTTTTGTTTTTTTTATTTTGATTCTCCTACAAAACAAAAGTTAGACAAGAAGGAAAAAAATTTTTATTTATCTACAAAATCGGAAAGTGAATGGGGTTTCGACGAAAGTGGAGGATTCGAATCCGATCTCCGGCCACCGTACGTGACTGGAGTTGAGAGATCGTGGGAGATAGAATTCGAAGGCGTAGAGATCGAGAAAGTGAGATGAAAAATTGAGTCGGTGGTGGAATAAATCGTGGTGAATTTTCTTAAGATCTAGAAGAACAAAATGACGATAAAAAATGCGACAAAATAAAAAGCGATTAAACTAAGATAAAATTCTAAGAAAAATTTGGATCTCACCTTAGGAGCGGAAAATGGACCATGATCGCCTCGACAAGGCCGACTCGCTGTCACCGGACGGCTCGGAGGCTAGGCAACTTTCTCGACGAAATTTTCTCTCGGAGATCGGGCTCCTCTCCCTAAAGATTGATCAAGTTGGAATGAGGAAGATGGAGCCATATAAATAGAAAAGAGATTACACTTGAATTTTTGAATTTTTGGATAAGAAGATAAGAGAGATGAAAATTGAAATGTATTTTTGAATTTTTTGGTGGATGAGATAAAGTGAGAGATGAGAGAGATAAAATTATTAACTAAATTTTTTGAATTTTCGTCACTTTATTTATTGGAATTTAAAAATGTTATTTTTTTAATTTTTTATGATGGTTGGTTAAAAATAGCAACTATATACATATACATATACTATACACATATATGGTATTATATACAAGGGTTAAATGAGGAAATTAGCCTTTTTTGTTTTAAGAAGGTTATTATTATTATTTTTTATTTTTGTTTTAAATAATTAGTAAAATCATTTAAATATATATACAAATACATTATGAACAAAATACAAGGGAAAATTGCACAAACCACCCTAGAAAATCGATTTTTCAACCGTAACTCCAAAAATTATGAAATTACAACCATTTTAAAGATAATTTAATTTAGAATTCAATGGAAGTGAAATTGGTTCAATTTGAGATCATATGGAGCCAGAATTGATCTTTCAATTAATGCTTAGTGGCTTTTTCCAAGTGTGGCTACTTTTATTATGTACATGATTTAATTGTGCAATCATTTTTATTAATTAGGACGCATTTTTATTTACAACTTTGATTTTGAATGTTATTTGATTTGGGGTCAATTAAGGTACAAATAAATTAGTGTCAGTTTTATACAGATATACACAAAATAAGTGGGAAACACATTTTTTTTTGGATTTTCTGGTTGCGGACCCTATCTCCCCCTACTTTATTCCTGGTCGATCAGGTCAAGTCTTGACCTTCTCTCGGGGTTCGGATCATCCTGTAGACAATCTTCCTTTTTTTCTTTTCTTTTTTTTTCTTTTCTTTTCTTTATTTTTCCTTTCTTTCTTTATTTATTTATTTTAGGTTAAAATTAGTAAGAAATGTACAATATTTGCACACAAATGCAAGTTAGTAAGAATATGGAGTTAACGTTAAATGCAGATGTTTTATAAGGGATTTTAAGCTAAAATAAATGAATAAAGATGACGAATCGCAGATTCATCACCATCCACCTTATACATGGAAGGATGCTTGTTTTCTACCAAGACATTCCATGTTTGTTGATTTGATTTATATAGAAATATAATTATTTTTTTCAATATATTTAATTTATTTCATAGACAGCAAACTATTTTTGTGTTTTTAACAACAAGATCATAGCCATTGAAAGAAACATAAATCAATGTGAGCCACTGGATTGTGTTGTCTATGGATTGAGATCCATAGATCCCAAAATATTATAAAAGGAGAGGTACCCTTTTTCTCTTCTTTACACACACAATAGAAGTTGGAGACAACAACTCTCTCTCTCCCTCTCATTCTCTACACAACATCTCTCTCCCTCTCTCTTGTGGCCATCTACAGTAGAGCCCTAGAGAGAGTCGCTCTCGCCGCAGCATCGTCGTTATGCTGCCAGAATATTTTCTCGTGGAACTTCGTCTCCTTCATTTCTCCTCTCTCAAGAAGAAGACATCGGATCTTGTGTGACGAGATAAGTAGATTTGTCGGTTGGATCATCAACATGGATAGCGAGAAGCACGCGTTTCATCAACGCGCTCGCAAGTGTCTCTCCGATGGATTGGACATGAGATAGGAGGTCTCTTCGTTTAGAGAATCGATCGCAACCATGCTTCAAGAGGTAATCCTAATACTTGTTTGTGGTTTAGATGAAACGATCTAAGAAGTGTTCTTGCATCATGTGGTTTCGTCGCATGAAAATTTTTAACTTCCGCTACCTCGAGTAACTAGTACGACTAGTCGCTCATGATCGCATACGATGTGATCCTCATGTTTCCATGATGTGCTTGAGGATCATTCCATATCCTTCAAGTGGTATCAAGCCTTAGGTTGGAGGTTTTGGATGTGATCCATAAACCTAGGAAGACTTGGGTTCGTTAGTGTTTGCGAAAGTTTTGTCACATTTCATTTTCGCATCTCTGTTTAGTGAATATTTTCGACCATGTTTAAAAAGTTTAAACACAAAATAACACTTGTATTATGTTCCACATTAAATAAGGAAACCTTAATATTTGATTTTGCATGATTTCGAATCTGTTGCTCAAGTTATGATCATTTTAGTGAACATGTATCCATTGTTTCGGAGACTGTGAATCATGACGTAATTAAGAAGTTAATTACTGATTTGAAATGCCTAGAAATGCATGCAACTCACTTAGGTTTTGTTTTAAATCAAATTAACAAACTTCAGAAACTTATTTTGCATGATTTGGATTTAATTGATTGAGATATGCTTATTTAATTAAGCGAGGGTCACTACAGGAAATTAGTCTCCTAATCAAGAACCTTATGTTTGTGATTTAATCAATTAGTGAAACTAAATGAATTAATTTACTGGAATAATTATGGATAAATATTTTTGAATTATTCGATGATAATTATTTTCTAAAATGACATTGCCTTAATCAATAATTGATTAGATATGATCTAGATCACAAACTGGTTACATGATCTACATTCCAACAAACAATGTTGCTTGAATAGGATTGGGGATTTGTTTAGCAAATCTCCTTATATTGTTAATCAAAAAATGTTTTGATTATTATTATTATATGGTATAACTTTGGTTGAAAACCCGATTATCATCTCAAGTACACAATGATCAATTTGGCATTATCCTTTACTGAGGTGGATATGGTGTCTAGTCTGAAGGATTTGGTGAGATCCTTAAGCGCATCACGGAAGCATGAGCATCGTATCGAATACGACGAAGAACGACTAGTCGGACTAGTTGTTCTATGCAACAGAAATTAAAATTTTCATGCGACGAAACCACATGATCCAAGAACACTTCTCGGATCGTTTTGTCTAAACCACAAACAAGTAACATGATTACCTCTTGAAGCGTGGTTGTCATCAAGTCTCTAAATGAAGAGACCTCCTATCTCAAGTTTGATCTGACGGAGGAGACGCTTGCGAGCGTGTTGATGAGACACGTGCTTCTCGTAATCCATGTTGAAGATCCAAGCCAGATCTCCTGATCTCAACAAATGAGATACGATGTCTTATTCATGAGTAAGGCACGCCGAAGTAGACGGAGATCCACGAGCAAACCATCGAGAAGCATAACGACGACGGAGAACCTCTCTAGGGCATCCATGGTGGACGGCCACATGAGAGAGAATCGGCGTGTAGAGAGAGGAAGAGAGAGAGACTTATGTTCTGATTGTGTGTAAAGAAGAGCAAAGGGGTGCCTCTCTTTTTATAATATTTTGAGATCCATGGATCTAAATCCATGAACACAAATCGAATGGCTCTCATTGATTGTGTTTCTTTTAATGGCTAAGATTTTATTGCTAAAACCAACAACAATTAATTTAATTTAGATTAAATATATTGATAAATCAATATGATTTAATCCCAAATTAAATCAATCAAGCATGGAGATTATGGAATGAAGATTGCCTCCTTCCATAATATTGGATTTGGTGGTAATCTCATGCAATCTCATGAGATTACATTATTCCATGAAAATCTCCAAGATTTACAACAACACTTGTTGTAAATTATTCTACAAAAATAATTCATAATTATTTTGTGAATATTGCAATCTTGCCATTGGAAAATTGTGAATAACATTCACAACCCAAAATAAAATGTGGTTTACATTTTCAATTAATTATCCAATGTGAATCCAATTCACATCAACATTTAATTAACAAATGTAAGTTACAAATAGCTCTCTCTTATATATTATAAATCACATTTATAATATATATGATTAATATGGATATTTCTATCCACATTATTCATATCCATGATAATTAAATCACATTTAATCATCTTGGATCTCTTATTCTCATGTGCCCTAATAATATGAATCACATTCACATTATTCGCATTTTTGATAATTAAATCACATTTAATTATCTAAGATAACTCCTTTTATAATATGAATCAAATTCATATTATTCATGATAATTAAATCACATTCAATTATGAATTTTCTCAATGCTCGGATACATAATATCAACAATGAAATTATCATGAACCCTTTCATGGATAATGCGCTTTCTCCGCGAATACTTGGAGATAAGGACAGGGCGATTGTATTGTTCCACGTATAGTAACTTCGATATTGAGATCATATCTCAAATCCAGATCACGGGCCTCCCATAGATGCTTGATTAAATCAAGACCGCAAATGTAATCTTCTCATTGCATCTGAATCACATTCAGATCAATGTCCAACATTTGGACTAATATTATATTACTTCTCTATGAGAGAAGTCACTAAATTCCAGACCTATTTCATCACTCCCTAGGAATGGAAGCGTCGTGGTTATACAATCGATTATGATCACATCACCCTCAGGTATTTCCAATACCTTTACATCCTGCATACTGGAAGACTCAGAATAAACCTGAAGTATTGGATCAACTTTATATTGTCTACTTCATGGTTTTATCAGTAAGTTTCTCATTCGATCATTGGGGGTCGGTATTGATCATATACTTTCCAAAATCATATATCATACTTAGGTCTTGATCATATACTTTCCAAAAGTATATATCAAACCTACAAACTCAGTCAAGCTTCCAAAGCAAGATGACCGTGCACGGAATTTGATTCTTCCCAATATCTCATGAGTGAGCTCATGTCTTCCGGTTCGGTAACTGAACCTATATGGTCCCTTTGAGAGATCGTATTACTCATATGCCCTTACATGCACACCAGTGCGTTGATGTATAGACCTTGATTAGGTCATCAACCTATTGTTCTGCCAAATGTACATACTCAGACATATAGTAACACATCTGTCTCTGGTCATAGTATGTGTGCCTATATCGTGACAGAATATAATATAGGACTTTGGTTATCTCGATCTCGTTAAGTCAACTCTTTGACCTAACTTATCTAACACCTCCGAATCTCTATTCTTATACAGAGGACCTGCATCAAGAGGTCGGTTAGATATCAGCCTAAATGAGAAAGGATTGCCATCTCCTACTCAGGTTGGAGATCATCTCTTAACAATCATTTGACGGTGGTTGATGAGTCCTCAATCTAACTCTTTAGATATTCATCCAAGCACCAGCCTCTATGATTCAATTATTGAATCAACAGGTGTATGATTTTAAAGATGGCCATGGTACATAACCCTAATTGTACTAAGGGGCCTATTATGCAAATTATTTATTCTTCATTTCAGATCAGGGAATGATATTTGCTATAACATTTGTTGCACAATGGCTCACCGTGGGCTCGCATGTCCAACATAGTCGAGGATCGTTGGGGTAACAGGTTACACCGTGTGCGGTCTGTCCCACTCCCGTCGGTGCTGGCCATGATAGCAAGTAGGGACTCGATAATGCAGGAGAGATCACATTGTATTTTTCTAATCATTACAATTCGAAATAATATGTATTTGAGATAATACTGTATTTTAAGTAACAATAAAAGAATTTTTATTGGATATTAATTGGATCATATATTTAAAATGATTATATTAATTGAAATCCAATTAAAAATTAAAATGCCCTATTATCAATAGAGTTATTATTTCCCTTGGAAGAATTAACCATAATGAATATGATTCATGATGATTAATTAGAATTTGAACATGATATGGAGGATCACATAAGTGACATCCATGGTCTCCCGTCAAGGCGAAGGGTTCCGTCGCCAGGGATTGTATGTAGGAGACGCAAGTCCGAAGTGACAGCTCCTGCATGCAAGCGCATCTGGATCGGACCCTTTTCTTCTTGAAAGAGTAAGGTCGTATGCGTAGTGACCCCAATATCAAATTCTCATATTATTGGGGTGATATTGGATTGCGCACAGCGAGTACTAATCTTGTTGATAGTAGGTTCAATTAATGACGGGTCAACATCATCTTAGGGGTGGTGGGCTCGGGTTTTAAAGACCGAATTGAGAATTCAAGTTGGACTTGCAAGTCGGAATGTGTTCATGCTTCTTTTTATCCGAGTTGCAAGTTCTCATATTATTGCGATGTTACAAAGATAAGGAAGGAGATCCTAGATCTTGCTTGCGATATAATGGTAAGTATATCTCTTACATTGAAAGTGATTAAGGGAATGAACTTTCAGTGTTAACAAGGTAAGACAACTTTGATATAAATACTCCTAAATCAAAATAAAATATGTATATAATATATATACACACACTTATGCAAATTTCTTATTTCAGATAATCCTTCATTAATCCCTCTCAATATTATACTCAATAATAATCAGTATAATATCATAGATTGAATCCATGATCAAGATATTGTACTTGCAGTTGGACACATAATGTATGTGGTTGAAATGTACAAGTTTTCTCATAAGAATGAGGAATGACAATTAAATAGATAATAAGACTACAACCCTGGGTTTGTATGTCTCTATGGTCTTGATCTCATCGAATGTACTTTGGAAGTAACATGTCGATGATGATTGTAATTGTCAAATAATCCTTATAAAATCTACGAAGATATTTTGGCATACATATATGCTCTTGACATTTGATCATGAATGGCATGATTCACTACATCATGTAGAATGATGGCTCTATAGGAGATGATGTATTCAAAATGTTTGAATACCTACCTGAACCAATGTTTTAAGAGTTTAGATAGATACAATAAGTGTCATCATTCTGTTATCTACGCTCTAGTCATTCATGAAGCTTCATAATATTCACATTTTATGATTTGAATGAAGCATGTATAAATGTTGAAATACTCTTATATTGAAATCTTTTGAATTCAACAAAAGAGATCCTTTGTCTAAAGCAATGGTTGTTTATATATCAAGGCAGTGTAGTGGAAGCATTCTCTCCACCTTAGAAAGCTTTGAAATGTTCAAAGATTTCATAATTTTGGTTTAGAACCAAAGTTTGAAGGAAGATAAAATGAATTTGATCAAACCTAGGTAGCAAGTACCTATTAAATAAATTCATGGAATACCTTATGGAGAAAGGAATATAATTGCTATCTCATTCCTCCTGATAAACCTAAACTTAATAGAGTTATGGGGAGATACAATTTGATCTTGTGTGACATGATTTGATCAATGATTAATCTTAGCATAATTACCTCTTAGTTTCCAATGTACATATATAGTAGAGACTACAATATATATCCTTAATAAGGTTTCGTGCAAGTAAAATGGAATCTAGCACTAGAAAGTGCTACTTCATTAGGAAAAAAAGGATGGTATTGGATATCTTCTTTATGACCTTGAGATTCTTAAAAAGACCTCATCTCTGAGAATGTGATTCTTAGAGGATGAGACTCTTGACAATCAAGATGAAAATGAAGTAAAGGATCTCATTGAATCTTGAGAAGATAATGAGGCTGCTGAAATTAGAAACTAAAAGAATAATTAAAGATGAAACACTCGTACATATTCAAATGAGTTTGAAGATGTATTTCATGTGTCAGTCAAGTCTGTCAATGATATGACTTCATGTACAGAATCTTACGAGGATCATGTCATGGAAAGATGTATGTCATGGAAAGATGTATGTTAGCAATAAAGTCTAAAGTAGACTTATTATACAAGTGTTGTATATGGACCCTCGAGGATCCACCTATAAGGGTAAGACCCGTTAAGGTGTAAATGGATCTTCAAGAGAAAGAGGGAACCTGATGAGAAGGTAGAAACCTTCAAAGCACGGATCGTAGCCATGAGCTACACACCGAAGAGAAAACATCACTTGCGATGAGGCTTGCTCTTCAATGACCATGCTTAAACACATCAGAATATTACTAACTATAGCTACAAAACTTGACTTTGATATCTATAAGATGAAAGTCAATATTTCATTCCTCTATGAATACCTCTACGAGGATATTCACATGAAGTAACCCTAGGGCTTCATGGTTGAGAAAAGCAAGATGTGCAAGCTAAAGAATTCCATCTATGAACTCAAATAAGCTTCTTGTAATTGGAACATAAGATTTGATTAAATTATAAATGTTATGATTTCAAATAGAATCTTGATGAGCCATGTGAATCTTAGTGGGAGTACCATTGTGTTCATTATGCTAATTGTGGATAATATATTAATCATTTGGAATTATATAAGGATAATAATAAGTGTTTTATAATCTGGTTGTTACATACCTAGAGATATGATCTCAAGGATACCTCTTAGATCTTAATTCTGAAGTTGTTCAGAAGCATAGAGAAGAGGGAATTGGGACTTTCACATTAGTAGTACACCTTGGACATGTTCCATTTTTTGGAAAATTCTAAGAAAGGCTTCCATCCCTTAAGATATGGTACTAACCTATCTGAAAGGATAGCACTTCAAAGAGTTGAGGAAGTGAATGCTAGAACTACTTGCTTTTGTGCATCAGCTACGAGAAGCCGAGTGTATGCTAGATGTGTGAAAATGCCAAATGTATGCCATGTAGTGGGAGTAGTAAATTGTTACTAATCCTACTATGGAGAAAAAACACTTCATTGCAGTAATAAAATATCTTCAAAGATGACAAGATTTTTTGGGATAGTGATCTCAAAGTCTTATCTTCAAAAGTTTAAGACCTTGTAAATAGTGATATATAAGGGTTTTAATTGTTGATACCTTAGGAGATAGAGATCTCCAGAAATAAAGGTATTTTGATAAGGATTATGGAAATACCGGTTAAAATAATTATTAAGATGTAGTGTCAAGGACACTATAACTAACAAGATTGAGTATTGGTTGCATGAGATGCAACATTCGCATTAGATGCAAGCACTGTTACCGGGGATATGCAAGTGTCGTAAAAGTGACTGATCAGCTTACATAGCTATTTTTTCTAAATAGCCTATGATTGTCACATGAGTGCATGTATAAATGATTATCCCATTAATGGCTCTTTGGGCTAGTGGGAGGTTGTTGGACATGCGATCCCACGACGAGCCATTATGCAATAAATGCTATTGCAAATATAATTCCCTGATCTGAAATGAAGAATAATTAATTTTTATAATAGGTCCTTCAGTATAATTAGGATTACGTACCATGGCCATCTTAATGGTCATACAGCTGTTGATTCAATTATTGAATCATATAGGCTGGTGCTTGGATGAATATCCAAAGAGTTAGATTAAGGACTCATCAAGCACCGTCAAATGATTATTAAGAGATAATCTCCAGTCTAAGAAGGAGATGGCAATCTTTTCTCTGAAGGCTGAGATCTAATGGACCTCTTGATGCACGTCCTCAGCATAGGAATAGAGATTCGGAGGTGCTCAGTTAGGTCAAAGAGTTGGCTTAACGAGATCGATATAAACAAAGTCATATGTCATATGTTGTGAGGATATAGGCACACATTCTATGACCGGAGACAAACGTATTACTATATGTCTAAGTATGTACATTTGTCAGACCAATAAGTTCATGACTAATCAAGGTATATATATTGGCGTGCTGGTGTGCATACAAGGGCATATGAGTAGTACGGTCTCTCGAAGGGATCTTACAGGTTCAGTTACTGAATCGGAAAACATGAGCTCACTCATGAGATATTAAGAAACGAATTCCGTGCATGGTCCTCTCGCTTTGTAAGCTTGACTGAATTTGTAGGTTTGATATATACTTTTGGAAAGTATATAATCAAGCCCTAGGTATGATATATGCTTTTGGAAAGTATATGATCGATATCGACGCCCAATGATCAAATGAGAAACTTAATGATAAAACCATGAAGTAGATAGTGTAAAATTGATCTAATACTTTGGGTTTATTTTGGGTCTTCCATTATGCAGGATGTACAGGTATTGGGAATACCTAAGGGTGATGTGATTATAAACAATTGCATAACCATGACGCTTCCATTCCTAGGGAGTGATGAAACGGGTCTGGATTTTAGTGACTCCTCAGTAGAGAAGTAATCTGATCTTGGTCCATATGTTGGACATTGATCTGAATGTGATTCATATGCAATGAGAAGATTAGATTTGCGGTCTTGATTTAATCAAGCATCTATGGGAGGCCTGAGATCTAGATTTGAGATATAATCTCAATATCCAAGTCACTATACATGGAACAATACAATTGCCATGTCCTTATCTCCAAGTATCCGCTGAGAAAGTGCATTATCCTTGAAAGAGTTCGGGATAATTTCATTGTTGATATTATATATTCTAGCATTGAGAAAATTGATAATAAATGTAATTTAATTATCATGAATAATATGAATTTGATTCATATTATAAGCAGAGTTATCTTTGATAATAAAATGTGATTTAATTATTAAAGATGAGAATAGTGTGAATGTGATTCATATTATTTGGGCACAAGAGAATGGAGATCCAAGATTATTAAATGTGATTTAATTATCATGTATATGAATAATGTGGATAGCACTATCCAAATTAATCATATATATTATAAATGTGATTTCTAATATATGAGAGAGCAATTTGTAATCTACATTTGTTAATTAAATGTTGATATGAATTGGATTCACATTGGACATTAAATTGAAAATGTAATTGACATTTTATTTTGGGTTGTGAATGTGATTCATAAGTTTCCAATGGCATGATAACAATGTTCACAAAATAATTTTGAATTATTTTGGTGAATCATTTTGCAATAAAATTTGTTTCATATGTGGAATATTATGTGAGATATAAGATCTAGTCATAATTGGAATAAAAGAGCTTCCATACCATACATAGAGTGGACGACCAACTTGGTCTCTCCAAGTTGGTGGTTGTCCACCCTATAAATGGAAGGATGCTTGTTTTTTTCCAAGACATTCCATGTTTGTTGATTTGATTTATATTGAAATATATTGATTGATTTTCAATATATTTAATTTATTTCAAAGATAAAAAAATATTGTTATGTTTTTAACAACAAGATCGTAGCCACTGATAGAAACACAAATCAATGTGCGATATGGATTTGTGTTGTCCATGGAATGAGATCCATAAATCCCAAAATATTATAAAAGGAGAGGCACCCCCTTTGCTCTTCTTTACACACACAATACAAGTTGGAGACAACAACTCTCTCTCTCTCTCCCTCTCATTCTTTACATGCCATCTCTCTCCCTCTCTCTTGTGGCCGTCCACAGTAGAGCCCTAGAGAGAGTTGCTCTCGTCGTAGCATCACCGATGAGATCAGAAGAGCCATCACTTGGATCCTGTAGACAATCTTCCTTTTTTTCTTTTCTTTTCTTTTCTTTTTTTTCTTTTCTTTTCTTTATTTTTCCTTTCTTTCTTTATTTATTTATTTTAGGTTAAAATTAGTAAGAAATGTACAATATTTATACACAAATGCAAGTTAGTAAGAATATGGAGTTAACGTTAAATGCAGATGTTTTATAAGGGATTTTAAGCTAAAATAAATGAATAAAGATGACGAATCGCAGATTCATCACCATCCACCCTATACATGGAAGGATGCTTGTTTTCTACCAAGACATTCCATGTTTGTTGATTTGATTTACATAGAAATATAATTATTTTTTTCAATATATTTAATTTATTTCATAGACAGCAAATTATTTTTGTGTTTTTAACAACAAGATCATAGCCATTGAAAGAAACACAAATCAATGTCAGCCACTGGATTGTGTTGTCTATGGATTGAGATCCATAGATCCCAAAATATTATAAAAGGAGAGGTACCCTTTTTCTCTTCTTTACACACACAATAGAAGTTGGAGACAACAACTCTCTCTCTCCCTCTCATTCTCTACACAACATCTCTCTCCCTCTCTCTTGTGGCCATCTACAGTGGAGCCCTAGAGAGAGTCGCTCTCGCCGTAGCATCGTCGTTATGCTGCCAGAATATTTTCTCGTGGAACTTCGTCTCCTTCATTTCTCCTCTCTCATGAAGAAGACATCGGATCTTGTGTGACGAGATAAGTAGATTTGTCGGTTGGATCATCAACATGGATAGCGAGAAGCACGCGTTTCATCAACGTCCTCGCAAGTGTCTCTCCGATGGATTGGACATGAGACAGGAGGTCTCTTCGTTTAGAGAATCGATCGCAACCATGCTTCAAGAGGTAATCCTAATACGTATTTGTGGTTTAGATGAAACGATCTAAGAAGTGTTCTTGCATCATGTGGTTTCGTCGCATGAAAATTTTTAACTCCCGCTACCTCGAGTAACTAGTACGACTAGTCGCTCATGATCGCATACGATGTGATCCTCATGCTTCCATGATGTGCTTGAGGATCATTCCATATCCTTCAAGTGGTATCAAGCCTTAGGTTGGAGGTTTTGGATGTGATCCATAAACCTAGGAAGACTTGGGTTCGTTAGTGTTTGCGAAAGTTTTGTCACATTTCATTTTCGCATCTCTGTTTAGTGAATATTTTCGACCATGTTTAAAAAGTTTAAACACAAAATAACACTTGGATTATGTTCCCCATTAAATAAGGAAACCTTAATATTTGATTTTGCACGATTTCGAATCAGTTGCTCAAGTTATAATCATTTTAGTGAACATGTATCCATTGTTTCGGAGACTGTGAATCATGACATAATTAAGAAGTTAATTACTGATTTGAAATGCGTAGAAATGCATGCAACTCACTTAGGATTTGTTTTAAATCAAATTAACAAACTTCAGAAACTTATTTTGCATGATTTGGATTTAATTGATTGAGATATGCTTATTTAATTAAGCGAGGGTCACTAGGAAATTAGTTTCCTAATCAAGAACCTTATGTTTGTGATTTAATCAATTAGTGAAACTAAATGAATTAATTTACTAGAATAATTACGGATAAATATTTTTGAATTATTTGATGATAATTATTTCCTAAAATGACATTGCCTTAATCAATAATTGATTAGATATGATCTAGATCACAAACTGGTTACATGATCTACATTCCAACAAACAATGTTGCTTGAATAGGATTGGGGATTTGTTTAGCAAATCTCCTTATATTGTTAATCAAAAAATGTTTTGATTATTATTATTATATGGTATAACTTTTGTTGAAAAACCGATTATCATCTCAAGTACACAATGATCAATTTGGCATTATCCTTTACTGAGGTGGATATGGTGTCTAGTCTGAAGGATTTGGTGAGATCCTTAAGCGCATCACAGAAGCATGAGCATCGTATCGAATACGACGAAGAACGACTAGTCGGTCTAGTTGTTCTATGCAACAGAAATTAAAATTTTCATGCGACGAAACCACATGATCCAAGAACACTTCTCGGATCGTTTTGTCTAAACCACAAACAAGTAACATGATTACCTCTTGAAGCGTGGTTGTCATCAAGTCTCTAAATGAAGAGACATCCTGTCTCAAGTTTGATCTGACGGAGGAGACGCTTGCGAGCGTGTTGACGAGACACGTGCTTCTCGTAATCCATGTTGAAGATCCAAGCCGGATCTCCTGATCTCAACAAACGAGATACGATGTCTTATTCATGAGTAAGGCACGCCGAAGTAGACGGAGATCCACGAGCAAACCATCGAGCAGCATAACGACGACGGAGAACCTCTCTAGGGCATCCATGGTGGACGGCCACATGAGAGAGAATGGGCGTGTAGAGAGAGGAAGAGAGAGAGAGACTTATGTTCTGATTGTGTGTAAAGAAGAGCAAAGGGGTGCCTCTCTTTTTATAATATTTTGAGATCCATGGATCTCAATCCATGAACACAAATCCAATGGCTCTCATTGATTGTGTTTTTTTTTAATGACTAAGATTTTATTGGTAAAAACCAACAACAATTAATTTAATTTAGATTAAATATATTGATAAATCAATATGATTTAATCCCAAATTAAATCAATCAAGCATGGAGATTATGGAATGAAGATTGCCTCCTTCCATAATATTGGATTTGGTGGTAATCTCATGCAATCTCATGAGATTACATTATTCCATGAAAATCTCCAAGATTTACAACAACACTTGTTGTAAATTATTCTACAAAAATAATTCGTAATTATTTTGTGAATATTGCAATCTTGCCATTGGAAAATTGTGAATAGCATTCACAACCCAAAATAAAATGTGGATTACATTTTCAATTAATTGTCCAATGTGAATCCAATTCACATCAACATTTAATTAACAAATGTAAGTTACAAATAGCTCTCTCTTATATATTATAAATCACATTTATAATATATATGATTAATATGGATATTTCTATCCATATTATTCATATCCATGATAATTAAATCACATTTAATCATCTTGGATCTCTTATTCTCATGTGCCCTAATAATATGAATCACATTCACATTATTCGCATCTTTGATAATTAAATCACATTTAATTATCTAAGATAACTCCTTTTATAATGTGAATCAAATTCATATTATTCATGATAATTAAACCACATTCAATTATGAATTTTCTCAATACTCGGATACATAATATCAACAATGAAATTATCATGAACCCTTTCATGGATAATGTGCTTTCTCCGCGAATACTTGGAGATAAGGACAGGTATAGTAACTTCGATATTGAGATCATATCTCAAATCCAGATCACGGGCCTCCCATAGATGCTTGATTAAATCAAGACCGCAAATCTAATCTTCTCATTGCATCTGAATCACATTCAGATCAATGTCCAACATTTGGACTAATATTATATTACTTCTCTATGAGAGAAGTCACTAAAATCCAGACTATTTCATCACTCCCTAGGAATGGAAGCGTCGTCGTTATACAATCGTTTATGATCACATCATCCTCAGGTATTTCCAATACCTTTACATCCTGCATACTGGAAGACTCAGAATAAACCTGAAGTATTGGATCAACTTTATACTGTCTACTTCATGGTTTTATCAGTAAGTTTCTCATTCGATCATTGGGAGTCGGTATTGATCATATACTTTCCAAAATCATATATCATACTTAGGTCTTGATCATATACTTTCCAAAAGTATATATCAAACCTACAAACTCAGTCAAGCTTCCAAAGCAAGATGACCGTGCACGGAATTTGATTCTTCCCAATATCTCATGAGTGAGCTCATGTCTTTCGATTCAGTAACTGAACCTATATGGTCCCTTTGAGAGATCGTATTACTCATATGCCCTTACATGCACACCAGTGCGTTGATGTATAGACCTTGATTAGGTCATCAACCTATTGGTCTGCCAAATGTACATACTCAGACATATAGTAACACATCTATCTCTGGTCATAGTATGTGTGCCTATATCGTGACAGAATACAATATAGGACTTTGGTTATCTCGATCTCGTTAAGTCAACTCTTTGACCTAACTTATCTAACACCTCCGAATCTCTATTCTTATACAGAGGATCTGCATCAAGAGGTCGGTTAGATATCAGCCTAAATGAGAAAGGATTGCCATCTCCTACTCAGGCTGGAGATCATCTCTTAACAATCATTTGACGGTGGTTGATGAGTCCTCAATATAACTCTTTAGATATTCATCCAAGCACCAGTCTCTATGATTCAATTATTGAATCAACAGCTGTATGATTTTAAAGATGGCCATGGTACTCGCAGATCTCCATCTCCTTCGGTGCACCTCCCTCTTGAAGAAGATGCTTGATCTCATGAGACAGGATCAGGAGATCCGTTGCTTGGAACATTAACATGGATTGCAAGGAGCATGCGTTTCATCAACGTGCCCGTAAGCATGTCCTCCGTCGGATTGGACTTGAGATAGGAGGTCTCTTCATTAAGAAACTCGATCGCAACCACGCTTAAAGAGGTAAACCTAATACTTGTTTGTGGTTTAGATGAAACGATCTAAGAAGTGCTCTTGGATCATGTGGTTTCATTATTCAAATTTTTAAATTCTGTTGTCTGGAGATACTAGTACGACTAGTCGCTCCTGATCGCATACAATGCGATCCTCGTGCCTTTGTGATGCACTTAAGAATTTTTTCCAATATCCATAACCTAGGTTCTTAGAGAAAGAAGCATGACTAACTAATGTTATTTTAAAAAGGTATAAAATGAGAAGTGAAAATAATTAAATTATCTAAATTATAATAAATTTTACATATATAAATAATATATTTTATGATATATATAAATATATTATTGATAAATATATGTATAATATGCTTTGTAAATAACATTTATATTTTTTAATTTAATATTCCAATGAATAGGGAACCTTTTTATATTTTATTAATTTATATAATTAACAAAGGATTGTGTTAATTTTTATAGATTTAATAAACTATATTACATGTATTAATAAATATATGTATATAGACAACAATTCATTTTTACTTATTTTTTAGGTTTTTCATTTATTTAAAATATTAAATTAGGATTTTATTTTTGGATTTTATTTTATAAATAAACTAAAAGATCAAGAAAATAATTAAAAATTAGTAAATCAATTATACTGTAAATGTTCTATACAAAATAAATTTAACAGCCCAGAGACCCAGTTGTCATTAGGTCCAAAATTTGAATTTTTGCAAACGGACTCAATTTTCAATGAAACACCTTCACTAATTGAGAATTTTATATATTGAAAAAGATGAGATAAATTAGAGTTCGTATGACGAAGTTATGATGTTCGGAAGTTGGGAAATTGATAATTTGAAATCCATATTTCATGTCATATATACACGTTGTAATTTTTATTTTCATATTTTTATACATATTGTATACACAATGATGAAGAGTTTAGTGAAAAATATTATATATGAACTAAATAAAATTAGGTAAATATTGTATATAAGCAGTAAATAACTAGAATTATTGTGTTGTGTACATTGTCAGTTTTTTTTTGTATTTTCTCCTTATCCCCCTCCCTCACTTTATTATTTCTCGACCAAGTCATGTTGACTTGGTCTCAAGGGTAGGTTATATAAATATATCTTTTAGCTATATTTATATTTTCTTAGGCATACTATACAATATATACATTTTTACATTATGCCTTTTTTCTTTATTTTTATTTTTTATTTTTTATTTTATTTATATCATTTTGATGCATAAACATGACTTTTTATTCATGAATGTGTGTGTTTGATAAAAAGTGGATATCAGTGCATATTGACATGTATTTGTTAAGGGTTTTAATATAAATTATGATAGAAACATTAATAAATCATGGATTCATCAGTCACGCACCTGTAGTGTCTGGAACTGACCTTATTCTTCCCTAAAATCTCGAACAACGTGATGAGGTGGCATTCTTTATTTTGAGGTGGAGCTCACCAATGAAGTTCTCAATCTCAGACACTAATGATGCCTCCAGATGGCATGATTGGCATTGGACAAGCTCTATTTAGAAAAAAATCGTATAAATCACCCGAAGATTACCTGCATGTGCTGAAATTTTGGTGCCATGAGATGTGATACTCAGATCTGATCGTTATGATCTATGGTGGAGCTCAATGAAGGTTGAATACTTGTCAATTGCATATGTTCGCTCTCTTCTTCGTTCATATGCCTCCAGATGAGATGGCGATACAAGGACAGTAGAGTTCTCGCTACTTCCATCCAGATGCTCGACTGACGAATCTCAAAAACGGATTGTACCTCGGGTGTGCTTGAAGGTGTATGATCAGAGCTTAAGCTATTTATGCCCCTCGATCTTCGATTGTGAATGATTGTCCTCTCCAATTTGTTTGTGTATGGATGTTGTAGATTTGATATGAAGCGGTGCTCCTGATGCTTCTGTGTTCCTTGAATGGAATGAGATCTCCAAGAACTCGGTGCAGATTCATGATGAAATCCCGAATATGCACCTGATCTACACCTACAATGAGATGCTCTGACTCGAGCTCAAGATCGATTCCAAAATCAAATAATAGAGTGTGAATGGGTTGCTCCTTAACGAGGTGAAGGAAAGGAGTGGAGCATCGATTACTGATCGTGACTAGAGTTGAAAGATCTCATGAGATAGAATAGAATTGCAGGGAGTGTTAAGGTGAAGGTGTGATTCAGATGCTCGGCTTTCATTGAAATAAAAAAATTTTGGATAGGAATAGAAGGGGATGAAAAGAGAATGGAGGAGGAAATGAAGAACATAAGAGAAGAAGAATAGGGTGATAAGGAGAAATGACAGGATAACTAACCAAGAAATAGAGATCGGATGTAGATATAGATGATCGTGGATGATTACCGAAGGATTGAAGGTTGTATGAACCATCAAATCTCAACTCAACATGTTGGCATACCGAGAGCTGAACGCAACAACTATGGTTGCGATTCAAGGTAGAGATGAACCTCGGAACCTCCTTCTCATCCAACCTTTCATAGCTCACAGCCATTCCTCCATCGTTTGTCACTTGAAGAAGGAGGTCAGAGCTCTGAAAGTGGGGTTGGTCTTAGTTTGTCAGAACTAAAGCAGAGAGAGTTAGTTGTTTTTGTGCCAACTTGGGTGGCTTAAATAGGAGAAATGGAAGGAGATTAGGTAATCTGAAGATAAGGTGTGGATTAGGGTTGATTAGTCTAAGGAATCTAGAGATTAGTTTTTAGGTTTGTTACAAATCAATGGATGTAGAAATTATTGAAGAGAGGTCATTTACACACTGAAAACATAATGGCTTCTTGGATAAGATGATTGTGTTGTTGACAAATATCAGCACCACAATTTCTAAGAGCTAAAATGCTTTTTATAATCTAAACTAATTATTAAATAAGGTTATTTTAAAAATATGTGGAAATAAAAAAAAGATAATTAAATTATCTAAATTATGGTATATTATACATAATAAAATAATACATAGTTTATAATATATAAATAAATACTAATAATTATACATATAATCTATTTTATAAATAGAACTTATATTTTGAATAATGTAATAAATATGGTACTATTTTTATATTTTTATTAATTTATATAATAATATTTAAATATGGAATATATGAATTTTTTGGAATTTAGTAATTTATTTTACATATGAATAAATAAATAAATAAATGTGGTATATTTCATTTTTGACTATTTTTAGGGGTTTTGATTTATTTAAAATATGAATAAATATTTTAATTTTGGATTTAATTTTATAAATAAATTAAAATATCAATAAAATAATAAAAGAGTACTAAATTGTAACTATAAATATTATGTATAGAATAAAATAAATAGACTAGAAACCTCATTGTCATTAGGTGCAAAAATCAACTTTTTGTAAATGGACGCTGTTTTGGAAGGATTTACCTTTATTATTTAGAGGTAAGTAGAGTGAAATTGGATTTTGTATAGAAAAGTTATGAGGTTCAGAATTTGGGGAATTGATAATTTGGAATTCTGATTACTTGTCACATATATAAGTTAGAATTTAATTTATTATTATATTTATTTTTATTTATTTATTTATCTATACAATAGTGATTGGTGAAAAATATGTACACATGAGTCAAATATAATTATGTGAAGATTGTATGTATATATATAATACATGTAATTTAATGTATTATGTATACGGACAGTTATTTTTGGATTTTCTGCCTTACCTCCCCTTACTTTATTGTTTGTCGACCAAGTCATGCTGACTCGGTCTCAGGGGTTAGGATATATAAATATATCTTTCAGCTATATTTATATTTTCTAAGTTATATTGTATATTATTTACATATTTACAGTCAGCCATGTTTTCTTTATTCTTATTTTTTGTATTTATTTATGTCTTTTAATACATAAAATGAGTTTTTTAATTCATGAATGTATTTTTGATTAAAAATTGAATATTAATGCATATTTACATGTAGTGAATCACATATTCATCGACTACATCTTTTCAATGGGAGAGCCCATAGTCTTAGAGAATTATGACCTAGATATTAGAAATGATTCATTATTTGTTTCTAAACATGTTATAAATATTATGTTTTGAGATAAAACATATAATAAAGAGTTATGATGGATATATTTCAGTCAATAATATAATATCTAGAGGACTCTACTAAATTATAATACTAATGAATGGTTCATTGACATTTCTAATATTGAAAATAAAACCTTAGAATATAAAAATGAGGATGAACATCAATTGACAATGATTTGGCATCAAGACTTCAACATAAGTATGTTGATAAGATCAATAAACTACTGAGGAATGGACCTTTATATTATCTAAAAGTTCAAAAGTTTCCTACTTATTAGTATTGTATTCAAAGTAAAATATCCAAGTCACCCTTCTCTGAGAAAGATGTAAGTGGACCCTCGGTATCATAATGAACATTAATAATATGTGATATCTATTAATGATTTTTATGGTATGGGATTTCTTCATTACACATTAGAAACCTTTTAAATGTTCAAATGATTTCAGAATGTTGTTTAAAAATCAAAGTTAGAAGGAAGATGAAAAGAATTCGATCTGTCCAAGGTAGACAATATCTATCAAATAAATTCATAGAGTACCTTATATAGAAAGGAATATTTTTCCTATATTACTCCTCCAAGAACACCTCAGCTGAAGTTGTGGATAAATACGAATGGATCATGTTGACATGATTATATAAATGATGATTAATAGCACAATTACCTCTTAGTTTCTAGAGATATGTTGTAGAGAGTGCAATATATATTCTTAAAATATTCCAAGCAAATCATTACTCCTCATGACCTTTGGTTAAGAACCAAGCCCAGTGTTAGACACTTAAGAATTAAGGACATGTTTAGTCCATGTCATAACGTGGATGCATGAAAGCTACAATCTTTCACTAGAGAGTGCCACTTCATTTGGCATGTAAAGGATGGTATTGAATACATGCTTTGTGGCCCTAAGATTTCTAAAGATTTCATGAATATGGTTATGATTTTTAGGGAATGACTTTTTTAAAAGTCAAGACAAGAATGAAGTAAAAGAACTTATAGAATACATGAAGGATAATGAGATTCCTAAATCGAAAACTAAAAGTATAATTGAAGATGAAACACTCAATTTAATTCACATCAGTTTGAGGAAAGTGAGACCACCTAGATCTATGGATTCCATGTGTCTGAAGAGTCTGATAGTAATCCAACTTCATATGATGAAGCATCTAGGAAGCATGACATGGAAAGATTTATTGTAGGAAAAAGTCTAAAGTAGACTCCATGCACAAGTGTTGTGTATGAAAACCCAAGGATCCACCTTAAGAGGTCAAACCCGTTGGGTGTAAGTGGATATTCAAGAGAAAGAGGAAACATTATGAGAAGGTAGAGACCTTCATAGCATGGCTTGTAGCCAATGGCTACACATGGAAGAAGGCATCGCTTGTGATGAAACTCTCTCCCATGGAAATTGCTAACTTTAGATACACAACATGACTATGACACCTAGAACTTGATAGTCAAGATGATATTCCTCGATGGATACTTCAATAAGGATATTCATATGAAGTAGCTCTAGGGCTTCATAGTTGAGGAAGGCAAAGTGTGAAAGATAAGGTACTCCATATGTGAGCTCAAAAAAACTTCTTATAGTTGGAACAACAGATATGATGAAATTATAAAGGTTATGATTTCAAACATAATCTCGATAAAACCTTGTGAAGATTAGTGGGAGTACTATTGTATTCAACGTGATAAATGTAGATGAAATCCTAATCATTTGGAAAGATAAGAGAATGATATAAAGTGTTTATGAGTCTAGTTGTCCCGTATCTTTGAGATTACAGATCTCAAGGATGTCTCTAAATCTTAGTTCTAAAATTGTTCAAAAACAAAAAAGAGTGTATTGGGACAGCCACATCAAGGGTACAACTTGTAAAGATCCTACACTGCATATTCCAAGGAAGGCTTCTCTTCCTTAAGATATGGTACCGCCATGTCTAAAATAATAACACCTCTAAGTGTTGAGGATGTGAGCATTAAAAGTTGCATGACCTTGTGCATCAACTATAAGAAGCATGGCTTATGAGAGATGTATACAAAAGCTCAAATGTTTACCATGCAACGGGAGTGGTAAATTGTTAACAATCCTACTATGGAGATAAAATACTTAATTATCGTAACAAAAACATCTTCAAATGACTTAAGACTTCGGAGATGGTGATCTCCAAGTCTTATCTACAGATACATTATAAGACTTAAGACTTTGTCGTAGTCTACACTGACCCATTAGGAATTCTTGGAGATATAGTAGATGGAACAAAACTACTTTTTAAAGAGGATATCCTCCCTTAAGAGGATATATTCGATTATTTATTGTGGTTGGATATAATCTTATTTTATCTAATCTCAGTATATGTGTTTTTTATGGATCACCATTTCTATTATTGATCCAATTGTGCTTCTTATGTCAACGTATGGGAATTATTAAAGATATAGTTTTCATAATAGAATAGAATATAATTTTTAGAGTTGAGTTAATAATAATAATTTAAGTAATAATGGCAAATGAATCCATAACATCGTAAATTAAACTATTATGTTAGATTTTTTCGTTTCATGTAAGACAAAAGAATTATCATTTGTACTCATAACTCAACTTGTATAACTCTGAAAGGAAAAAATACTTAGACATTTATTGAGTCGTGTCTAGTCTCTTTTGTTTGTCTCATCTCAAATCATAGATAGAGATCTCCAGACATAAGGGTATTCTGATAAGGATAATAGAAATCCCTTACTAGTTATATCAATTATTAGTTGAAGTGCCAAAGTCTAAAAGTCGCAAGATGCAAAGTATCGTAACTATTTTAACGAAATTGATTATTGATTATATAAGATGCAACATTCACATTAGATGTGAGCACTATTACTAGGGAATATGTAAATCTATAAAAGACTTAGCATGGTCTCTCAGGATAGAGTGTCTAGTATGTTGACCAAGCTATTTATCTACATGGCTTATGATGAGCACATGAGTTTGTGTTTAGATATTAGCCTATTAATGCTTTTTGGAGTAATGGGAGATTGTTGGACATGTGAGACCACAACGAGATATTATGCAATAAAAGTTATTACAGATCACTCATTAATATGAAATGAAAAATAACTAGTTTGCATTATAGGTCCATTTGTACAATGAGGATTTATCATGGCCATATTGATATCATACAGCTATTGATCCAAATGTTGGTCCATAGATGTTGATGCAGGGTTGAATATCTCAAGAGTTATATTTAGAACTCAACCAAACCATCAAGTAAATATCAAGAAGGGATCTCCATCCTAAGAAGGAAATGGAAATCTTTACTCCAAGGTATGACATCCGACCGCCACTTGATGTGGGTCCTCTATGTAGGAATTGAAATTCAGAGGTATCGAATGAGTTAATATAAAGAGTTGACTTAGCGAGATCGATATAACCAAGGCCTATATCGTAAGCTATTTTGATACAAGCACGTATCTTCTTATCAGAGACAGATATGTTACTACATATATAATTATGTACATTAGGCAAACAATTAGCAGAATAAGGACGTCAAAGCTTGGAAAGATTTGGTATGGACTACGCCTAATTTCATAGGTGTGGTCTTAGAGGTTACACTTTTGAGCAGCAGAGAATAAGGTTGATAAATGAGGGTACACATCTCTCACATGTGGTGCGCAAAGAGGAATGAAAATATTGGAGGGGAGCACATGCTATTAGCACCAGCCACCTAATAGTTGAGAAAAATTGTTCTTGACTTATGTAGTTGACAAAGAACAGTCATCTCTTGGGAAATGGGAATCAAGTGTGCATAGAGCGAGTAAGTGGGATAGAGGGTTGTTGCAATGGCAATCAGTCGCTGATGGTAGGAGAAGGCCAGACCTATTGTACTCCATAGCATAATGAGAGGGAGGATCGAGGATGTTATTGTGTACAATAGTAGAGAGAGGGAGAGGATGCATGTAGCTCTTAATCACAACAGAGGAAGGGGTCCAAGGAGGTTTGCTACCAGAGCGGGTGCTTACCTCTCGCATGCGAGTAGGAAAGGGGTAATGGATATCATTGGCCATGGGGGTCGGCCACGAAGTCGAACACTTTTAATGGGTATAGGGTTGTCGTATAACAATAAACACGGAGATGGGAAAGGTTCAACAATCCATCTTTAGGATATTTAAATCCAACCGTTGGATATATATGTAGATCCAACATCCCCTAATGACTTTTGAAATTGGAATTGATGAGGTCTGAAGTATAAGTAGCCTACTAGAGATTGCATCGAGTTTGGGCCTCAAAATGGGCCGATATAATGAGACTTCCTCACGAGCTGCCTATCAAGCCCGAACCCGACCTAAAAAATGATTCGGGCTTTATCTAAGGTCCAAAGCATGCCCAACAAATAGTGGATTCAAGTTTGGGTCAGGTTTCAGGTTGAGTCGAGTTGTCACAGCCCAATGTTCGACACTTAACTTACGGGATATGGATATGATACAGATTCATGTACAAGTACCACATTGATAGTGGTTTTTTGGACTTAATTTAACTTATACTCTTGAGCAGTTGCTCCCTTTCTGGTTCCAAATTTCCGATATATGTAAATAATGTTGTCGAGATTGAAGGAGATGGTGAGATCCTTAAGTACATCACGTAAACGTGAGGATCGTGTTGTATGCGATCGGGAGCGACAAGTTGCATTAGTTGCTCCAGGCATTGGAATTTTAAAAATTTTCATGCGATGAAACCATACGATCCAAGAGCACTTCTCAGATCGTTTCATCTAAACCATAAACAAGTATTAAGGTTACCTCTTGAAGCGTGATTATGATCGAGTCTATAAACGATGATACCTCATGTCTCAAGTCCGATCCTACGGAGGAGATGCTTGTGGGTGCGTTGATTAAATGTGTGCTTCTCGCAATCCATGTTGATGATCCAAGCTGCGAATCTCCTGATCTTATCACACGAGATCCGACGTCTTCTTCATGAGTGAGGCGCACTGAAGGAGATGGAGATCCACGAGCAAATAATACAGTAGCATAACGGTGATGCTGTGGTGATTGCGACTCTCTTTAGGGCTCCATGGTGGACAGCCACAATGAGAGAGGGAGAGAGAGGGTTGACCTGTAGAGAGAGAGAGAGAGGGATAGAGCCTTATGTTCTCATTGTTGTCTCTTAATGTTGTTTTTTGAAGAGAAAGGGGTTCCTCTTCTAATGCAGTACCTTGGGAGTCCATGGATCATAATCCATGGATATCACAAAATCAATGGATGAGATTGATTTGTGTTTCTTTCAATGGCCAAGATTTTATTGGAAATATACAACTATTAATTTAATTTAGATAAAATATGTATTAATAAATAAATATAATTTAATTCTAAAATTAAATCAATCAAACTTGGAGATATTGGAAAGGAGATTGCCACCTTCCATAATGATGGAGTGGACGGCCACCTTTTCCTAATAGGAATTGGTGGTCGTCCCCCTCTCCTATTAGGAAGGGGATAATCTCTATGTAATCTCTTATATTACATTATTCCATGAATCGCCAATATTTACAACAACAATTTTTGTAACTTATTTCACAAAAATAATTCATATATATTTTGTGAATATTACAGTATTGCCATTGTAAAATTGTGAATCACATCCACAACCCAAAATAAAATGTAAATTACATTTTTCGATTAATTGTCAAATGTGAGTCCAATTCACATCAACATTTAATTAACAAATGCCAATCATAATATGTGCTCTCTTATATATTAAAAATCAAACTTATATTATACATGATAAATATGGATAGTGTTATCCACATTATTCAGTACCATGATAATTAAATCACATTTAATCATCTTGGATCTCTATTCTCATGTGTCCAGATAATATGAATCACGTTCACATTATTCACATCTTTGATAATTAAATCACATTTGATTATCTAAGATAACTCTCCTTATAATATGAATCAAATTCATATTATTCATGATAATTAAATTACATTTAGTTATCAATTTTATCAAATCTTGAATACTTATATCAACAACGAAATTATCCTGAACTCTTTCAAGGATAATGCACTTTCTTTGTGGATACTTGGAGATAAAGGTATGGAGATTGTATTGTTCCATGTATAGTGACTTGGATATTGAGATCATATCTCAAATCCAGATCTTACAGACCTCTCATAGATTCTTGATTAAATCAAGACTACAAATCTAATCTTCTCATTTCATCTGAATCACATTCAGATCAATGTCCAACATTTGGGCCAAGATCAGATCACTTTTCTACTGAGAGGAGTCACTAAAATCCAGATTCGTTTCATCACTCCCTATTAATGGAAGCATCATGGTTATACAATCATGTATTATCACACCACCCTCAGATATTCCTAGTACATGTACATCTTGCATACTGGAAGACCAAGAATAAACCTGAAGTTTAAGATCAATTTTACACTGTCTACTTCTGGGTTTTATCATTAAGTTTCTCATTTGACTATTGCAAGTTTGTATCGATCATATACTTTCCAAAAGCATATATCATACCCAGGTATTGATCATATACTTTCCAAATGCATATATCAAACCTACAAATTCAGTCAAGCTTCCAAAACGAGACGATCATGCACAGAATTTGATTCTTCCCGATATCTCATGAGTGAGCTCATGTCTTCCGGTTTAGTAAATGAACATGTATTATCCCTTTGAGAGATCATAATTACTCATATTCCATTGCATACACACTAGCGCGTCGATGTATAGACCTTGATTAGGTCATCAACCTATTGGTCTACCAAATGTACATACTTATAATTATAGTAATACATCTGTCTCCGGTCAGGGGATGCATGCCTATATCATGATAGCATACGACATAGGACTTTGGTTATCTTAATCTTGTTAAGTCAACTCTTTGACTAACTTATCTAACACCTCCGAATCTCTATTCCTATGCAAAGGACCTGCATCTAGCGGTCGGTCAGATATCAGCCTATAGAGAAAGGATTGACATATCCTTCTTAGGTTGGAGATCATCACTTAATAATCAATTGACGATGCTTGATGAGTCCTAAATCTAATTCTTTAGATATTCATCCAAGTACCAGCCTATTTGATTCAACAATTGAATCTACAGTTGTATGATCATTAAGATGGCCATGGTACATAACCCTAATTATACTGAGGGACCTATTATGCATGTTGATTATTCTTCATTTCATATCAGGAGATGATATTCACAATAACATTTATTGCATAATGGCTCATCGTGAACTCGCATGTCTAATAGGGATTTCTCTCATCTGTTTTAGAATTCTCTTTAGGTGACATTGATCTTGAGAAGAAAGCTTGTGTATTGTAGTTTGCCTCTGCAGACCACCCATGAGAGTGGGTCCTTTTGCATGTTCTGTTTGTTTTTCTATTCGAGATATCTTTAGAATCTAATTATTTTCCATATTTTCATCTTTTATATTTTCATACGATTGGTCAATGTTCGTGGATCTTTTATAATAAGAATAATATGTGGATACGAATATTAATTGCTTATCTAACTTTGTATGGCAATCTACATTTTAAGGTATGAGATGTGTACCCTATCGCCATTTGATAAAAGGATCGACGGTGCAAGGGTGTTTCATTTACAATGAAGCAAAAATTGACATGGCTAATTCGGATGATAACTATTATGAAACTTATGTTGATGTTGAATCTCTTGGAATCTAAGGAGGTAGCCCATACTGCTTTTCTCAATAACAAAGCTTTTAGAAAATATAATGGTTAGTACATATCCTACTTTTCATTGTAAATTCCACCACCTAAAAGACATAAATGACTGCAACATTAATATGGAATTGTACGACTATCAACAATACACCAAACTTAGATAGATTATGGAGTATTATTAGCTTGCATAATACCTTAATTGTTTCATCATTATGTATTTTCTTGGTAGATTGAAATAGTCTCTTATTGCTTAAAATTTTGTATTTTAAAAATTGGTGTGTGGATGAAAGTGTTGATTCTAAATCTTGGTGTTTATGAAAAAAACAAGTTTACTTTGATCTCATAATAAATTATACTCAAACGATTATCTTCAATGTTTTTTCTTTCTAGAGACTTAGTTTGGATTCTGTATATTGTATATACCTCCTACATCCCCTCTACTAGAATTGATGGGGGAGATTCATCTGGTTTTTTCTCCCCCATATAAAAAGTCCATGGCCCCTTCAGTCGCACTCAGTCCAGATACTTTCACAATTTCATCTTTTCTCTGGCACTCATTGATCTCCCTCTTAGAGGATATTGATTCTCCTAACGTAATGACAAGCTTATCGTTGTATTGTCCCCTCTTATTAACTAAGCTTCTAAACTATGAAGGCTCTTGTCCAACACAGCTCAGACTATGCATATGTTTTTCTCTATAGTCGATCGTTCCTTTTGGTATCATGTCCCTTTTGCTTCCAAAAATTTGTGGAATTAACACAACAACATCGTATCAACTATCAAGAGCTCAACAAAACAGATTGACAGCCTCCTATTCAGTGCCATATGCCAACAATAGCAACTCTCTTTGTTCAAAATCTATGCTTCCTTAAATAATAACTCAAGTCAAGGAACATTTCCTTTTTGGGCCCATTACACTACAATGCTCAATAGTGAGAAGCGGGTCAACAATCTTGAGGAGTTGATCTTAAGAAACTTGGGATGAGGATCTATATCGAGCTTGAGCGTACCACCCTTGATAAACGCTCTCGTATCGATTTTTCTTTTTCAAAAGTCTAGGATTTAGAGGATTGAAGATGGAAATACCAACTCTAACTTGCCTACCTTCATACTATTATTTCCAAGATATTCCACAATTATATGTAACAAAGGTTCTCTTAGTGCCAATCTAGGCTTCCATTGTCAGAACCTACTTCCAGAGTCTGTTGAATGTTGAGACCACCTCTCCTAATCTTCGGGTTGGGTGATCCTTTGTAACGTCCTGAGTTTAGGTCCATGGTCCGTTATCGAGGAAAACTGACCCTTACAAATTGTTAGGTATGGGTCCAATTGAACCCGTTAACAACCACCCAAAATGCTTAAGACCAAGTTGTCAAGTAGTAATCCCCACCACTTATAACTCACTCTCACACTTTTTTGAGTTTTAGATGTTGGACTATATTTGGGGGTATGGGTCTTACAACCTCTCACTCTTATATTCGGAACTTCCTTGTTGCGACATGGCCCATTACTTATTCCCAGTGACAGTGGCGATTGCATGCTCTAGGTAGTCATTTCGCCTATCTCTTTGTAGGGGTAGCTCCACCCCTCGGGTAGTCATTTCCACTATCGGAGGGAATTGGCTCCGATAACATTTCTAACGTTCCGAGCTTAGGTCCCCAGTTTGTTATCGAGGAAAACTGACCCTGACAACTTGTTGGGTTCGAACCCAAATGAACTTGTTGACAACCACCCAAAATACTTAAGCTCAAGTTGTCAAGTAGTAATCCCCACCACTTATAACCCACTCTCACACTTTGTGAGTTTTAGATATTGAACTATATTTGAGGGTATGGGTGTTACATCCTCTCTTCCCTTATATCTTCATTGTTCGCAGAACCTATCATCAAAGGAATTAATGATCTTCAAAACTTTTGGAAAAATCATCCTTTTCTTAGTAAAAGTTGATATCCCTGCTCCCACCTTGCTTCTCTATAATAATGATGTCCTATGATTTATTAACGGGGATAGCCGTTCCCTCTTCAACAACCTCTTTGCCATCCTCAATCACTTCTCTTACGCTAGTGATCAGGATTTTAACTTTAGCAAGTCTGCCTATTATGCGGGTACGCACTTCTCACCATTAGATTTTGCACTTGAATCGATTAGCCGATATATCCGAGAGGCCATCTCCCTTTCTTCGATCTTGTCTTGGTTGTCTTGTCTGCTTTGCCAGAACCAAGTACAGTCACTTTCATAAACTTGTTTGCAAAATTCAAAGGAAATTTATAGACATAAGAGTAGCCACATATCCTACTTTGATTTTCCGTCATTCTCTTATTGGGCATGTTCTTACCTCGATCACCCTTCAAATATTTTTGGTGCTTTATCTGCATGTTTTGGTCATTAAAAATCTTGATGAATCCTTTGCTTGCCTTTTTAGGATTATTATGATTGTGGTAAAAATATACACTAGACTTTTTGGAGGAGAATTGTAACCTATCAGTGCTTTAGAGGCCTTGGAATTAAATATCTTCACTCCTTTATCCTCACACCTTCACAGTTGTAATTTCTCTTTTCTTGCATTTATAAGGCTCTTTATGATCCAGTTTACAATCCATCTAAAGCCTTTCCTCCTCCGGGTAGAAAACTTATGGAAATAGCTTGGTCTAGCATTGGACCTAAAGTAACATGGTTGATTAAAAGTGGTTTATGATTTATGGATGGATAGAGAGATTCCCACTAACTCACCATATGCTTGTCTTCATAACTCCTCTTCTTTTTTTTAAAGGTTCTTTCATGAAATGCTTCCTTTCTCAATCCGAGACCAGATTCGCAATCTCGCCTCTACCGAGAGCCATGACGCCCTTTATTGGACTCGTCATCCCTCAATTCAATATAATATGACCACCAGTTACTCCTTCCATTGTACTTGCAGGTTTCAAAAGTCCCCTGGGTGTGTGTGTGTGTGTGTATATATATATATATATATATATATATATATATATTATTTGGATATTTAATATTCCCCTTGAGTTTCCTATCTTTTTGAGATGCTTCCTTTTGCAGCTTCTTCCTACCAGTAATCATATTACTCGTAAAGAAATTTGATTAACCTCTCATTATTAATCTTGTCCAAACGTTGGGGATTGGAGGCATCTTTTTTCCAAGAGTGATCTCTCAAACCTTATTTTGACTAGGTCGATAGAAACTCTCCATTCACTCAGTATGCTCTCTAGAACAAGATGAATATGACCATTCCAAAAAGCTTCTTGATTAAGGTTGACTTCGGCTGTTAGGCATCTGGTTAAGGTGGGTTCTCATATGTCTGCTTGGCTACTTCACCTTTTAAAAAAAATGCGTCATTGAACTATATCACCAACCTTTTTATAATTGATTGCTTTCCTTTTTCCCATTTTTTGACCTAAGGTGTAAGATTGATCCATGTTGGACATGTGAGCCTACAACGGATCATTATGCAATAAATGTTATTGCAATTCACTCCTTCATCTGATATAAAAAATAATTAATTTGTATAATAGGTCCACTAATATAATTAGGGTTATATACCATGGCCATCTTAATAATCATACAGATGTTGATTCAATGGTTGAATTATAGAGGCTGGTGCTTGGATGATATCTAAAGAGTTAGATTGAAGACTCATCAAGCACCATCAAATGATTGTTAAGAAAGGATCTCCAGCCTAATAAGGAGATGGCAATCCTTCTCTAAAGGTTGATATCTAACTAACCTCTTGATACAGGTCATCTGCATAGGAATAGAGACTCGGAGGTGTTAAATAAGATAGGTCAGAAAGTTGACTTAGCGAGATCTGGATAACCAAGACTTATATCGTATACTATCATGATATAGGCATGCATCCTCTGACCGAAGATAGATGTGTTACTATATGTCTGAGTATGTACATTTGGTAGAATGATAGGTTGATGACTTATTTAAGATATATACACCAGTAAGCTGGTGTACATACAAGTACATATGAGTAATATGATTTCTCAAAGGGATCATACATATTCACTACATAAAGGGAAGACATGAGCTCACTCATGAGATATTGGGATCAAATTTTGTGCATTGTTATCTCACTTTAGAAGATTGACTTAATTTGTAAGTATAATATATGCTTTTGAAAAGTATATGATCGATACCTAGGTATGATATATACTTTTGAAAATTATATGATCTATATCAACTCCCAATAATCAAATGAGAAACTTAATGATAAAATCCTGAAAGAGATAGTTAAAATATGATCTAAAACTTTGAGTTTATTCTAGGACATCTAATATGCAGGATGTACGGGTATTAGGAATACTCGAGGGTGATGTAATCATAGACGATTGTATAACCGTGACACTTCCATTCTGAGGGAGTGGTGAAACAGGTTTGGATTTTAATGACTCCTCTCAGTAGATTAGTAAATTAATCCTAATCTAAATGTTGAACGGTGATATAAATGTGATTCGGATGCAATGAGAAGATAAGATTTACAGTTTGATTTCATCAAACATCTATGAGAGGTAGGGATGCAAATGCTTACGGATATATCCGTATCCCATCCGTCATCGTATCCATTTATACAAATTTTTACATCCATATCTGTATCCGTTTTAAAATGGATACAGATATGGATATCATTTTGATATCCGCAAAAATCTGTATCTGTATCCGTATATACATTTTGTATATAAATATAGTCATAGATTTATTTTTAACCCTATATAACATAATTATATGCCTTCTTTTACCATATTTATATCGTTTTTATGATTCAAACACATTTAGTAAATTTATATCATGTGTTTTATATCCAATTCATATATATTTTGTTGATTTTATAGAGTATTTCTAACATTATTGGTATGCGATCAATATCCATTTTACATCCATATCAGTTTTTTAAGGATATGGTAAGTTAGTTTTAATGTCAGTCAATATCTGTATCCACATCTGTATTCGTATTAAAAATGGATAAGGATACGGTAATGCCTATATCTGCATCCGTATCCGAGCATTTGCGTCCCTAATGAGAGGTCCCATATTTGCAAATTTTATTTGAATTTTATTGAATGTTTTATAAACTATTTGTAAAGAACTTAATTTATTTTAAATTAATTAATTTTTGTTTCAAAGTTACTCAACAAAATCATGACCATTGATTGAAAGCACAAAATAATCTATACCCTTGATTATGAGTGCACATGTATGGAGATCCATGGACATTCAATTTAGTATAAAAGGAGTGGTAGCTCTACCTGTTTCTACTTACAACAATTGAAGAGCAACAACTCCCCCTCTCTCTCTCTCTCTCTCTCTCTCTCTATATATATATATATATATATATATATATATATATTCTCACACACGTCCTCCCTCTCTTTCTCAATATTGTGGACGTCCACATTCTTAACCTAGGGAGACTCACAGTCGTCGCGACGTTGTTGTGATGCCAAATCGACTACTTGTGGATCTCATCTATCTTCAGTGCTTCTTTACTGTGAAGAAGGCACCGTATTCCATGAGACAAAATCAGGAGAATTCTTTCTCAGATCATCAAGATGGATTGTGGGAAGTACGCGTTCGCAAGTGCGACCTTCATCGGATTGGACTTGAGACATGAGGTCTCTTACTTTAGAGAGAAGGGATCGTAAACATGCTTCAAGAGGTATTCATATCACTCCTTTGTTATCTTAATGAAATGATTTGAGAAGTGTTCTCGAATCATGTGATTTCATCTATTTAAAATTTTTTTATTTCTACTTCCTAATGCAACCAGTATGATTAGTTGCTTTAAGGGATATGTGATGTGACCTACATGCTTATGTGATGCATTAAGGGATAAACCCTAGCCTTCAAGTCCTATCAGAGCCTTGGTCAAAGCTCTTGTATACGATCCAAACCCTTAGGGAACAAGGTTTTACATATCGGTTGCGCAGGAACTCGTGGTTTGTGCATATGATGCATGTTTTGAATGTTTTTTGCTAAAATTAAAAGCTCAAATTTATGCACTATTTGAATGAAATTTTTGGATAATAAAATATATTTATAATGTCTAAATATTTTGACAAAATAGTAGCCAATTGTTGGCACCAAAGTGCCTGAATTAAAATTTGAAAATTTCCTTAATGAAATTATTTTTGTTTGTATTAACATATCCGTAAGAAAATATTTTTTCCTTATTATTTCAATGTCATGAAATTTGAAATAAATACCGTAATCAAGTAGAGAATGAAAGAAACAAACCACTCAAATTTATTTCATGTGATTCCGACTCTGTTTACCCTAGATATATTCCATATTTAGTGGACATGTGTCGGATGATGATTGGATCATCAAGATATCTTTCTTAATGTGTTTATATTTCAATAAAAATGAAGGAAATTATGAATTTACTTTTACTAAAATGATATTTAATATTTATGAAATTATTTGATTAGACATCAGCGATCATTGAATGAGAGTTTCCTAACAAAACCCCTAATTTATCCTACAATATTTGTAGGTAAGTTTTACATGCAAAACTAAGAACATGTTTGCTTGATATGGCTTGAAATTTAGGATCTTCGAAATTATTTTAAGATGGCTAAGATTTCTGAGTAATTATTGCGTATGCATCATGTCGATCACCAAGAACATGTGATCATAAAACCTCTTAGTACAATTTCTATCAATTATGTTGTCTTGAATTGATTTGGTGATGATGTCTAGATCATGGATATGCTAATGGGTTACTTAATTGGCACCCAGCTCTGCAGTGGAAGCACTCCATGTTAGCATATTCTATCCCTCCTTGATTGATCTGTTTTAAGGATGGGTAGCATGAGAAGTCTGTGAGTACTTTAATCAACTAATTGGAGTAATACAATTGTACAAATGTACACTATATAGTAATATCAAGCAAACCCTAGTTGTTGGTTGAATTGGATTGTTGATTAATTTAATATGATTAAATTAATTATACCTAATTAAAATAAACACTCCATTATGAATGGAGATGTAATTCCTTGGAAGAATTAACCATAATGAATATGATCATAATGATTAATTAAATTTTGAATGGGATATGGAGGAACATATAAATGACATCCATGGTTTCCCATCAAGATGAAGGGTTCCTTCGTCATGGATTGTATGTTGGAGATGCATATCTGAAGTGATAGCTCCTACATACAAGCGCATATGGATTGGGGTCTTTGTTTCTCAAAAGAGTAAGGTAGTAGGCATAATGACATCAATATTGATTCCCTATATTATTGAAGTGGTACTGGATTGCAAATAATAGCAAGTTCTATTCGTATTGATGATTTGTTCAATTAACAATGGATCAACGTCACATGAGGGATGATGGCAATGGGTATTAAAGACCAAATTGGGAAATGCAAGTTGGACTTACAAGGCAGAATGAGTTCTCACTTCTTTTATCCGAGTTGCAATTTCTCATATAGTTGGGATGTAACAAAGGCAGAACGAGGATTACATATCTTGCTAGAGATATAACAGTAAATATTTTTATTTCTTTGAAAGTGAATAAGGGAATAAACTTTCAAAGTTTAAAAGGCAAGACAACTTTTAAAATAGTAACAACCTTAATCAAAGATATATGTATGTAATATATCTTATTTCAGATAACCTTCATTAAATCCACTCAAATCTATACTCATTACTCAATCATAACTAGTATCATGGATTGGATCCATGATTAAGATGTAATACTTGTAGTTGGATACAAAATGTATGTGGTTGTAATGTGCAAGTTTTCTCATGATTGCGAGGATTGAAAATTAGGCTTAGGACAACAACCTAGGGTTTGTGTGTCTCTAAAGTCTTGATCTCTCACCGAGTGTGCTTTGGAAGTAACATGTCAGTGATGATCGTAATTGTCAAGATCATTCTTAAAAAACAAAGAAGGTGTTTTGGCAAACATATGTGCTCTCAACATTTAATCATGAATGACATGGTACGCTCCATTATGCACATTGATGGCTCGATAAGAGATAATGTAATCAAAATATTTGAGTACCTACATAAGAATTTGAGTTAATATGGTTGTGGATATGATGAATGTCATCATTCTGTTATCTCTACTCATGTCTTTCATGATGCATCATATTCATGTTGTCTCAATGGGATGAAGTAAGAATAAATATTGAAATGCTCTTTCATTGAAGTCTATTGAGGATATGTTAAATTTAGAGATTCTTTATTTTAAGCAAGGGATGTTTAAGTGTTAAGTAAGCATAGTGGAAGCATGGGTACGATCATGTAAGAAGGAGAGTTAAAGAGTTGATTATACTTCTATGACTTCCATACATATGACAAACAAAGAGTAGGATGAATGTTAATATTGCAACAAGCTGATGTACTGAATAGTATGACTATCTAGACTATCAGAAATCCTTAGAGAAGAACATGGATAGTGCATCAAGATATTATACATCTACATATCATCATCGAAATCGACTTACATATTAGATAAGAATAACATCCAATATTTGTATCTCCTTCTAATAATACTAGCAATTGATTTCATATGTTTTATAAGACTAAAAAGCTTTGATCTTAAAGTTTAAAAGTCATCGACATGGGAGTTGATGTCATTGTTGCAATAATGTCTATTGGATAGAAAGACTAGATATTTTATGTTATAGAGACATCAATCTTAGAGAATGTCTCTATGACGTAGATATTAGAATATGTTCATTGTTTATTTCTAAATTTGTTAGAAATGGACATACATTCTGTAATATACTAATCATAAAGAGTTATGATGGATATATTTCAGATAGTAATCTAGCATCTATAGTACTCTACTAAATTAGAATATTAATGAACGATTCATTAACATTTCTAGTACTGGAAATTTAAATCTTAAAAGATCAATAGGAGGATGAAGATCATTTGACAATGATATGGAATAAAGCCTTAGACATATGTCTATTGATAATATCAATAAACTAGTAAGAGATGGAACTTTAGATTGTCTAAAAGTTCAACTCTTACATACTTTTGAATATTGTATTGAAAGTTGAAATGTCTGATGCACCCTTCTCTAGGAATGGTGTAAGATGTCGAGGTATTCAAGACCTCAAACATATTGATGTATACAGACACTCTTAACCATAATTAACACTAATATGCTATATCCATTAATGATTATTCATGGTATGAGATTTCTTCATTTACCCATTAGAAACCTTTGAAATTTCAAAGATTTCATGATTTTGATTAAGAATCAAAGTTAGAAGGAAGATTAAAAGAATTTGATCTAACCTAGGTAGCTAGTACATGTTATAGGAATTCAAGGAATACATTATAGAGAAGGAATATCATTCCTATTTCACTCCTCCAAATACACCTCAGCTCAATAGAGTTGTAGGGAGATGCAGTTAGATCATGTGTGACGATTTGATCAATGATAAGTCTTAGCATAATTACCTCTTAGTTTCCATGTTTATATGTAGTAGAAACTGCAATATATATCTTTAATCATATTCCATGCAAATATGAACCCAAAAACTCCTCATAAACTATGGTTTGGAACCAGGATTGGTGTCAGACATTGGAGGATTTAAGGATTGCTTGATCCGTGCTAAAACATTAGATACCTACTTTATGACCTTGAGATTATTAAAAGATTTCATCTCTGAGAATATGAATCTAAACGGATGAATTTCTTGAGAATCAAGATAAGAATTAAGTAAAGGAACTCATTAACTCCTAAGAGAATAATGAGGCTCCTAGTATCAGAAACTAAAAGGACAATTAATGATGAAGCACTTATACCTCTTCAAACCATTTTGAGGGCGGTAAGACCTCTAGAGGATATGAATTCCATGTGTCAGAGAAACCTAACAATGTTCAAACTTCATATGATGAAGTTTCTATAGATCACGACATGGAAAGATGGATGTTAGAAATAAAGTCTAAAGTAGACTTCATAAGTGTTGTGTATGGACCCTCAAGGATCCACCTATAGGGGTCAAATCCATTGGGTGTAAATGGATCTTAAAAGAGAAAGAGAATACCTGATGAGAAGGTAGAGACCTTCAAAGAACAGCTCGTAGCCAATAGCTACACATAGAAATAAGGCATCGCTTACGATAAGACTTGCTTTATGGTTACCATGCTTACATCTGTAAGATGGAATTCAAGATTGCATTGCTCAATGAATAACTCGACAAGGATTTTCATATGAAGTAGTCCCATGGATCCATGGTTGAAGAATACAAGGTGTGCAAGCTAAGGAACTCCATCTATGGACTCAACTAAGATTCTTGTAGTTGGAACATCAGCTTTGATAAATTATAAAGGTTATGATTTCAGATAGAATCTTGATGAACCATGTGAAGCATAGTGGGAGCATCATTGTGTTCATCGTGCTAAATGTAGATAAAATCCTAATCATTTGGAATAATATAAGGATGATAATAAGTGTTGTATGATCTGATTATTCCATACCTTGAGATAAAAATATCTCAAGGATGCATCCTATATCTTAGTTCTGAAGTTGTTCTGAAGCAAAGAAAAGAGGGCATTGGGTTCATCACATTAGTAGTACACCTTGGACATATTCTTTTTTTTAAACTCCAAGAAGATCTACTTTCTCTTAAGATATGGTACTAACTTGTCTAAAGGGATAACACTTTAAAGAGTTGAGGATGTGAATGTCAAAGCTACATGCCCAAGTGCATCGGGTATGGGAAGCTCGGTGTATGCTAAATGTGTACAAAGGCTACGTGCCTGCCATGTAGTGGGAGTAGTAAAATATTACCAATCCTACTATGGAAATAAAATATTAAATTGCAGTACTAATCAACATCTTCAAAGGAACAAGATTTTTGAGATACTGATCTCAAAGTCTTTTCTTTAAGAAATTAAGACTTTGTAGATAGTGGTATAAAATATCTTACTAGACTTAAGACTATGTCTTAATATGAGAAGATGGAGATCTCCAAGAATAAAGGTATAACTTACTGGTTATAATAATTATCAAGTCCTTGTGATAAAGGCACAATAACTACTTTACCGGGATTGAGTATTAGTTGCATAAGATGCAACATTCTCATTGAATGTGAATACTATTATTGGAGGATAACAAAGTCTGTAAAAGGACTTGGCATAGTCTCTCAGGAACAGAGTGATTAGTCGGTCTACAAAGCTATTTTTCTAAATAGCTTACGATTAGAACATGAGTGTCGTGTGTGTTTAAAGATTAGCCCAATAAATGGCTCTTTAGACTAGTAAAAGATTATTGGACATGTGAGCCCATGACGAATCATTAGGCAATAAAGCTTATTACAATTAATATAAAATGAATAATAACTAATTGCATAATAGACCCCTTAGTACAATTAAAGTTATGTGCCATGACCATCATAATAATCATACAGTTGTTAATTCGATGGTCAAATCATAGAGGTTGGTGCTTGGATGATATCTGAAGAGTTAGATTGAGGACTCGTCAAGCACCGTCAAATGATTGTTAAGAAAGGATCTCCAGCTTGAGAAGGAGATGTCAATCCTTCTCTAAATTATGATATCTAACTGACCCCTTGGTGCACCTCCTCTGCATAGGAATAGAGATTTGGAGGTATCAGATACGTTAGATCAAAGAGTTGACTTAATGAGATCCAGATAACCAAGACCTATGTCCTATACTGTCTTGATATAGGCATGCATCCTCTGACCGGAGACAAATGTGTTACTATATGTCTGAGTATGTACATTTGGCGGACCGATAGGTTGATGACCTATTCAAGGTCTATACATCATCAAAATGGTGTGCATACAAGGACATATGAGTATACGATCTCTCGAAGGGGTCATACAGATTCATTATTGAACCGGATGACATGAGCTCACTCATGAGATATTGGGATCAAATTCCTTGCAGGGTCATCTCGCTTTGAAAGCTTGACTGAATTTGTAGGTATGATATATTCTTTGGAAAGTATATAATTGATACCTAGGTATGATATATGCTTTTGGAAAGTATATGGACGATACCAACTCCTAATAATCAATTGAGAAACTTAGCAATAAAACCTTGAATGAGACGGTTCAAATGTGATCTAAAACTTCGGATTTATTTTAGGTCTTCCAGTTGCAGGATGTACGGGTATTAAGAATACTCGAGGAAGATGTGATCGTAAACGATTGTATAACTGTGACACTTCCATTCCAAGAGAGTAATGAAATAGGTTTGAATTTTAGTAACCCCTCTTGGTAGATCAGTAAATTAATCTTAGTCCAAATGTTGGACATTGATCTGAATGTGATTTAGGTTCAATGAGAAGGTAATATTTACAGTATGATTTCATCGAACATCTATGAGAGGTCCCATGGATTTGAGATATGATCTCAATATCCAAGTGATTATAGTTAAAATGTACAATCAACATGTCCTTATCTCCAATTATCCGCAGAGAGACCACATTGTTCTTGAAAGAATTCAAGAATAATTCTACTGTTGATAATGCATGTAAGCAGTGAGAAAATTTGATAATTAAATGTGATTTAATTATTATCAATAATATGGATATGACTAATACACATGAGAAATAGTCATCTAAGATAATTAATTTAACTATTAAGGATATGATTAATATGGATATCACTATTTATAATAATCATAAATAGTATAAATATAATTTATAATATGATGGAGAGAATTAATTGTAAATAACATTTACAAATTAATCATTAATGTGAATTGGATTCACATTGAATAATTAATTATAAATGCAATTTACATTTTATATTGGATGTATGAATATAATTCATAATTATTTATGGTATGATTAAATTTATCATAAAATAATTTAGAATTATTTTAGTGAAAAATTATGCAACAAAAGTTATTGCACATGTAGAATATTTGGAGAGATATAAGATCTCTCAATTAAGGGAGGTGGAAGCCATCTTCCCCTTTAAGAGGGTTGACGGACATGGAGTCCTACTCCATGTATGATTGTCCACTCTATTAAAGGAAGGAGGCTTGTCCTCGTTCCTTTATTTTCACATGAGATTGATTTGAACTAAATTGAATGTGTTATAAATTATTTGTAACAAATTTAATTTATTGTAAATTGATTATTTGTTGTTGCTAATTTATGCAATAAAATCGTGATCATTGATTGGAAGTACAAAATAATTTAGACCCTTGATTATGAGTGCACATGGATTGAGATCCATGGACATCCAATTTAGTATAAAAGGAGGGGTGGCCCTAGCCTTTTCTACTTGCAACAATTGAAGAGCAACAACTCTCTCTCTCTCTCTCTCTCTCTCCATATTCTTGCGCACATCCTCCCTCTCTTTCTCAACATTATGGTCATCCACATTGTTGACCTAAAGAAACTCGTAGCTGTCGCGACGTTGTGATGCTAGATCGATTGTTCGTGGGACTCCTCCATCTTTGGTGCTTCTTTCTCGTGAAGGCGTCAGATTTCGTGAGACGAAATCAGGAGAATCCTTTCTCAGATCATCAACTTGGATGCAGGAAGCATGCGTCTCATTCATGCGTCCGCAAGTACAACCTTCGTCAGATCAAACTTGAGATAAGAGGTCTCTTACTTTAGAGGCAAGGGATCACAAACACGCTTCAAGAGGTATTCATATAACTCATTTGTAATCTTGATGAAACGATTTGATAAGTGTTCTCGAATCATGTGGTTTCATCTATTTAAAAATTTTAATTTCTATTGCTCGATGTAACTAGTATGGCTAGTTGCCCTATATCGTATGTGATGCGACCTACACGCTTTCGTAATACGCTAAGGCCTAAAGCCTAACGTTCAATTCATTGATCAAATTATTTTTTACTAGTATCTTTAGTCTAAATAGTAGGCCTTGAACGCCAATACAACAAAATTGACATTGGCAACAATTAATTTGAATATTCGTTGTCATAAATTCCAATGTTAACTATATAAGAACGAATATTATTCATTACAAAATTAGATTTTTTTTTCTTCTAATTATCAAGAAATATCATACATGTTGATGAATGTTCATATACAAATTATTTTTTATTAGTATCTTTAGTCTAAAGAGTGGTAACATGGTTGCAAACGATATAGCAAATCTTAGTAGATTTTCTCTCCTCCAAGAGCCTCCATCATTGAATTTTGAAGGGGTCTTTCTTCTGAATAGAATCCAATTACCTTACATTATGCACGATTGAGCTTGTGCAAGTCATTTCTTTGTCCTTTCTGAATTACATCACGAGTCTTTGTTGAAATACAATTGAGCTTATGCTTGTCAAACCAGAGAATGTGTATACTAATAAATACGGTAGAGATGAATAAGCATGCATTGTCAATGCGGAGCTCCGGTGAGCCATCAAAATCCATGTGTGGAAGATGTCATGACAGACCAGATGGATGGCAATTCATGTGTAAGCATGAGGATCGTTGTTGCTACATAATCAAGCATTATTGGCCCTAAGAAACATATAATCCATGTCTGTTGTATAGACCACTAAGACCAGTTCCTAGAGTGAGATTGCGCAACAAGAGCATAAGTAGGACAAAAATGTGATTGGCACCAAGGTCTAATTCATGCTGGTCCCATGCAGGTCTCATGGTGAGATTGCAGCAAGAGGGGTAAGGCCAGAAATATGTGATGAGAAGGATTATACACAAATTTTTATTACTAATTCTCGTCAAAATCACGAAAAAAACCTTGACAAAATTGTTTGTAATACCATAAATCCTCTCGAAGAGCACATCCCAGAGAAAGGTTCTTAGCAAGAAGAAATGAAGATTAAGTCTGACAATATTATTATTACAACTGCACGGGAAGTTCAAAAGAAATTTACTTCATACTTCATTATGATGAAAGCAGAAATATAAACATAAATTGAATGAAGAAAGGGCCCTGGTCACAACTTGAGATAAATCTCTCGCATTCACCACACTCCACACAAATATAGGCACACAGCACAACTAAGTAGATCAAATTCATCACCGCAAAATAAGCATATTTGCAAAAGACGTCGTCGAACAGCAGATTGGTACAGGTGAAAAAGGAAATGTCATCCAACCTTGCTATGAACAGTGTGCCAACCTTTTCACAACATCTGCCATGTACTTGCCCTGATGCTCTGCGAGATCCAAATCCAATTCACTGGGCTCTCTCGTTCCATCTCCCGCAAAAACTCCATCACCATAAGGAGAACCGCCTCTGATAGAATCCATTACAAACATACCAGCTCCAAAAGTGTAACCGATGGGAACAAAAAGCATGTCATGATGTGCCAACTGGGTTATTGCTGTCCAGCTGCAGAAGAAACCAAGATTATCCAACCCATGGTCTCACTTAGAAGAAGATATCTAAATATCTAACTACCTGAAAAGGTTTAAAATTACCAATTCCCTACGCTCTATTTTGAAGTGATTCTACTGTGGGAGACACATTCCTTTTCCAAATTTATCAAAATAACAATAATCTGGCAAAGTAGAAAGGGAAACACGCATATCAATTGTGTGATATTTGGTCATCAATGACTTATTGTCTTGCAGGAGCTGGAAACAGGTGCAACATGCCTTGGACAACTTGGTAACATTGCAACAAAGAAACCAAATATCGGTCAACTAAATATATGTAAAGCAAATAGTATCTCTGCATGAGATCATGTCAAAAAGACGCTGTTTGTCACGTTTCCAAATGCCATGCTCTTGGACTTTAAAAATGACAGGCCTGGGTGTGATTTTCTCTAAAGCTAACCAGAAGAGATCAAGCAAGCGACTATATATACTGATTCATCCCCGCCTATTTGGCAAAAGCACCACAGAAGAGTAGTTTAAATTTCCTGCATCTAAACAAATGTCTATGGCAATCTTCGTTTCTTCGTGATTTAAGAAGCTACACAGGAATCCGACCTAATTTTTTGTTGATGAGAATATTGAAGGGTTAAGTTAAATGGGTAATTGTATCTTGAGGAAAGATACATTTATCGTGTACTACGGGTCAAGTGTTTACTCCCGCATCATCTATTGTAAGAGAGAATTATGTATGACTAGGGTCTTGCACTACAGGTTTATGTAAAAAGAATCAACTAAGCATGAATATTTGGCAAAAGCACAACAGAAAAGTAGTTCAAATTATCTGCATCTATACAAAATGGCTATTGCTACCTTCGTATCTGCATGATTTAAGAAACCGCACAGATATTTGAGCTAATTTTTGTTGATGTAGATTGACTGATTGAGTTAAATGGGTAATTGTATCTTGTGAAAAACTACATTTATCGAGTAGTATGGGGCGATGTATTTACTCCCACATAATCTATCGTAAGAGAGAATTGGGTATGACTAAGGTCTTCTACTACAGGTTTCTGTGAGAAGAATCAACTAAGAAGCATGACTATCACTCCTTGTTCCCTTGAAGTAAAGTGGTTATCGACTGTTTTCTACCATGTAAATTCATTGTTTTTTATGATTGTTTGTTGTGCTTTTTCATCCAGACTATTGTTTCCGACTTGATATCAGAGCAGCGAGTCGGTTTTTCATGGGATTTCATTTCGAGATTCTTGTTTATTTCAATTATTTTATTCAATCTTCTTCCATTTCGTTGCGTTAAGTAGCCGACAGCCTGCATAAAAAATAGTCGGATCTTTCAACATAGATTTGAGCAAGAATCCATGTAGACGACCCTACTTCAAGTGGGAGAAGGCTTCGTTATTTTTTTCTTTCTTCCATTTTATTCATCATCAAGAGCCATGGTCGATGTCTAACTTGGTTTCCTAGGCCTAGGGTGTGGCATCTTTGCCAGAAACATTGCGAAGTCAGATACCCATGTGTTTCAACAAACAAATCAAGGGAGGAAGAACATGTACCTTGAGAAAGGTAACTAGTGCAACTTGATATCAGAGCAGCGTTCCAATGGGTCCAATCTGCCAAATCTGCTTCTCACTTGGAGGCTAGGAGAATTAAGAAGCTGCATCGGCATTCCACTCAAGGAAAGTTAACTTGCACAACTTGATGCCCAACTCAGGTCCAATCAGTTGAATGCGTTCTCAATTGAAGGTTAGGAACTTAGGACAAACCATTGTTCAAAAAACACACCTCGAGGAAGAGGCGTTCGAGGCGAAACGAGGTGGTGAGAAAAAACCTCGAGGCGACCATCTCGGACCCCCTGACTGAGGTGAGCGCCTCTAATGCCCAAGGCGATCAAAGCGAGGCAAGGCGAGGTGAGGCGGTGAGGCAGGGCGAGGTGTTACTTGAGGCGTTAGGGATTTATCAAGTATTTTAAAAAAATAATAATTGGTTTTATTGGTAGTTTCAGTATAAAGACATAATTGTTGAGGATATATTAATGCAAGATGAATGCTTAAAATTTGACCTCTTTCATATTCATATTTACCATTAACATGACCAATAATTTCAGTGAACTCCTAATATTACACCCTTAAGCATAAGAATCCACAAATCTCATATGCATGCGAATTCGAATAACCGTATAAAAAAATTCAGGACGAAACACTGCCACAACTATAGCCAATGACTCCCTTTGATAAACATTTTAGTGAGAGTTATATCCAATGATTTCCTTTTTGATTGGTAGAAATTTAGTAGAAAGGTTTATTGAATTTGCAAAACCTTTTTTTCATATTCTTATCTTCATAATTTCATCATATATTGCAATGTTATATTCCATATGTCAGATTAGATTATTTCATCAATAAATATATTTATTACACTTTTTGTACTTATTTTCCTATGCAAACTAAGGCTTATGCCTCGACTGCCTCGAAGCTATGCCTCGCCTCCAAGTAAAACGCTACATTCCGCCTTTCGTTTTTTCAAACCTTGGAAGAAACAAGAAGCTGCATCAACGTCCATTCAATGAGGGAGAAGCTTGGATACGAAGTAGCCAAATAAATCGGCTCAAGTTATATGATGCTAATAAAAAGTTCACTATGATGGTTAGAGAGGGTGTGCGGAAACTATTTGAAGAAGCCAAAGTTATATGATGCTAATACAAATCTCACTATGATGGTTAGAGAGGGCGTGCAGAACTATTTGAAGAAGCCACCAATTGCACATTGAAAAATTGTAGATGCTAATACAAAGCTCACTATGATGGTTAGAGAGGGCGTGCAGAACTATTTGAAGAAGCCACTAATTGCACATTGCAAAATTGTAGATAAACCAACTGTGGAAACAAGCAGTGGAATAATAATGTTTGTGGAATAATAATGTTTGTTTAACAAATAAAACACATAGGAATTGACTCGAATCTCTCATTGTTAAGTGCTTGATAGTAACCCCTAACCCAAGGGGTATTCATTCAGGCCAACTCACTACATACTTAACCCTAGAACTGCACCACATGAGGAGTCCGAGGATTATCATTAAATTTAATGAATTCTATTATGATTTTCAACTTGCATTCAGAGAGTGTATCCACTCTCCCACCCTTCTCCACCCCCACCCTCTCTCCACCTCCACATCATCGTGGTGTCCTCTCATCATCTCCACGCTATCGTTGTGCTCTCCCCACCTCCACGTCGCTTGATCATCGCTGCCACCATTAGTGTTGTTGTCTATGCCACCAACTTCATCATCCCCCCTTTCCATCGCCGCCCCTACCACCACTTTCGACCGCTGCCTCCAGGCCCACATTGCCTTCATGCCACCGCCGCCAGCACCTTCTAGGCACCCCTGCAGGCTACCGCCATCTTCCAGGCGCCCCTCCAACCGTCACGAACCCTAGCCAACTGCGCACTAGCGCACCCTGCCATCTCGTGCTATGTATGCTCACCCACACGTTTGCTCGTTCACCACCAAATAGTTATCCCGCTACCACCATCTATCTCTCTTCGGTTCGACAACTCCCATGGGTTCTGGTATGAACTAAGCAGTTTTGGATATTTATATTTCACCGCAACATGCATATCACCTTAATCAGAGATGTCAGAATCATAAGTGACATTTCAATGATATGAGGGAGGGAGCACGTGCCTACCCTTGTTCGGTTTGATCTCCAAGTTTGACCAGACCAATTATCCTAAGTGGTCCTATATGTTCCTCAAGGTTGGACAAGGATAAGAAAAGGAGCATATTTTGTCGGAGTCATAATCTATTGACAGGATTGGAAGATACACTACATTGGTGAAAGATAACGGGATGGTCGATTCCTAGGTCACGGTCAACGACATCGATAGGATTGCAGACGAGATGGTCTACTACACCGTTCACGACATGGGGACTTCTATCAAAGCCACATGTGATCAAGGGAAGAACTACAGCAGCAAGTACCGTACATATTTGGACATGATGAATATGAAGCAAGCGTGTCACCTAGTTGAGTACTTCTCTCTCTTAAAATCCTTGTTCGAACGATACAATATTTCCAAGATGCACCTCTACCCTACCCTACACAGAAGCATGTCATTTTGATTTTTCTGGCTGGGCTCGATTCGAACAATGTTGCAGCTCACGACCAAGTGATTATTGATGTTGTCCTCCCCACTATTGAGGAGGCCTATAGTACTCTTGAGTTGCCTAGTTGTTCCAATCACCAACACTACTACCAACATTCAAGGATGGGTTACTGCTCTTGCTACCCCATCCAAACAATGAGGTCATGGATCAACTTGTGGCCGAGGTCACTTTAGTAAAGGATGAGGCTGGTGCACAATAGAGGCACTTATTATCATCATAGTAGGCCATATCACGATATATCAATATCGGTGGAGAGCCCATACCGATATTCATATAGATATCCATTTACCGGATATCGGCTGATATCTAGCAAGATATCGCTCGAAATTGACTGGTTTCGTACAAATTTCCTGGATATCGATCGATATCACCGATATTTCACCAATAACTATATATCAATGATATTACTCTTGTAAGCTTGATTTCACTACTTATTTTGTTATTCCTAGTATAAAAATGCATAGTGAATTATAGATTTTGTTTCAGGTTGGGGGCACTGCCCTCGACCCTCACAAGGGAAGCACACATGCTCCCCCTTGATCCCCCCAGGCTCGTTGACTGGGCAATGAGACCCTCGTCTCGTAGGGTATGGTGCTAAATGGGGGTACATACGACGGTTCTTCAAGTGGTGGACTTCACCCTCTTTGGCAGTAAAGATGAAAATAAATCTAAGGCTGATCAAGTTAGAATCACAGGTCCAGAATACATCTCAACAGTCAGTAATTAGCTCAGTTATCAGCTGTTAGCAATAACAATCAGCGATTTGTGTGATATAATGTGTATTAGTGTGCTAAATAGACCTCATTCTTGCATTAAAATGTGTATGTGTATGTTATTTATTATTTTACTAACTAGGATGATTAATTCGTGAAAAATCGCTTTTACGCCATTTTCGACCGAATGAACCGATACGCTATCGATATTTCCTACCTTGCCCTCCACAGAACTCTTGGTTCTAAAACCCTCGTGAGTAGGTACTATCTTTTACAATATTGAATTAATTTACATTTTTCATTTATTTTTGTGAATAGATAAATCATTATACTAAAAAATTATCTCATTAATCATTATGTATATTTTTTGTTAAATGACTCATATCAATGCCATTTGTTGCCTTCCATGAACAATATGTGTTCTAAGTGTGTTTAACTTAGTTACTTTGATTCAAATTCCAATGTTTATTAATCATCAATCAACATTAACCACGATATGTTTGATATGACCAATATGTGTGATATAAAGGTCGTAGATGATCTATATGTGTCACCTACTTGTATACTTGTAAGTTATTTAATGTTATAAGAACTTGGATTAAATCCATTTCCAATATCTATAAGTCAGCAATCAACATTGATAATGATATGTTCGATATGTGCGATATATGGGATCTAAATGACCAATATGTGTGATATAAGTGTATATTTGCAGGTTATTTGTTCTTTTAATATCTTGGATGATCTTAATTTCTAAAAAAACGGCAAAAAATATTTTTTTGAGCCATTTCCAACATTTCCACTGATATCATAGATATATCGACGGTATATCCTGATATATCCTTTTCCGGGTGGATCGATATATAGATATCGATATTTCCTACCTTGATTATCACAAGTTCAAGCACACAAAGGCTATCTACTACAGCAATCACAGCATGTGACCCAGCTAAAAGGCTGGGTTTTTGCACCAGTCACTCTCACACCAATCACTGTACAAGGCTCGACAACCCAATCTAAGTCTCCCGCACCATTCACTTTGTGGACGGCTCCAAACCCAGCTAAAAGGTTTGGTTTTCGGTTGCCTCTTCTCCACATAATGTTACCATGCCTCGTTCGAGCAGTAGCTTGTTTGACCTCCCTTCTCTTCCTCACTCTCTTGAAATCTAGATGCACCCTTTCAAAGAATCAGTTTAGGTGCATGCTATAGGGATCCAAGCCATCATCAATGTTGCGTCATGACATCCCGATTCCTCTGGCGGCATTAGGAACTTCAGTAATTAGAAGTATGACAACGCCACAACCCAAAAACCATGGTAGTAGGTTATCCGAGGATCCACTTAAAAAAATTCAGATCAATTGTTAAGATACTTCTCTGTTGAACATGTGAACCCAGGCAAACTTATGCAATAAAAGTTATTGTGAACCACTCCTTTATCTAAAACAAAGTATAAGTCAGGTCAAATTGTTGACTAAAAGTCCAAAGGTTGATCAAAAGTCAAGGTGTCGACCAAAAGTAAAAAATGTTGACCAAAATGATAAATAGTTGGCTAAAAGGTCAATTATTGAATAAAATTAAAAATTTTGACTTTAAGTCCAAGTATTGACCTGACATGTGTTGTACGTTGTCACGGAATAGACATGCATCATTTGATCGGAGATAGATATATATTGACGTGTCTGAGTATGTACATTTGACAAACCAATAGATTGGTGACCTAATAAGATCTATATATTAGTGAGTTTGTGTGTATTTGAGAACATATAAGATGTATGAACTCTCAAAGGAAACATATAGGTTCATTGAACATGAAGATATGAGCTCACTCATAAGATATTGGAAACAAATCAAATTCACCGATGGTCATCTTATTTAGGAAACAAGATAAGAATTTGAAAATATGATATATGCTTTTGGAAAGCATATGATCGATCCTATCACACAATTATCAAATTAAGAAACCTACCGATAGACCTCAAAGAAGACAGACAAATAAAGATATGTACTTCAAGTTTAAGCAGGGTTTTCCAATATGTATGATGTACAAGTATTGGGGATGAAGGCAAGGCGTTAAGCCTCACGCATCATAGAAGCGTGAAAATTACATCATATGCGATCAAGGTCAACTAGTCAATGCATGGCAACGAAAAAAAATTAAGATGAAACCACATGGCACAGGAATCTTTCCCGTGTCATTTCGTCGAGACCACACAAGCTTAAGCTTACCTCTTGAAGTGTGGTTGTAATCCTCGAAGCTTCTAAATGAAGAAGCCTCATGACTCAAGTCCGATCCGATGAGAGTGCACTTGCGGGTGTGATGATGAATCGCATACTTCTCGCAATCCCCGACGACAATACAAGCAAGCAACCTCCTGATTTCGTCTCACGAAATCACTTGTCTTTACGAGCACGATGCACGGAAGAGAATGGAGTACCTCGAGCAACTGGTCCGACAGCACAACAACGATCGCGATCTCCACCAACTATGGGCAAGGGGATGACCTAGGGTTATGGAGAGAGAAAGAGAGAGAGAGAGAGAGAGAGAGATTGGATGTGTGGAGAGAGAGAGAGAGAGAGAGAGAATTTAATTTATACAACAATTGCATGTAACCTATGTAAAGAGGGATAGGGTTAGCCTATGTTTTTTTAATAAGAAAAAGGGGGAGCCCTCCCAAGGCAGGAGTCACCACACCAAAACATTCATTAATTAACAAGAAGGTACATCAGTTGGAAACCCAAAAATTGTACAGTGCATTACAGTACGCAAGTACATTTTCAAAGTAAAATCGTTATCCCTTGAAAGTGGTATCATTCCTGGCAAGCCAAATAGCCCAGAGCGCTGCAAAGGGCTTGGAGACATCTCCGAAGACCCAAGGCCGACCGCCCAAATAGATCTCCAAAAATGCTCTGCATCTGATGTCCGAACCCACGGAAGCCCCAACGAATCCCACACATTGGCCGAAGACCTACATCCAAAGAAAATGTGAACCGCGTCCTCCATGTCGTCCTTGCATCTGTCGCACATCAAATTAGTCGCACCCAACAACCTGCCTCTTCTCACCTTGTCACAAAGACGGTCTCTCCTTAGACACCAAAGAAAAACCTTAACCCGAGTAGGAATCCTGGCCGCCCAAATCACCTTCAAGTCAGCACATAGGTCTTCATCGCGCTCCACCATACCACCATTCAGCTTCCGGTACGTAGTCTTCACATAGAACTTACCATCTGCCTACACAAAATGGTCGGGGTCGCCCAACATATACCCAACAGAGGGAATCTCCGATAGTAACCTCAAAAATTCTTCCAATCTCTGATCCGAGAGAGCCGCAAGGAACCTCGGCGCCCACAACCCAGAGTCAGCCACTTCCGCCACCCGCGCCCCCTGTCAACGGCTAACGCCATCAACCTAGGAAAGCGGTAGGCTAACACCCCCTCCCCTGTCCAGTCATCCTGCCAAAATCGGAACTGGAGACCATTCCCCAACTTCGATCGGAGGAGAGGCCTGAGGCTCGGAATCACGGCACGGATCCCACTCCACAACGAAGACTCATGCCGCTTCTGCACCGCCACCAACTCCCTCGTGACGTCGTAAATCTCCCTCAGCAACCGCAAAACCTGCGAGTCAGTTGGACTCCAAATGCGCACCACCCATTTGGATAACAAGGCTCTGTTCATAGAATCCACATCCCTAACGCCCAGGCCCCCCTCCGAGATCGGTACCGCAAGATCCTTCCAAGCCACCAGGTGCAACCCCCTCGTTGTCTGCCTTCCATCTGACCAGAAAAAAGATCTCATCAGAGCCTTCACCTTTCTTCTGACACCAACCGGCATTAAATTCGTCCAGAAGAAAAATATCGGAATGGCAGAAAGAACAAAGAATGTGCTTCAGTAATGTAAGCTTCCCACCCTTGGACAGAGTGGTAGCCTTCCATCCTTCCAACCGCTCCTCCATTCTTCGAAGAACACAGTCCCAATCTGACTTCCTCAGCCTACCATCAACCAGTGGCAACCCCAGATAGATTATCGGTAATCTCCCCAGAGGGCATTCTGCCTACGCCGCTAACCTGCTACTCTCCTCGCCATCCATCCCCATAGGAACCAAGACCGACTTCTGCATGTTAATCTACAAACCAGAGAGACAACCAAAAATATCCACCAAAATAGTCGCATTGTGATTCTGCTCCTTCGTCCCCCCCAGGGAAATCGACGTGTCGTCCGCGTACTGCAGGACCGGAACGGAGATGTCCCCCATCCTGAAACCCTCGCACCAACCCTCTTCAACCGCCCGTCGAAACAAGACTGCAAGACAATCCGCCACCAACACAAAAAGCAGGGGAGCCAAAGGCACCCCTGACGCACCCCCCTCTGCGGGTGGAACCACCCTCCCTCCGGTCCCATTGACCAAGCAATCCAATCCTCCGGAAATCCCTTCTTCTGCAGCGCTGTCCACAGGAATCTCCAACTGACACAGTCGTAAGCCTTGGCGTAGTCAATCTTCCAAACTGCCCCTTTCTTTGCAGACCTCTTCCATTCTCGACAGATTTCCGAAGCGGTCACGATACCATCAGCCATACACCGACCTGGAATGAACGCAGATTGTGCCGGTAAAACCACAAAAGGCAAGACAACCCTAAGTCTGCTCGCCAGCACCTTGGCGACAATGAGATAAATGCCATTAGAGATAGAAATCAGCCTGTAGTCCCCAACCCCCACTGGGGAGTCTCTCTTCGGCAGCAAAAAAATCAATGCCCTGTTAACTTTCTCAAACCCCCATGTTGTCATTCCTGAATTCAGTCAAAACCTCCAAGATGTCACCCTTCAGCGGATCCCAGAACTCCCGGTAAAAGGAAACAGAAAAGCCATCCGGGCCAGGAGCCCCGTCCGCATTTAGATCGCAAACCGCCCTACGCACCTCTTCCTTCGTAAATTCGGCCACTAACATCTCAGCATGGGTTCCACTCAAAGACCCCGCCCCCCGGCCCGTGTAGCCCAAACCATTCTCCTCCCTCACTCTCCTCGAAGCTCTCACAAAGTGCTCCCGCAAGGCGACGCCAATGTTCCTCTCGCCCGACACCCTTTGGCCCCCCACCTCCACCTCATGCAAGAAAATCCTCCTCTCGGAAGTCACGGAATGAAAGAAACGTGTATTCGCATCTCCTTCCCTCAGCCACTTTTGCCTCGATCTCTGGCGTCAATGAACCTTTTCTTTCCTGTCCTCCCGAAGCACCGCCTCTAACCACGTTGCCCTCTCTTCCACCTCCTCCGAAGTCAGTCCCCAGTCATCATCCAACCCATCTAACCTGCTTATCTCAGCCTCTGCCTCTGTCTTGACTGTCTGCCGCCTCCTGGCGACATCCTTTCCAAAAGTCAACAGCAACTGCCTAAGGGAATCAAGTTTGGCCGCATACCGCGTCACCGCTGAACCTTCTACCACCAGATCCCGCCAGTGATCAACCACCATGTCCCTGAAGCCCTCTTCTAACAACCACTTCTTTTCAAAACGAAAGGAGAACCGAGTCAGGCGCTCCTCCCCAGAAAACCAAAGAACGGGTGTGTGATCAGAAAGCGTCATCGGAAGGGCCCAAGCTCTCGCCAGCGGGAAAGCCTCCCCCGCCTCAACCGACATCATGAACCTGTCAAGCCTGGACCTCGATCTCGCATTCCTCCAAGTGTACTTGCAGCCGGCCGCATCCACGACAGACAAACCCATAGAACGAACCACCTCCTAAAATCGTTAGATCCAGGATCAGAACCACCAGCTCCCCCTCAGCCTGTCATCCGGGAACAGAGTGACATTTAAGTCACCACCGATGATCCAAATACCATCACCAACCTCAGTTGCAACACTCGCCAAATCCACCACCATGCTACCATCCTCTCGTTGACACGGGCCATAGACACTAGTGACGAACAGACAAATCCCATTCGCTCTCCGCAGCAGCCTTACCAATAATGTGAACAAGGAGACGGAAGTCCCCAGCAGATCGAACGCATCAGACCGCCAACCGGATAGTAGCCCGCCTGAAGCACCTGTTGCTTCTTTCTCTGCACTGCGAAAACCTCCCCCCTACTCAACTCTCGCCGCAGCTGGTCGTCCAAAGACTGTAACTTTGTCTCCTGAAGCAAAAAGATATCTGCCCCAACCTCTCTTACCAGGTTCTTCACCCTGAGCATTTTTTCGGGCCGGCCCAGGCCCCTCACATTCAATGATAGCACCTTCATTTGAACAATTGAGCATCCATCTTCCTCGGGGAATAACCCCCAAATGCCTCGCAATATCTCTGTCGAGAGCAACAAAGCGGTTCCGCACCACCAACGGGTTGGCCATCCCCAAACTCACACCTTCTGCAGCCACACCCGATGCCAAAGAGGCCCTCAGCGCAGCCCTCGCCACCTTCTCTGCCCTCCTCCGCCCCCCACCCCCCTCTCATACGCCAACTCAAAACGCCGCTGCTGCGGCCTATAGTCCACCACAAGGGCCGTCGCACCGCGAGTCGAACCCCCAACCTCCTCCACCAACGTCGGACCCGCACTACCAGGATACGAAGCGGCGGAACCGAACCGGCCACCCGGACTGCATCCTACCCCCACCGCTCCGTGACCGATCGAGATCCAACCCGACAGATCGTTGACCTTCCTGACCGGCATCCGGTCGGGCCCCACCACCTCCCAAAGCACCCCGAGTGCCAACCGCAAGTCGCCAGGGTAGCGGAACCGCCGCCAATCTCGGAAGACCCACTGCGGATATGGCGCCGAACTGAATCGCCTCCGTCCGGGAGCGCACCGCGCACGGATGCGACCCCCCCCCGCACAAGGTTGCTCCACCTCCGGGAACAGAGCCTCCTCCACTGGGGCCTGAATCAGAGACCGTTGCTCCGGGCCCCCACCTCCCAACGACCCCTCGGCCAGCTGGAGTTCCCTCCAGCGACAAGCAGCTGCCCGAAAGGCCACCCAAACGTTCGCGTCCACCAACTCAATAAGTCGCCTCCTACCATCAACTCAAACCTCCCACCAACCCATCTTCTCGACCCCAACCGGCCTCACCCGAAGCACGACCTCCAAAGACTGCCCAGGTGAACAACTCGAACTCTCTACGTAGTCGAAATCAAGCACGCCCCGCATCAACCCTGCAATGGTCTCTTTTGCCCTTACCCCCAGCGGAAGCCTCCTGATAACGACTCTCTCCACCTTGCCAGGCACCACGGTGACATCCCACTCCCTTGGCCTCCGCCACCTCAACTGCAACGACCCCGCCTCCGACCCGTGCAACAAACTCCACACCTCAGAGTCCCGCAGCCCCCTCGCTAACGACCTCCACGGTGAAAGTCGAGCCACATCTCCCTTAAACGAAGCTTTGGACACGAGCCCCACGTCAGAAGTCGCCAAAAAATAGGGCCCCCTCTCCACCCCCCTCTCCACCCCCTCACCAACCAAAATCTTGAAGCTCAGCAGGCGGGCAGCGTCTTCACGATTGCCCAAAACACCGGCACGATAAGCAACGTACAGGCCCACAGCATGCCCGCGCCCAATGGTCGAGACCCCCGCAACGAAAGCAGCCCCGACCGAATGGGTTGGACGGTGGTGGCCCACGCCCACACCTGGAAACAGCAGAGAGTCGCCGCCTCCGACGTCCTTCCACCAAAGTCCAACCCCTGCTCGGATCCGAGACCCCACTGCCGACTTCGCCAGGACCCGCACCCGACCTCCCCTGTCGGCACCGATCGCCGAACCCAACGCACACTGAGGGAGACGTACCAGACCGTTGAGGGAGCCGCAGCACGCGGATGGAACCGCGCCTGCGCGCCGAAGCACCCGCTCCCAGACTGCCCAAGCGGCCACTGAGGCAGAGGAGAACTGGCAGCGCGCTGAGAGTCCCGAGCGCCCCAGACAGCACCTTTGACCGAGTACCGAGAACCCTGCACTGCTCGCACCTTCGAGCGAGTACAGGCAACGCCGCCGAGAGACCCACTGCTCGCGCCCCTGAGCGAGCACGCAGCGGGGCGCTGCACACCGAGAACCCCGTGCATGGTCGCCGCCCTTGATCACCCCCGTGGCCATGAGTGGCCGCCGCCACTCGCGCTTGCCGCCACGCAAACCGCAAAGCCTGCTCACCCACGAAGGCGCGCCCTAACGGAGCCGCGAACGCGAGCGGAGCAACCCCTAGGGGGACGCCCCCGCGGAGCCGAACCCTAACGCGCGACAACCTTCTCCCCGTGATGGCTCTAGCCTATGTTTTATAGTATTTTGGAAGTCCAAGAATCCCGATCCATGTGATTTCAATAATCAATGACTTAGATTGATTTGTCGCTTTTTAGTTAAAAAACTCAAGAAAATACAAAGAGATAATTTGAAAATATTTTCCTAATTATATTAATTAATCAATAATTAAATCAATAAATCAATAAGTGAATTTGAATTAAAAAGGCTCGATCCATTTACTATATTTAGGACGGACGTCCAGCATGGCTTATAACCCATGGATGTCCACTCTAAATCAAAGTGGAATGAGTCAAATTAATTTATCCACTTTAATAATTAATTATATAATTGAGTAATCACCCAATAATTCCAAATTACTTGTGATAATTGCAACTATATCATTGATTATTTAAGATTTAAATTCTTTCATCCAATATCTATTGTAAATCGTATTTACATTAAATTATGTAATGTGAATCCAATTCATACTAACATATAAATTATGAATCTCATTCACAATTAACTCTCTTTAGAATATTGTGGATAGTTTTATCCATATTAATCCTATTTATGATCACTAAATCCAATTTAATTATCCTTGATGTCTCTATACACATTAATTGTGATAATTAAATCTAATTTAATTATCCAATTTTTCAATTCTTAAATAAAATTGCTCATGGAACAATTCTCGAACTCTTTCAAGGATTAAATGCCTTGTCAGATACTTAGAGATAAGGTCAGACGACCGTATACGCCATGTATACAGACTTGGATAATGAGATCCACGAAGGATATGGGAAGAATCCTCAAGCGCATCACGGAAGCATGATGATCGCATCGTATGCAATCGGGAGCGACTAGTCGCACTAGTTGCTCCGGGCAGCGGAAATTAATTTTTTTTCATGTGATGAAACCACATGATCCAAGAACACTTCTCGCATCGTTTTATCTAAACCACAAATAAGTAATACGATTACCTCTTTAAGCGTGGTTGCGATCGAGTTTCTAAACGAATAGGCCTCCTGTCTCAAGTCCAATCCGTAGGAGGAGACGCTTGCAAGCGCGTTGATTAGACGCATCCTTCTCGCAATTCATATTGAAGATCCAAGCCACGGATCTCCTGATCTCGACAAACGAGATACGACGTCTTCTTCACGAGAAAGGCATGCCGAAGTAGACGGAGATCCACGAGCAAACGATCGGGCAGCATAACGATGACACTGCAACAATGGAGGATCTCTCTAGGGCATCCATGGTGGACGGCCACATGAGAGATAGAGAGTGGGCATGTAGAAAGAAGAGAGAGAGAGAGAGAGAGAGAGCATTCATTTTTTCACCTATCTTTTGTAGAGCAAGGGGTGCCTCTTCTTATATAGGGTTTTGGGAGTCCATGGATCCCAATCCATGAACAAAACACAATCAATGGTTAAGATTGAATTGTGGTTCTTTCAATGGCTGAGATGTTGTAAAAACACAACAACAAATGATTTAATTTAAATTAATATATATATCGATAAATCAATATATTTAATTTCAAATCAAATCAATTAATTATTCTTGGAGATAATGAGGAGATAAACCATATCCCCTAAAAAGGGGGGACGGCTACCAACATCTCATGAGATCTCATTATCTCATGAGATACATTATCTCAGGATATCTCCAGGATTTACAACAACAATTGTTGTAAATTATTTCACAAAAATAATTCATAATTATCTTGTGAAATATTGCAATCATGCCATTGGAAAAATGTGAATCACATTCACATCCCAAAACAAAATCTAAATTATATTTTAATTAGTCATCCAATGTGAATCCAATTCACATCAATAATTAATCAACAAATATAAAGCACAATATGCTCTCTCTCTCTCTAATATATTATAAATCACATTTATAATATATATGATTAATATGGATAGTGCTATCCATATAATTCATATCCATGATAATTAAATCGTATTTAATTATCTTGGATCTCTATTCTCATGTGTCAAAATAATATTAATCACATTCACATTATTCACATCTTTGACAATTAAATCACATTTAATTATCTCAGATAACTCTCCTTATAATATGAATCAAATTCATATTACCCATGATAATTAAATCATATTTAATTATCAATTTTCTCGATGCTTGGATACATATATCAACAATGAAATTATCCATGAATTCGTTCAAGGATAATGCGCTTTCTCCGCGGATACTTGGAGATAAGGACATGGCGATTGTATTGTTCCATGTATAGTGACTTGGATATTGAGATCACATCTCAAATCTACCGCAAATCTAATCTTCTCATTGCATCTGAATCACATTCAGATCAATGTCCAACATTTGGACCAAGATCAGATTACTTCTCTACTGAGAGGAGTCACTAAAATCCAGACCCGTTTCATCACTCCCTAGGAATGGAAGCGTCATGGTTATACAATCGTTTATGATCACATCACCCTCAGGTATTCCCAACACATGTACATCCTGCATACTGGAAGACCCAGAATAAACCCAAAGTATTAGATCAACTTTATACTGTCTACTTCAGGGTTTTATCAGTAAGTTTCTCATTTGATCATTGGGAGTTCGTATCGATCATATACTTTCCAAAAGCATATATCATACCCAAGTGTCGATCGTATACTTTCCAAAAGTATATATCAAACCTGCAAATTCAATCAAGCTTCCAAAGCGAGACGACCGTGCACGGAATTTGATTCTTCCCAATATTTCATGAGTGAGCTCATGTCTTCCGATTCAGTAATTGAACATGTATGATCCCTTTGAGAGATCGTATTACTCATATACCCTTGCATGCACACCAGCGCGCTGGTGTATAGACTTTGGTTAGGTCATCAATCTATTGGTCTGCCAAATGTACATACTCAAGCATATAGTAATACATCTGTCTTCGGTCAGAGGATGCGTGCCTATATCGTGACAGCATACGACATAGGACTTTGGTTATCTCGATCTCGTTAAGTCAACTCTTTGACCTAACTAATCTGACACCTCTGAATCTCTATTCCTATGTAGAGGACCTGCATCAAGAGGTCGGTCAGATATCAGCCTATGTGAGAAAGGATTGCCATCTCCTACTCAGGCTGGAGATCATCTTTTAACAATCATTTGACGGTGCTTGATGAGTCCTCAATCTAATCCTTTACATATTCATCCAAACACCAGCCTCTATAATTCAAGGGATATTTACACCCATAACCCTGAGTAATACTGTAATTACCCCAGGAACCCTGCGCAAGCACGAATTACACCCAGAACCCCGAGTAATGTTTAACCCTTACATTACATAACCCTGAGTCAACTTCCATCCATTTAAGCCGTTAACTTTAACAGGTTCCATCCATTAATGACAATTTTACCCCTAAAACAAAATCACATTCTCAAAAAATACCCCCGTCACCCCCCTGTATCCCCGTGAAGACCTCCCGTCTGCGTCGCGTGCCGCTCTCCATCCCGGTGAAGACCTCCCGTCCCCGTCGCGTGTCGCTCTCCATCTCGGTGAAGACTCACGTCCCCGTCGCGTGTCGTTGTCCATCTCGGTCTCCCCTCCTCCGGTAATTCCAGCTCTTCCCCTCACCGCGCCTTCCCTCCCTCCACCCCAGCAAGCTTCATGTCCTCTCACTCGTCCCCGGCAAGCTGCCCCCACTGCCCTGCGCTCTCCCGCATGCAAGCTCCAGCCTTCCTCCTCCCTGCGCCTCCGCCCCCAGAACTTTGTGCCTAACTTCTGCTCCTCGTTGAAGCACCTCATGCCAAATGCAGTCCTCTCCCTCACCGTGCCTCCGCCCCCGAGCCCCGAGGAGCCCCGCGTTCCTGCTGCCTCCCCCCACAGCCCAACTGCAGCCCTCCCCTCACCGCGCCTCCGCCCCCGAGGAGCCCCACGTCCAGCTCTTGCTACCTCCCTCTCCCCCCCGCCAAGCTGCAGCCCTCCCCCTCACCGTGCCTCCGCCCTTGAGCCATCCAGCTCCTGATGTCTCCCCCCCCCCCCGCCCCTCGAGTTCAAGTTGGCGCCCGCTCGAAGCCCCGTCCTCGGAGGCCCCCGTGGCTGCTCAAAGACCACCTCCCTCTCGAGTTCGCGCTGGCGCCCGCTCGAAGCCCCCCGTCCTCGAGCGCTGCCCCCCGCGGCTGCTCAAAGAACTCCGCCACCCCCCCCCCTCCAGCCCAGCTCCCCCTTCCCCGACACCCCCACCGCCCGCTCCACCCTGCTACCGCCCGTTCGGAGACCACCCCCCCCCCCCTTCCTCGAGCCCCGCCGCCTTGGAGCCCCTCGCCCCCTGACACCCCCACCGCCTGGTGCAAATACGGACCTCCACTCCTCCGCCTGCAAAGCCCCCCTTCCCCGACACCCCCACCGCTCACCCACCCACGCTCGCACCTCCGCCCGGACCCACACCCGCCTGCAAATCCCTCCCGTCGCTCGCCCCCCCCCCCCCCCCCCCGAGAGCCCCCTGCCTCCTCCGAATCCCGCCAAGGCCCCCCTGCCTCCTCCGACAGAAGCCGCCCCCTACCTCCTCCAAATCCCTCCAAGGCCCTCCTGCCCAAGAGCCCCCTGCCTCCTCCGACAGGAGCCGATGACACCCCCCCCCCAAAGCCGACGTCGTCCCTCGCCTGCAAGGCCCCTCTCGAAACCTCCCCCACCTCGGTGTCTCTGCTGCAGATCCCATGTGCCTGGAACAAAACCCGATTCCTTTCGTCTTACTTTTTTTTACTTCTGATTAATTCCAGTCGTTGGATTGTGCACTGGTTAGATTAACTCATTCATGTGGTTGAGTCAAAGAACTAAATTAACGGAAGGTTACGAGTGTAAAACGGAGTATTTATTCAGGGGTCTAAGTGTAATTCGTTATTACCGAGGGTTTCCGGGGTAATTATAGTATTACTCAGGGTTATGGGTGTAAATATTCCATAATTCAATTATTGATTCAACAGCTGTATGATTATTAAGATGGCCATGGTACATAACCCTAATTGTACTAAGGGACCTATTATGCAAATTATTTATTCTTCGTTTCAGATCAGGGAATGATATGTGTAATAACATTTATTGCATAATGGCTCGTCATGGGCTCGCATGTCCAACAATCTCCCACTAGCCCAAAGAGCCATTAATGGGCTAATCATTTAAACCCACACTCATGTGACAATCATAGGCTATTTAAAAAATAGATAGGTAAGCTAATCAGTCAATCTGTTCCCGCGAGACTACGCCAAGTCCTTTTACGGTACTTGCATATCCCCAGTAACAGTGCTCGCATCTAATGCGAATGTTGCATCTTATGCAACCAATACTCAATCTTGTTAGTTATAGTGTCCTTGACACTACAGCTTAATAATTATCATAACCAGTATTTTCATTATCCTTATCAGAATACCTTTATTCCTGGAGATCTCTATCTCCTAAGGCATCTACAGTTAAGACCCTTATAGATCACTATCTACAAGGTCTTAAACTTTTGAAGAGTTTGAGATTACTATCTCTAAGTCTCGTCACCTTTTAAGATTTTGTTATTACTGCAATCAAGTGTTTTATCTCCATAGTAGGATTAGTAACACTTTACTACTCCCACTGCATGGCAGATATCTGGCTTTTGTACAAATCTAACATACACCCAGCTTCTCGTAACTGATGCACAAGTGCAAGCAGTTCTAGCATTCACTTCCTCAACTCTTTGAGGTGATATCCTTTTAGATAGGTCAGTACCATATCTTAAGGGATGGAAGCCTTTCTTGGAATTTCTAAGAATGGAATATGTCCAAGGTGTACTACAAATGTGACAGTCCCAATAGCTTCTTCTCTTTGCTTCTGAACAGCTTCAGAACTAAGATCCAAGAGGCATCTTATGAGATCATATCTCAGGTATGGAATAGCCAGATCTATAAAACACTTATTATCATTCTTACATCATTTTAAAATGATTAGGATATTATCTACATTTAGCACGATGAACACAAGGGCACTCCCACTAAGCTTCACATGGTTCATCAAGATTCTATCTGAAATCATAACATTTATAATTTCATCAAATCTTATGTTCCAGCTACAAGAAGCTTATTTGAGTCCATAGATGGATTTCTTAAGCTTGCACATCTTGCTTTCCTCAACCATGAAGCCCTGGGGCTACTTCATGTGAATATCCTCAGAGAGGTATTCATAGAGGGATACAATCTTGACTTACATCTTAAAGATGCAATAGTCAAGTTGTGTAGCTAAGGTTAGCAATATTATGATGGGTATAAGCATGCTCACTAAAGAGCAAGTCTCATCGCAAGCGATGTCTTCTCTTTGGTGTGTAGCTTGTGGCTACGAGTCGTGCTTTAAAGGTCTCTACCTTCTCATCATGTTCCCTTTCTCTTGAAGATCCATTCACACCTTCATGGGTCTTACCCATATAGGTAGATCCTCGAGGGTCCGTATACAACACTTGTATATGAAGTATACTTTAGACTTTATTGCTAATATTCATCTTTCCATGTCATGATCCTCAGGAGCTTCATCACATGAAGTCCGATCATTGTCAGACTTAATAGACACATGGAATACATCCTCAAACTCTTTTGAAGAAGTATTAGTGTTTCATCTTTAATTGTCCTTTTAGTTCCCGATTTTGGGAGCCTCATTATCTTCTCAAGATTAAATGAGTTCCTTTACTTCATTTTCATCTTGATTCTCAAGAGAGTCATCCTCTAAGAACCACATTCTCATAGATGAGATCTTTTAAGAATCTCAAGGTTATAAAGTAGATATCCAATACCATCCTTTATTTTCCTAATGAAGTAGCACTCTCTAGTGCTCAATTCCAGCTTACTTGCATTGAATCTTATTAAGGATATATAATGTAATCTCTACTACATATATACCTGGAAAGTAAGAGGTAATTATGCTAAAATTCATCATTGATCAAATCATGTCACACATGATCCAATTGTATCTCCCTACAACTCTATTGAGTTTAGGTTTATCAGGAGTGAGATAGAAATGATTGCATATCTCCATAAGGTATTCTTTGAATTTTATCTAACAGGTACAAGCTATCTAAGTTACATCAAATTCATTTCATCTTTCATCAAACTTTGGTTCTAAACCAAAATTGTGAAATCTTTGAACATTTCAAAGGTTTCTTAGGTGAAGATAAGAAATCTCATACATACTCATCAATAGATATCACATATACATAATGATTATTATGATATAGATGATCCACATACATCAATATGTATGAGATCTTGAAAACCTTGACATCTTAAACCTTTCCCAGAGAAGGGTGTATTGGACATTTTACTTTGAATACAATATTCATAAGTATGTAAGTTTTAAAGTTTTAGATATTCTAAAGTTTCATCACTTACTAGTCTATTGATCAAGTCAACAGGCAAACGTCCAAGGCTTGATGCTAGATCATTGTCAAATGATCTTTATCCTCCTACTGATCTTATAAGGTTTAACTTTCAGTATTAGAAATCTTAATGAACCATTCATTAAATTTTCTAATTAAGTAGAGTCCACTAGATGTTAGATTATTGTCTGAAATATATCCATCATAACTCTTTATGATAAGTTTATTCCAGAATTCATGTTTATTTCTAACATTTAGAAACAAACTATGAGTGTATTCTAATATCTAGGTCATAGAGACATTCTCTAAGACTAAGGCTCTCCCACTGAAATTTAAAAGTCTATCAATCCAACAGAGATTGTTGCAACAACCGCATCAATATCCATGTGGATAACTATAAACCTTAAGATCAAATTTTCCAATCTTCTAAAACATATGCAACAATTGCAAGTATTATTAGAAGAATGAGATACAATTATTAGACTTTAATCTTATCTTATAAGAAAGTCAATTTCAATGATTAAATGTAGATTATTTCGATGCACTATCCGAGTCCTTCTCTAAGGATCCTAGATAGTCCATATAGTCAAACTATCAAGACATCGACTCATTGCAGTATTGGCATTCATCCAACTATCTGGATGCCATATGGAAGTCACAGAAGTAGGTCAACTCTTTGACTTTCCTTCTTACTCGGGTCCGACCCATGCTTCCACTGCGCTCCCTTCATCTATAAACGATCATTGCTTAAGATAAAGGATCTCTTATGTTGAATTCAAAATGATTTCAAAAATGAGAGATTTAAACATTTATATATGCTTCATTTAATTCATACAATATGACTATTATGTAGCTTCATGAATGACTTGAGTATAGACAGTAGAATGATGGCATTCATCATTTCTACATCCATCTTAACTCAAAAACTTTGGTTCAGGCAGGTATTCAAACATTTTGAATACATCATCTCTTTGAGCTACCATTCTGCATAATGCAGAGAATCATGTCATTCATGATTAAATGTCTAGAGCACATGTGTATGCCAAAACATCTTCTTTGATTTTATAAGGATTATTCCATCGACATGTCACTTCCAAAGTACACTCGATGAAAGATCAAGACTATAGAGACATACGAACCCTAAGGTGATGTCTTATTGTCTTATTTAATTGTCATTCCTCATTATGTTGAGAAAACTTGCACAATGCAACCACATGCATTATGTGTCCAACTGCAAGTACAATATCTGGATCATGAGTCCAATACATGATATTTTACTGGTTATTATTGAGTATAACATTGAGTGGGTTTAATAAACAATTATCTGAAATATGAAATTTGCATAAGTGTATATTTATATATATACATATTTTACTTTGATTTGGGAATTTTTTATCAAAGTTGTCTTGCCTAGTCAACACTGAAAGTTCATTCCCTTAATCACTTTCAATGTAAGAGATATACTTACCATTATATCTCAAGGAAGATCTGGGATCTCCTTCCTTATCTTTGTCACACCCCAATAATATGAGAACTTGTGACACCGATAAAAAGAAGCGGGAACACATTCTGCCTTCCAAGTCAAACTTACATCTCCCAATTTGGTCTTTAACACCCGGGCCCACCACTCCTAAGGTGATGTTGATCCGTCATTAATTGAACCAACCGTCAACAGGCTTAATACTCGATATACGCAATCCAATATCGCCCCAATAATATGAGGACTCGATATTGGGGTCACTACGTATACGGCCTTACTCTTTCGAGAAGCGAAGAGTCAGATCCAAATGGATTGTATGCAGGAGCAGTCACTTCGGACAGGCGTCTCCTACATACAATATCTGACGACGGAACCCTTCGCCTTGATGGGAGACCATGGATGTCACTTATGTGATCCTCCATATCATATTCAAATTCTAATTAATCATTATAAATCATATTCATTACGATTAATTCTTCCAAGGGAAATAACACATCTATTTATAATAGAGTGTCTTAATTTTAATTGGATTCCAATTAATCTAATCATATTAAATTAATGATCCAATTAATATCCAACAAACATTCTTAGTTGTTACTTGAATTATGGTATTATCTCAAATACGTATTATTTCGAATTTTAATAATTAGAAATACATCATGATTTCTTAAGCATTATACCAACCCTAGACGGGAGAGGGACAAACCACACACGGTGCAACCTGTTACCCCAACGCTCCCCGACTAGGCACCATATCCACCTCGAGAAAGAATAATGCAAAATAGATCACTTTGTACTTGAGATGATCATCGGTTTTTCAACCGAAATTATACCATATAATAATAATAATAATCAAAACCATTTGGGATAATTACACCCATAACCCTGAGTAATTCCTCAATCTCAATCATAACCCTGCATAATCGCGAATTACATGAGAAACCCCGAGTAATCATTCCGTCTCACACTCATGACCCTCCGTTAAATTTCTCCCTTAACCCAACCATATCATTGGGTTAATCCAACCTTTCTTGTATCCAACGGCTGAAAAAAATTAAAAAAATCGTCCTCCATCTTCTTCCAGCTTAGCCGACCCCCTCCCCCTTCTTCCTCCTCCCTCCTCCCTCCCTCCGCCTACAACCACCCCCTCCGCCGCCCCTCTGCCCCACGTAACCCCGGGAGACTCCCGCCCCCCTCCCCCCACCGTGTGTGCCTGCAAGCTCCGACCCGGAGCCCCAGCCCCCACCTCCCCAAGCCGTACGCTGCCGGATCATCTCAGCGAAAGCTTCCGTTTCCCGGGGAGGTACGGATCATGGGACACTCCCTGCATATACAAAGCCTCGCCGCGGATGAGGACCCCCAACGCCGAGGCGTACGAGCCGCGCATCGTCGCCATCGGCCCAACCACTACGGGAAGGAGCACCTCATGCCGATGGAGTCGCACAAGCGTCGCGCTCTCTGGCACTTCGTGATGATCAGGGCGCACGGGTGGAGGCTGGACCAGGTGGTCGACAGCTTCATGGACGCCGACGTGCTCCGCCTGCTGCGTGCCTCCTACGACGTCAAGCTCGACGCCAAGTGGGACGACGACCATGCACTGGCGTGCCTGGCCGTGCTCGACGGATGCTTCCTGCTGGAGCTCATGCTGAGCCACCGGGAGGAGCACGGGTACTACGAGGACGACGATCCCCTCTTCGGTAGGAGCGGGGAGCGACGGCATGCGATCCATAACTACGTGAGGATGGATTTGTTGCTCATCGAGAATCAACTGCCTCTGTGGGTCGTCGGGAGGTTGACCGAGATTGCCCAACTGCCTCTGTGGCGGCGGGGTCGAGCAAGGGGGGGCGACGGAATCCAACAGAGGGGGGGGAGGAAGCTGGTGCGCCGCGGCGGCGAGGGCGGAGCTTCGAGGAGAGCTCGTTCGGTGCCGGGATGGGGGTTCGAGGAGGAGCTCGACGGGTGGGGGGGACTTCGAGCTCAACGTGAGGGGAGGGGGGTTAAGATGCATCAAGGAGAGAAAAAGAGATATAGGGCATGATTTGTAAATTCGATAGAATATTAGGGGTAATTTTGACTTTTTCTAACGGAAACCGTCAACTACAACGGTCATCTGAAACGGACCATAACACAGGGTCATGTCATGTAAGAGTTAAGCATTACTCGGGGTTTCTCGTGTAATTCGCGATTATGCAGGGTTATGATTGAGATTGAGGAATTACTCAGGGTTATGGGTGTAATTATCCCAAACCATTTTGATTGGTATTATAATGAGATTTGCTAAACAAATCCAAAATCATATTCAAGCAACATATTTGTTGGAATGTAAATCATGTAGATCATGTAACCAATTTGTCATCTAGATCACATCAAATCAATAATTAGTTAGGGCAATGTCATTTATGGAAATAATTATCATCAAATATTTCACAGATATTTATGCACAATTATTCGAGGAAATTAAAAAAATTAATTTCACTAATTTCTTAAATGACAATCACTAGGTTCTTGATTAGGAAAGTAATTTCAGCAGTGACCCTCACTTACTAAAATTACCATATCTCAATCAAATTAAATCGAAATTAAGCAAAATAAGTTCCTAAAGTTTGCTAATTTGATTTACAACAGAACCTAAGTGATTTGCACGTATTTCAAGGCGTTTTAAATCCGCAATTAACATCTTACTTACGTCATGATCCGCAGTCCCCGAAACAGTGGATATATGTGGATATATGGTTATTAAAAAAATCATATCTTGAGTTATTTGATTCCAAATCACGCAAACTCAAATCCTACTGTTTCCTTAATTAAAGGGGAACATTATCCAATTTAAAATTTCGTGTTTAAACATTTTAAACATGGCTGAAATTTTATCACAAGACAGGGCTGCAAAAATTGAAATGCTAAAATCTTCACGAACCCAAACGAGCCCAAATCTTCGTAGGTTCATGGATCTAATCCAAAACCTTCGATAACCTGGCTCTGATACCACTTGAAGGATATGGGAAGAATCCTCAAGCGCATCACGGAAGCGTGATGATCGCATCGTATGCGATCGGGAGCGACTAGTCGCACTAGTTGCTCCTGGTAGCGGAAATTAAATTTTTTTCATGTGATGAAACCACATGATCCAAGAACACTTCTCGGATCGTTTCATCTAAACCACAAACAAGTAATAGGATTACCTCTTGAAGCGTGGTTGCGATCCAGTCTCTAAACGAAGAGACCTCCTGTCTCAAGTCCGATCCGTCAGAGGAGACGCTTGCGAGCGCGTTGATGAGACGCGTCCCTCTCGCAATTCATATTAAAGATCCAAGCCACGGATCTCCTGACCTCGACAAATGAGATACGACTTCTTCACGAGCAAGGCACGCCAAAGTAGACAGAGATCCACGAGCAAACGATCGGGCAGCATAACGACGACACTGCGGCGATGGAGGATCTCTCTAGGGCATCCATGGTGGACGGCCACATGAGAGATAGAGATAGTGGGCGTGTAGAGAGAAGAGAGAGAGAGCATTCATTTACTCAAGGGGGGACGGCTACCAACATCTAATGAGATATCATTATCTCATGAGATACATTATCTCATGATATCTCCACGATTTATAACAATTGTTGTGAATTATTTCATAAAAATAATTCATAATTATCTTGTGAAATATTGCAATCATGCCATTGGAAAAATGTGAATCACATTCACATCCCAAAACAAAATGTAAATTATATTTTAATTAATCATCCAATGTGAATCAAATTTACATCAATAATTAATCAACAAATATAAAGCACAATATGCTCTCTAATATATTATAAATCACATTTATAATATATATGATTAATATGTCCATGATAATTAAATCATATTTAATTATATTGGATCTCTATTCTCATGTGTCAAAATAATATAAATCACATTCACATTGTTCACATCTTTGGCAATTAAATCACATTTAATTATCTCAGATAACTCTCCTTATCATATGAATCAAATTCATATTACCCATGATAATTAAATCGCATTTAATTATCAATTTTCTCGATGCTTAGATACATATATCAACAATGAAATTATCCACGAACTCTTTCAAGGATAATGCGCTTTCTCCGCGGATACTTGGAGATAAGGACAGCGCGATTGTATTGTTCCACGTACAGTGACTTGGATATTGAGTTCACATCTCAAATCTAGATCTCGGACCTCTCATAGATGCTTGATTAAATCAAGACCGCAAATCTAATCTTCTCATTGCATCTGAATCACATTCAGATCAATGTCCAACATTTGGACCAAGATCAGATTACTTCTCTACTGAGAGGAGACACTAAAATCCAGACCGGTTTCATCACTCCCTAGGAATGGAAGCATCATGATTATACAATCGTTTATGATCACATCACCCTCAGGTATTCCCAACACCTGTACATCCTGCATACTGAAAGACCCAGAATAAACCCGAAGTATTAGATCAACTTTATACTGTCTACTTCAGGATTTTATCAGTAAGTTTCTCATTTGATCATTGGGAGTTGGTATCGATCATATACTTTCCAAAAGCATATATCATACCCAGGTGTTGATCATATACTTTCCAAAAGTATATATCAAACCTGCAAATTCAGTCAAGCTTCCAAAGCGAGACGACCATGCACGGAATTTGATTCTTCCCATATCTCATGAGTGAGCTCATGTCTTCCGGTTCAGTAATTGAACATGTATGATCCCTTTGAGAGATCGTATTACTCATATGCCCTTGCATGCACACCAGCGCGCCGGTGTATAGACCTTGGTTAGGTCATCAACCTATTGGTCTGCCAAATGTACATCAATTATTTAAATTTCGTCGAAATTTCGGTTTCGACAGGGTGGGTCTTTCGAAACACCTATATATATCGATTTCCCGGATTTCGACCGAAATAGGTCGAAATATCGGTGATATTTCGACATTTCGACCCATGTCGGTCGAAATTCATGTTTTCAGTTCAAAATTTCTCGGATTTCGACCGATATGGGTGAAATTTCGCAGATACCTATGTAAATCAACGATATCAATCATGTGATCTTAATTTTAATCATTTTACTAACTATTTAGTATTTACCAATTCTCTATATCAAAACACATCATGATTTATATATTTTGTTTCGGGTCGGGGGCGTTGCCCGCGCACCCCCGCAAGGGGGGACAATCTGGGCCCCCCTAGCCCCTAAGGCTCGTTGACCGGGCAGCGAGACCCCCGTTCTGGTAGGGTATGGTGCAACAGGGGGGATGCATACAATGTTTCTTCAATGTAGGGAGCTTCACCTCCCCTGCACGCAGAGATGAAAAACAAAACTCTAGATTCTAGAGATCCGCTATAGCTTCTTTGCTTCATTCCTTTTGTCATTTATCTTGTAAAAAATCATCTTTGCTATAAGTCTATAATCGTTTTAGAAATTATTATTGTTTTGTTAGCTATTATTGTTTTAAGAACTTGGATTTAGTGACATCCATTTCCAATATGTATCAATCAATAATCAACCTTAACAACGAAATGACCGATATGACCGATATGTGCGATATAAGGCATAAGAATGAGAGATATATGTTATATAAGTGTGCATTTGTTAGCTATTATTGTTTTAAGAACTTGGATTTAATTATATCCATTTCCAATATGTATCAATCAATAATCAGCCTTAACAACGAAATGACCGATATGACCGATATGTGTGATATAAGGCATATGGATCAGAGATATGTGTGATATAAGTACACATTTGTTAGCTATTGTTGTTTTAAGAAGTTCGATTGAATAAATCCATTTCCAATATGTATCAATCAATAATCAGCCTTAACAGCGAAATGATCGATATGACCGATATGTGCGATATAAGGGACATATATGAGCAATATGTATGATGAAAATTGTGCATATGTGAGCTATTTATTGTTGTAAATAACTTGAAAGATCTTAATTTGCAAAAAAATGGTCGAAAAATGACTTTTTGAGCCATTTCCGAAATTTCCACCGAAATCGTCGAAATTTCCCGAAATATCGGCAAAATTTCGGTATTGGAGGTGACCGAAACAAAATCGAAATCGAAATTTCGAACCTTAATGTACATACTCAGACATATAGTAACACATATGTCTCCGATCAGAGGATGCGTGCCTATATCGTGACAGCATACGACATTGGACTTTGGTTATCTCGATCTCGTTAAGTCAACTCTTTGACCTAACTAATCTGACACCTCCGAATCTCTATTCCTATGCAGAGGACCTGCATCAAGAGGTCGGTCAGATATCAGCCTATGTGAGAAAGGATTGTCATCTCCTACTCAGGATGGAGATCATCTCTTAACAATCATTTGACAGTGCTTGATGAGTCCTCAATCTAACCCTTTAGATATTCATCCAAGCATCAGCCTCTATGATTCAATTATTGAATCAACAGTTGTATGATTATTAAGATGGCAATGGTACATAACTCTAATTGTACTAAGGGACCTATTATGCAAATTATTTATTCTTCATTTCAGATCAGGGAATGATATGTGCAATAACATTTATTGCATAATGGCTCGTCGTGGGCTCGCATATCCAACAATCCAATCTCATACCCAAATCTAGAAGACAGCTCAAAGGTGTCTGATCATGTTAGACGTAATATCCCATTTTCTCATTGCATCCAAATCATATTCGGATCAATGTCCAACAATTGGATCAAGATCGGATATTTAGTCCATTGAGAGGAGTCACTAAAATCCAAACGTATTTCATCACTCTCTCGAAATGGAAGCATCGTGCTATACAATCGTTTAAGAACACATCACCCTCAAGTATTCCTAACACACGTACATCCTCCTAAGGTAGGAAATATTGATATCGATATCGTATCGGTCCGCCCGAAAAAGGATATATCAGAGATATATCATGATATATCGGGGATATCTATGGAAATCTTAAAAATATCGCAAAAAATCATTTCTTTAACGAATTAATATCATCCTAGGTATCAAAACAATAAATAACACACAAATGCACACTTATATACAAGAATGAGGTGCAATTAGCATAATAATACACATTATATCGGACATATCGTCGGTTGTTAATGCCGATTACTGACAGCTGAGATATACTCCGGATCTGTGATTCTAACTTGATCAGCATTAGACTTCTTTTCATCTCTATAGCAAGAGGACGAAGTTCACCAATTGAAGAACCGTCGTATGCACCCCATGTCGCACCTATACCCTACTCAAAAAAATATGTATAATTTACGATGTGTTTTAATACTCAAGGTTCAGGAAAGCGGTATGCGTATGCGTTCGGACAGGTCACTGAATAGCACTTAAGCGGTATGCGGGGGCATATGCGGGGTATATGCGGTTCTACGTGGTTTCCTATTTTTTATTTAAAAATAAATAAATATATACAAAAGTGGCTACAACAGAACTAAATTTATGTATAATTGTGGTCCAACAGAAGATCTAAGAAAAATAACTTTCATAGAGTTCAAAACAATCTTTATCAATCAAATATCAATACTTCAATAGAACGGTTAGCACACAAAATAATTGACAACAATCAACAAAATAAAAAAGTTAGCGCACAAAATGCCTCTATTGTTGAATATAATGTCATTTATCTATGTCGTTATATTTATAATTGATCCTCCATCAAAAGTACCAAACTTTACATATAATATATTACATTCATAATAACTATTAGTTGACTAAATTAGTTTCCTAAATTATTAGTATATTATTCTTTTTCTTCCTTGCGTGTTTACTCCAATCTCGCAGTACAACTACTTTGACGATGGAATATAAATGGTCATGGAATGCTTGGTTGGCATATATGCAAAAATAAGGAAAACATGGTCAAATAACACAACAAAACATGGCACAAATTAAAACAATAAAAAATAAATAAAAAAGGTGTATGCGGCCGCACAGACCGCATATGCGGCCGCATAGCCCGCATATGCGGCCCGCATAAGCGCACAGGGCGCATAACGCGGGGCTTCAAGAAAGCGGTGCGCTGAGGGCACCGCATACGCATATGCGGCCGCATATGCGGCCGCACGGGCCGCTTTCGTGAACACTGTTAATACTATGAGTAGCAAAATAGGTAGTGAAATCAAGCTTATAGAGGAATCATTGATATATAGATATCGGCGAAATATCGATGATATCGGTCGATATCAGAGAAAGTTTGTACATAAAACAATTATTTTTTTAGCAATATGGCGATATATCGTCGATATCTCGCGAGATATCAGCTGATATCCTGGAAAAAGATACATATGTGTGTATATATATATATAGAGAGAGAGAGAGAGCTTATCCAATGGATCTCATACCCATTAAAGATGAGATGAGCCCCTAATCTCAACCGTTAGATTTTAATTCTACGATCAGTAATTTTCGTATTGCCATCAATAACCGAACGCATCAATAACTTCCGTATTGACATCAGTAACATTTTATATCAGTAATACTGAACGCATTAGTAACATTGATATTGTCATCAGTAACACTTTATATTAGTAGTACTAAAGGCATCAGTATCTTCCAGAGTAAAGGAAATAATTTAATCAGTAACTTTAGTTCGCACTTACTTGCAACTTTATATAAGTTACCAGAGTTATGATATTACTTATTGAAGCTTCGATATATATTATTGAAGCTTGGATATATATTACTTACTAAGCCTTGTATTTTTATTACTGAAGATGTTGGAGATGAAGCGGGCTCATTTCATCTCTAATGGGCAAGGAGCTCATTGGATAAAAATCCTATATGTATGTATATATATATATATATATATGAATGTCAGTACCCACATCTCATCGATACCGATATATCACGATATTGCGAACCTTGCATCCTACATATTGGAAGACCTAGAATACACCCAATGTTTTGATCACATTTGAACAATTTCCTTCGGGATTTTATCATTAAGTTTTTCATTCGATCATTGGGAGTTAGTATCATTCATATGCTTTCCAAAAGCATATATCATACCTACAAATCATGTCATACTTACAAAGCAAGATGACCATCGATGGAATTTGGTTTGACTCGCTCTCTCATGAGTGAGCTCATATCTTCCGGCTCAGTAGTAAACATGTATGATCCTTTTGAGAAATCGTATTACTCATATGTCCTTACATGCACACCAGCTCGTCGGTGTATATACCTTGATTAGGTCAGCAATCTAATGGTCTGCCTAATGTACATACTCAAACATATAGTAATATATTCGTCTTCGGTCAGAGGATATGTGCCTATATCGTGATAGCATACAACATAGGTCTTAGCTACCTCGATCTCGTTAAGTCAACCATTTGACCTAACTTATCCGACACCTCCGAATCTCTATTCCTATGCAGACTACTTGCATCAAGAGATCAGTCGGATATCAACCTTTGGAGTAAGGATAGCCATCTCTTTCTAATGCTGGAGATCCTCTCTTGACAATCATTTGATGGTGATAGATAAGTCATCAATTTAACTCTTTAGATATCATCTCAGTACCACCCTCTATGATCCAACCATTAGATCAGTTGTTGTATGATTATCAAGATGGCCATGGTACATAACCATAATTGTTTGAAGGATCCTTATAAGTGCATGCATTTATTAATCTCTGACATAGAGTGAAAATCAATAACTTTTATTGACATATAAAAGGATTACAATAACATTTATTGTAGATATGGTTCGTCCAGGGCTCCCATGTCCAACAGGGGATACTCGAGGGTGATGCTATCTTAAAAGGTTGTATAACATGATACTTCCATTCCGATGGAGTGATGAAACATGAATGATTCTTAATTACTCCACTTGGAGACCTGAATCTCGGAATCACAATCTTAGTCAAAAAAAAGTAAGAAAATTGATTTGATAGAATCAAAGTCAATAAAAGATTGAGTGCAAGTTACCTGATCCAATTAGATAACTCTGCATGGTACGGATCCTTGTATGAGATATAATCTCGATCAACTCACCATACATGGTCTATTACAATCTTTATGACTTTACCTCCAAATATCCATGGATGTTGCTCACAAATCCTTATTGGATTAGGATTCGTATAATGGGAGATCGGTTAATGTTAATATTGATTAATGTCGATCAATAATAATGTGTGGATATGATTTACACGTGTGGTTATATTGATTAAAATGAATGTTGATTCATAATAATCAGTTATGTGAATTTAATTCACTTTAAATTGAAAGGACTTGCATATGAATATGATTCACACATATGAATTAGATTTGCATTAAACGTTAAATTAATGTAAATTATATTTACGTTTAATGTGTGAATATTATTCACATATCTATACACGATTATTATGAATGTTTCACACTAGTCATCTATAATGTGAATTTATGCACATTTAATTACGGGACGTAGGTGTCAATTAGATTCACACAATCAACATTCCAACCCATGGCAATTCCACCTAAGGCACCATTCGATACAATATACCTGAAATTTGACAAGGAAGCGGTACCTATGGATCTCCATATGTTAGTGTCAATGCAAGTTAGTTTCACCTCCTGTAACAATACCATATCAGTTCTTGCATTCATAAAAAACTCCTGCACCCCACCCTCTTCTCCGATCTCCCCAGGCCTCTCGCATTCCAAGATATCACATAATTGCGGCCAAGATGCTTCCCAGCGCAACGGGATCAACCATAGGCACTTCAACAGATCCCTCCCAACATCCACCCATGAAGGCAATGAAATCCCCCCCCCCCCGGATTACCAGAAATAGACCCCCTTGCGCATGACTGCACCACACTCGACGCAGTCTCCACCTCATATCCAACGTCCATCTCGCCCATCGCCCCCTCGATGGTATTCCTCTCGATCTAGTCGACCTCTAGCAGGTAGTAAGTCTCTGCCTGTCACCTTCTTCTTTGGTCCAAAGCTCTCCTCTAGGAGTAGCTCCTTCCAAACCTCCCCACCAGAGAGTAGCCGGTCCTAAAAGAGCATGCACACAGACTATTGCACCCAAGGAGCCAGAGGAAAACCTCCCTCGGGAGATGGAGGTCGATCCCGAGAGGCCCCTCCACATGCACTTCCACCGAATGCCCGATAGGGCATCTACTTCGCCCATAGAGCCTTGGTCACATGCCGCATATGTCGCCTGGGCAGTGGGGCCCAAGAAACATGTCTCTGAAGATCCAATCCACACCAACGGGTCGGAAGCAGCTCAAAGAGGACCCGACCCCGGCGCTGTAGTAGTCTTGGGCCCGATTTCAAGGTTGAGTGGACCCGAAACAAGGGTTTGCATGTGTATCCGAAGGCGTGACCTGAGATGGTGGCTCCGAACCGACCACCATAGCAAAAGAGGGTCTAGTTTGGTATGCCACCGAGCCTTTTACACCGACCATCGGCATGCCACCATACGATGGCCCGAATCTCCGCACCAAAAGATGCCTATAAAAGAAGAGGCATGGGTATTCTTCTAATCTAATAAATTTTGGCATGGGTACTCTTTTGATCTAATTAATTTTTTCAAGTCTAGATAATTGAGAGTTCCTTTTAGAAAAACAACACAATAAATCCTATGGTTGTCCACCCCTTCTCCCTATTATATATGATCATCCACCCTCTTCTTTTCTCCTCTCCGTCGGGTGGCCCGATCTCGTAAGGAGAATCCTTTTCTTCAATGTAATATGTGTTTTGTACACTATGCCTTTGAATGTTATCAAGTGTTATTTCAAGGAAATATTGGATTGATAGTGTTCACACTTTACAGATACCATAATCAATAGATTCGCCTTGATGCAACAATTTCATTGAAACTTGTTTTGTAAAAAAAAAGTCAGAGACCATCTTGAATAATCATGACTTTTGAAGGGTTCTTTGGTTTGTGTAGCACATCAAAACATAGTACCACATCTAGTAATCTGAAATTTTGGTAGTACCTTATAAGTAATAGAAGCCACTACTAGCATAGTGCCCATAATGTTATAGATTTATACTCATTAGCCATAATCACATCATTAAGACTAATTAAGCATGATTAGTGCTAATTGCCCGTCATTAGTGATAATTAAGCATCATTAGCATAGATTTACACTCATTAGCCATAATCACATCATTAAGATTAATTAAGCATGATTAGTGCTAATTACCCGTCACTAATGATAATTAAGCGTCATTAGCAAAAGTAGGATACATGGAGAGGAAATCATGGGACACGTATCGTTATATAGTCAGGACAAGTGTCAAAAACTCAATAGCGCCATGTGTCAGCATCCTAAGTCTAACACGTGTCATGGTGAAGCCGCTTGCTTAGGCAACAAGTTATCTCGTGTAGAAGCCAAACCACTTGCTTGGGCAGCAAGTTATCTCGTGGATAAGCCAAACCTTGCTTGGGCAACAAGTTATCTCATGGATAAACCAAACCTATTACTTGGGCAACAAGTTTTCTCATGAATAAGACATGTGGCATGCCATGTGTCGTCATACATGGAAGAGAGGCAACATGTGGCTTAGAGGCTCCATTACATGTTGACACATGTCACACATGTAAAGGGGGAGGGGGCCTATAAATACCCATGACCCCCCATACTCCTCACTTTATCCCACGTCCATCTCTCCACCTTAGAGCCGCAAGACCGCCGAAGTTGCGGGAGGAGCACGAGAGGAACCGCGGCGAAGCCCTGTCAGTGATCAAGAGCGTTTTTGAAGCTGTAACGAAGTTCTGTCTACACCAAGCCGTAGTATTCAATCTAAGACGGCTATAGAGGAGGTTTTCACTAAAGAAACGTTTTCGACCCAAGTTAGACAACAATCAGGTGAGGGATTCTCAAGCGCTATTTTAAAGCACTAGTCTTTAGCTTTTATGCATGGTTTTGAATATCAAGTATGAAATCGCGTTTTCTAAAGCTTTTACGCATGAATTACAAGTACCATACAGTTGATATGAAATCAGGACTTTAGAACATATTTCAGAAGTCGTTTCAGGTGTTTTATCATGATAACACGTTTTTAAGCATTTCGTTCTTTGTGGAATACGAATCGTAAGTTTCACTGCCTAGATTCAAGCTTTTTATATAAGAAATATGTTGTGTGCAGTTACTATGCAATATGAATCGGATTTCAAGTTCTTAATGGTTTTAGTTGTCAGAATATGCATGCTTTATGAGCTTGAATTAGCAAAAGTACGGTTTATTAGTGACTAGAAAAGAATCAGAATCAGAAGATAAGCACCACAGTAGCTCTTTTATACAAATCATGAACTAGCCATTAGATATGGTGATGTCATTAGATATGACCCTGAAACCGCCATTAGATATGGCAAACCATTAGATATGGTATCAAGAGGACTTTGGATCCGCATACTGTATACATATAGGCTTTGGGCCGTATGCAGGATGTTTTTGGTCTTTGGGACCGTCTGCGCGTATGACTTAGCTTTGTTTCAGCGTTCATGAGTCAATAAATTAGCCACAGTGGTGATTAGTATAAACAGCTTGATAGTGATGATTATGTTTCAGTTTATCTGCTTTTGAAGTGATTTCAACATTTATTTGCAAAACTAGCATGTTGTTATATGTAAATTCTGTCATAAAGTCTCTTTCAAGCTATTTCACAGTTTTCAGCATAAATTTTTGTCATGATGCTCATATTTCAGATTTTAGCTATATGTAAAAAGCTTGAGATCCTTTCACTGGGTCTAAGCTCATAAATGGGTTTAGACTCATCCCGTTATATTATATTATATACAGATCAGCAGAATCACGAATAGCAGGGGAAAGGACCACTGATACACTTGGAGGAGGTGTCTTTTGCTTTTCGTAGTTTTTGTACTATCTGTGTTTTTTTGTAAAGAAGTTGTAATAGATAGAACTTGTATAATACACTTCTTGGTGTTGTGAATTTGAAATACAAAGATGTTATGTTTTTGAGATTGCCACATGTTTACTTGAGGAAAAAGAAGAAGAAAGATCTCTGTCGCGGCACGTCCTGGTTACCGGGACGGGTCGTGACAACTTGTGGTATCAGAGCAAAGGTTTTAGGACCTTGAGGAAGAAGTATATTAGGAGTTGATCATTTAGATATCATAAATAGATTTGAACTTAGAAAAAAAATTGATGTTATAGTCTTAAGGATATCTAGAATAATTATTGGAGGACTCAGGTTGATGAAGGATCTAACTGAGGCTTTATTTTTATAGGAAAAAATGGCAGGAGAGCAGCCACAAACGACCGGCCCTAGTCAGGAGAATAACAACAATAACAACGTGTATGACACGTTGACTTTGATAGCTCAAACTCTAGGAGGCATGGCTGCACAGTCTGTTAAAAGACACGAATTTGAGCACCAGTTGCCTTTTGAACATGTAAAGAAGCTGGGAGGAGAACCATTTGTAGGAGACACTGATCCAAAGAAAGCCAGGGAATGGTTCAAGAATATGGAGAAAATATTTGCTCTAATGGACTGTACAGATGAACAAAAGTTGAAGTATACCATATTTCTTCTAAAGGATAGGGCTGATGATTGGTGGACATCAGTGAAAATGAAATATCCTACCCATGTCATCTCCTGTCTCTTAGCCCAGAAGTTGATAAGGAAGGGATTTCTTCTTATATTGCTTACGTGTTTAATACTAAGGCAGAAGCTGTCAGTTTAGAAAACATCTCTGTGGTGAAAGAGTTTCCAGAAGTGTTTCCAAATGAACTACCAGGAATTCCTCCTGATAGGGAAATTGAATTCACTATTGACCTCGTTCCGGGTACCAATCCAATTACCTTAGCTCCCTACAGAATGGCCCCAGCTGAACTTAAAGAACTCAAAACTCAATTGCAGGAGTTGACAGATAAGGGATTTATACAGTCCAGTATGTCACCATGGGGTGCTCCTGTTCTATTTGTCAAGAAGAAAGATGGCTCCATGAGACTTTGTATAGATTACAGGAGACTAAACAGAGTGACTGTCCGCAATAACTATCCCCTGCCCAGAATAGATGACTTATTTGATCAATTGCAAGGAGCTTCTGTGTTTTCAAAGATAGATTTGAGATCAGGGTATCCTCAGCTCAAAATTAAAGTTGAAGATGTTCCTAAGACTGCCTTTAGGACTCGTTATGGACATTACGAATTTCTAGTAATGCCTTTTGGATTGACAAATGCCCCAGCTGCCTTTATGGACTTGATGAATAGGGTTTTCCGTCCATATCTGGACAAGTTCGTGATCGTATTTATTGATGATATTCTCGTATATTCTAAAACAGAGGAAGAACATAGAGAACACTTGAGAATTGTACTTCAAACTCTGAAGGAACATCGACTATATGCAAAGTTTGATAAATGTGAGTTTTGATTGAAGAAGGTTGCATTTCTAGGCCATGTCATATCTGGAGAAGGAATAGCAGTAGATCCATCAAAGATAGAAGCAGTTCTTAGATGGGAGCGACCGCTAAATGCATCAGAAATCCGAAGTTTCCTTGGATTAGCTGGGTATTATCGAAGATTTGTTGAAAACTTTTCTAGAATTGCCGCACCATTGACAAGGTTAACTAGGAAGAATGTGAAGTATAGTTGGGACGATGAATGCGAGAAATGTTTTAAGGAACTCAAGAGTCGTCTCACCTCAGCACCTATACTTAGCCTTCCTTCAGGGAAAGGTAATTATGTAATCTATAGCGATGCCTCAAGACAAGGGCTGGGATGTGTCTTAATGCAGAATGATAAAGTGATTGCTTATGCCTCTAGACAGCTAAAACAACATGAGTTAAATTACCCAACTCATGATCTTGAGTTAGCTGCTATAGTATTTGCCTTAAAGATCTGGAGACACTACCTATATGGAGAAACTTGTCGAATCTTTAGATCACAAGAGTTTGAAATATATTTTCTCTCAGAAAGAGTTGAATCTAAGGCAAAGAAGATGGTTAGAGTTAATCAAGGATTATGATTGTTCCATAGAATATCACCCGGGGAAAGCCAATGTAGTAGCTGATGCTCTCAATAGAAAGTCTAAGGGTCAGCTATCCCACTTAAAAGGGGAATATTATCAGTTGAAAGAGTTACGTGCAAAATTAGCCATGAATAGCTCTGGAGCCTTATTAGCATCCTTACAAGTGAGACACATATTATATGATAAAATTAAGGAGGCACAAGTCCATGATTCTGAAATCATTAGAATGATTGAGAAGATTAAGGGAGGAGATGAAGCCGGGTATACAATAGATAGTCAAGGGGTCTTATTCTTTAAAGGAAGATTATGTGTTCCGAGGAAATCTGATATAAAGACTGAGATTATGGAAGAGGCGCATAACTCCATGTATACTATGCATCCAGGAAGTACTAAGATGTATAGAACACTTAAAAGTTACTATTGGTGGTCTGGCATGAAGAGAGAGATTGCAGAGTATGTTTCTAGATGTCCTATATGCCAACAAACAAAACCGGAGCGTTTGAGACCTGCGGGGACATTACAGCCACTTCCAATACCAGAATGGAAACGGGAACACATCACTATGGATTTTGTTACAGGATTTCCAAGGACCCGTCGAGGTCACGATGCAATATGGGTCATAGTAGACAGATTAACTAAGTCTGCACATTTCTTAGCCATCAACATGACATACAATATAGACCGCTTTGGAAAGATATTTGTTAATGAAATAGTTAGTCGTCATGGGGCTCCTGTGTCAATTGTATCTGATAGAGATCCGCGATTCACTTCTAAGCTATGGCCAAGCTTACATAAAGCTATGGGAATGAAGTTAGCATTTAGCACAGCCTTTCATCCTCAAACAGATGGCCAATCAGAACGGACTATCCAGACTTTAGAAGACATGCTTAGAGCTTGTGCATTGAGCTTTAAAGAAAGCTGGGATGAACATCTCTCACTTATAGAGTTTGCATACAATAACAGCTATCATACTAGTATTGGGATGGCACCTTATGAAGCCTTGTATGGTAGACCGTGTAGAACACCTATCTGTTGGAGTGAAGTAGGAGAAAGGAAATTGGTTCAACCTGAACTAATACAAAGCACGATAGAAAAAGTTGAGGAAATTAAGAGATGCTTAAAGGCAGCGCATAGCAGACAGAAAAGTTATGCAGATAAGCGAAGGAGAGACTTAGAATTCCAAGTGGGAGACCATGTGTTCCTAAAAGTATCTCCATGGAAAGGCCTGATCAGATTCGGGAAGAAAGGGAAACTAAACCCTAGATACATTGGCCCTTACGAGATCATAGAGAGAATCGGAAGTGTAGCATATCGTCTTCGACTTCCAGCTGAACTAGCAAGGATACATGATGTCTTTCATGTCTCCACACTTTGAAAGTTTATTCCAGATCCAACCCATATGATACAACCTCAAGATATTCAATTGAAGGAAGATCTTTCATACGAGGAGGTTCCTGTGGAAATTCTAGATTATAAAGTACAAGAGCTTCGTACAAAGAAGATTCCTTTAGTTAAAGTTTTATGGAGGAGTCACGCAATAGAAGAAGACACATGGGAACGAGAGGAAGAAATGAGATCCCAATATCCCCACTTATTTTCAAGCTAGCAAAGGTACTTAAATTTCGAGCACGAAATTTATTGCAAGTAGGGGAGAATTGTAATATGCGTTTTGTACACTATGCCTTTGAATGTTATCAAGTGTTATTTCAAGGAAATATTGGATTGATAGTGTTCACACTTTACAGATACCATAATCAATAGATTCTCCTTGATGCAACAATTTCATTGAAACTTGTTTTGTAAAAAAAAGTCAGAGACCATCTTGAATAATCATGACTTTTGAAGGGTTCTTTGGTTTGTGTAGCACATCAAAACATAGTACCACATCTAGTAATCTGAAATTTTGGCAGTACCTTATAAGTAATAGAAGCCACTACTAGCATAGTGCCCATAATGTTATAGATTTATACTCATTAGCCATAATCACATCATTAAGACTAATTAAGCATGATTAGTGCTAATTACCCGTCATTCGTGATAATCAAGCGTCATTAGCATAGATTTACACTCATTAGCCATAATCACATCATTAAGACTAATTAAGCATGATTAGTGCTAATTGCCCGTCATTAGTGATAATTAAGCGTCATTAGCATAGATTTACACTCATTAGCCATAATCACATCATTAAGATTAATTAAGCATGATTAGTGCTAATTACCTGTCACTAGTGATAATTAAGCGTCATTAGCAAAAGTAGGATACATGGAGAGGAAATCATGGGACACGTATCGTTATATAGCCAGGACAAGTGTCAAAAACTCAATAGCGCCATGTGTCAGCATCCTAAGTCTAACACGTGTCATGGTGAAGCCGCTTGCTTGGGCAACAAGTTATCTCGTGTAGAAGCCAAACCACTTGCTTGGGCAGCAAGTTATCTCGTGGATAAGCCAAACCTTGCTTGGGCAACAAGTTATCTCATGGATAAACCAAACCTATTACTTGGGCAACAAGTTTTCTCATGAATAAGACATGTGGCATGCCATGTGTCGTCATACATGGAAGAGAGGCAACATGTGGCTTAGAGGCTCCATTACATGTTGACACATGTCACACATGTAAAGGGGGAGGGGGCCTATAAATACCCATGACCCCCCATACTCCTCACTTCATCCCACGTCCATCTCTCCACCTTAGAGCCGCAAGGCCGCCGAAGTTGCGGGAGGAGCACGAGAGGAACCGCGGCGAAGCCCTGTCAGTGATCAAGAGCGTTTTTGAAACCGTAACGAAGTTCTGTCCACACCAAGCCGTAGTATTCAATCTAAGACGGCTATAGAGGAGGTTTTCACTAAAGAAACGTTTTCGACCCAAGTTAGACAACAATCAGGTGAGGGATTCTCAAGCGCTATTTTAAAGCACTAGTCTTTAGCTTTTATGCATGGTTTTGAATATCAAGTATGAAATCGCGTTTTCTAAAGCTTTTACGCATGAATTACAAGTACCATACAGTTGATATGAAATCAGGGCTTTAGAACATATTTCAGAAGTCGTTTCAGGTGTTTTATCATGATAACACGTTTTTAAACATTTCGTTCTTTGTGGAATACGAATCGTAAGTTTCACTGCCTAGATTCAAGCTTTTTATATAAGAATATGTTGTGTGCAGTTACTATGCAATATGAATCGGATTTCAAGTTCTTAATGGTTTTAGTTGTCAGAATATGCATGCTATGCCAAGATTGTTTTATGTTCATGATTTAGCTGTTATGAGCTTGAATTAGCAAAAGTACGGTTTATTAGTGACTAGAAAAGAATCAGAATCAGAAGATAAGCACCACAGTAGCTCTTTTATACAAATCATGAACTAGCCATTAGATATGGTGATGTCATTAGATATGACCCTGAAACCGCCATTAGATATGGCAAACCATTAGATATGGTATCAAGAGGACTTTGGGTCCGTATACTGTATACATATAGGCTTTGGGCCGTATGCAGGATGTTTTTGGTCTTTGGGACCGTCTACGCGTATGACTTAGCTTTGTTTCAGCGTTCATGAGTTAATAAATTAGCCACAGTGGTGATTAGTACAAACAGCTTGATAGTGATGATTATGTTTCAGTTTATTTGCTTTTGAAGTGATTTCAGCATTTATTTGCAAAACTAGCATGTTGTTATATGTAAATTCTGTCATAAAGTCTCTTTCAAGCTATTTCACAGTTTTCAGCATAAATTTTTGTCATGATGCTCATATTTCAGATTTTAGCTATATGTAAAAAGCTTGAGATCCTTTCACTGGGTCTAAGCTCATAAATGGGTTTAGACTCATCCCGTTATATTATATTATATACAGATCAGCAGAATCACGAATAGCAGGGGAAAGGACCACTGATACACTTGGAGGAGGTGTCTTTTGCTTTTCGTAGTTTTTGTACTATCTGTGTTTTTTTGTAAAGAAGTTGTAATAGATAGAACTTGTATAATACACTTCTTGGTGTTGTGAATTTGAAATACAAAGATGTTATGTTTTTGAGATTGCCACATGTTTACTTGAGGAAAAAGAAGAAGAAAGATCTCTATCGCGACACGTCCTGGTTACCGGGACGGGTCGTGACATTCAATGTCTCGGGTTAACGAAGAAAGTAGATATCGTAAGATGAAATAAAAAGCCCTCGCCAAGGATCTTCTCGGACGTGGAGACATCAAGAAGAGATAACCAGCTCTAAAGTTCACGGAATGTACACGGGTCATCTTCGAGGCAAACGATGTTGCTCCATTAAATCAAACTCAAACTAGGATGTCCCCTACTTTGGAGGATAAGGAGAGGTATTTTCCATCATCTCGTGCAGATGGTGAAACAGTTAGTGTTAGAGTATGCACTAGCAGGTGGGTGAATGGATCCCTCTAGGGACTCTCTAGGGGCTCGATTACCACACCCTCTTATATTTAGTCCCACATAAGCTATTTGTGAAACTTAGAAATTCAGTGGGGGTTATATAAGAAGCCTCATACCCTTTCTACCATTTGAGAAAAGTTAGTGAAAATATCAGCCCTTTGAGATGGTTCTCCCACGATTTTATCTCGCTCCTTAGGGAGTAGAGTTCCACGTAAAATACTGATGTTCTTTCCATATTTATATTTATTTATCTCAAATCTTCTGTACTATCATTTTCAGCATGGTATCAGAGCGGATTCGATTCTCCAGGATTTATTATATTTTTAAGATTATGTTCGAGATTTATTTATGTTCATGATTTGGTTGAGATTTCTCGAGGATTCATCGGTTTCAAGTTCAAGTTCTAGGGTTCAAAATATAGAACCCTAATTTTGTCCAGCAATCAAGCGCGTGACTCCAACAAGTTCCAAAAAATCTACGGTTTACATAACCCTAGAAAATTATGATTCCAGCAAGGGCTTCACCATGAAGGTAAGATCAAAGATGAAGGCTTGGTCTCTTGTGCGTGTATTGGGCGTACACCTACAATAATTCCAACTTGGAGCCTCCATTGACTCCTACAACGTGAGATCTGGAACCCTAAGGTCCCCGTTCATCGAAGAAGAAGAGGCGTGAAATGTCATCTATTTCCGACCAGGTCAAGGAGTCGCTCCTCCACGTGAGGGCATCTCCATCCCCAAGGCAGCAGTGATTTCATAAGGAAGTAAGAAGAAGCCCCATCACGTGACGTCCAATTGTGCGTGACTCCAAAGCACCTGCAGTCTTTCCAACCATCGGGCAATCCCACATACGAGCACCACCTCACAACCATCGGTTGTGCTCCAAATCACCGCCACCCTCTCCAAGACGAATCCAGGCAGCGACGGTGCCATAAATTCCAGTCGAGTTCCAGGCAACGGTGATGCAACCACCTTCTCCCCCTTCCAGGCATCCCACGACAATTCTCACGTTCATACGCCTCTTTTCAAGCATTGCCTTGCCCTATCTCTAAGGTTCCCATCATGGCCTCCGTACGCTCCACGTCACCTTACCCTACTTGCACGAGGCCCTCATCTTATCGAAGAGGGCACCTCACAGTGTTGCCCTTTCTTTCTAGAGGCAACAGTGAGATGAGAAAGTTGGCTTCATCGTCAAGAACCCATCGAGGATGATAAACCCTATGTAGAAGGTCATGTGACTTTTTTCCCTAATATCCCCTTTTTTATTTCTTTGATATTTTTGTACAACTCAAAATTGGGCCCACTAGGAGAGGGGATGTGCTATTTGAATGGGACGTGGCTTAAAAAGAGAGAGGGAGAGATGAGTATTGTAGGCCCATAATTGGGTTGGGTTGCATGTAATATATACAAAAAAGGGCCTAGTTTATGGGCCCAAGGTTGGGCCTCACTAATCCAAAAGAAAAGGAAAAAAGGGCCCACATAAGGGGGGAGGGATGTGCGTTAAAAAAGGCGAGTGTACAAAATAAGAAGAAAAGTCGTACAAAAAATGATTTTTTTAAAGAGAAAGCTGAAAGAGAGAGAGAGAGAGAGAGAGAGAGAGATCGGCTTACTGATTTTATCTTCTCCATTTTTATGTCTTCTCCCAACTTTGTCGACATCCTTTTCTGACAAGTCTAGGAAAAAGGAAAATTATCGTGTAAAGCATCCAGATTTCAGACTCTACCAGTTCGAAGTGCATATGTTTGCGACCATTTGTTTGAGAGGTCCCCCACCTCTTGTTTTGGACTCAGAGTTAAGGACTTTAGGGTAGAGATCCCATTCTCTGAGCCAGTGTGGGAGAGGCCCAACTCACCGACGAGAAGACTCTTTTTTAAACCCCATTCTCCAGTGTTCGTGACATCCGATACGAGATCCTTCCAAGGTCCCTCTAAGAGAGATCCATCTTCAGAGATGTGCGTATGGATAAGTAGCAATGTCCCTTATTTGGCCCTTCAGAGAAATGGAGCAATTGTCCACATGATGTGCAGCCTTCCACATGTGACGGGCCAGAGTACTCTGATGAGGATACTCATTCCAATTCTCCGACGAGGAGATTTGTTCAGTTTCGGTGACTCTGACAGACGCATTACAGAGCACATGTTTTCCAACGAGGAGATACAATACATTCAAGCCCTCCAGTTCATCTGTACCAGCACGGCAAGAAAAGGAACGTCCTCAACAGGCAGCGTGTAGAGTATGTGATGAGTTGATATTGTCTGTAGTGTCTTGTATTGTGTAAGAGAGTGATTTCTTTATATTTATCCAAGTTAGGGATTGCATGCTTCAGCTTGAAGAGGGGTGTTAGAGTATGTGTCGGCAGGTGGGTAATTGGATCACTCCAAGGTCCAATTACTACGCCCTCTTATGTTTAGTCTTTTTTTTGAATAATAACGAGGGGGAGCCCTCCCAAGATGGGAGTCACCACACCAAAATTTCATTAATTACCGGGAAAGTACATCAGGTGGATACCCAGAAATTGTACAGAGCGTGACACTGAGCTAACACATTTTCATAATAGAAGTGTTGCCCCTTGAAGATGACATCATTCCTGCCGAGCTAAATAACCCACGGCGCGGCAAAAGTTCTGGAGACATCACCGAAGGATCCAAGCCCCACCGCCCGAATAGATCTCCAAAACAGATCTGCACAGAATGCATGTACCCATGGCAGTCCCAAAGAGGCCCACACATTCGTCGAAGTCCTGCAGCCGAAGAAGATGTGATCCGCATCCTCCACACCACCCTCACATCTGTCGCATGCGATGTCCGTTACGCCCAGCAGTCTACCCCTTCTCACTTTGTCACAGAGCCGATCTCTTCTTAAACACCACAGGAATACCTTAACCCGAGTAGGAATCTTTGCTACCCAGATCATCTTCATATCCGCACATAGAGCCTCGTCTCGGTCCACCACACTTCCACTCAACTTCCTATATGCAATCTTTACCGAGAACTTACCATCTGCCACTCAAAGTGATCAGGCTCGCCCGACATCTCCCCGGCAGAGGGAATCTCCGCAAGCAGCCACAAATAATCCTGCAGTCTCTGATCCGAGAGAGCCGTCAGAAAACTCGGTGCCCACGTGCCAGAGTCCACTACCTCCGCCACCAGCACCCCCTTGTCAACGGCAAGCGCCATCAACCTAGGGAAGCGGATCGCCAGCGCCCCCTCTCCCGTCCAATCATCCTGCCAAAATCTGAACCGGAGTCCATTCCCCAACCTCGGCCAAGGCAAGCCCTGAGCCCCGGAATCACGGCACGGATCCCGCTCCACAATGAAGACTCATGACGCTTTCTTGCAGCCACCAACTCTCCCGAGACCCCATAGATCGCCCTCAACAACCGCAACACCAGCGAGTCGGAAGAGACCCAAATACGCACCACCCATTTGGCTAACAAAGCCTTGTTCATTGCTTCCACATCCCTGACTCCCAGGCCACCCTCCGAAACTGGTACAACAAGATCCTTCCAAGCCACCAAGTGCAATCCCCTCTTTGCCTGCCTCCCATCTGACCAGAAAAAGGATCTCATCAACGACTCCACCTTCCTTCCGACCCCAACAGGCATTAGACGGGTCGAGAAGAAAAAGATCGGAATGGCGGAGAGGACGTGCTTTAGCAATGTAAGCTTTCCACCCTTGGACAAAGTTGTAGCCTTCCATCCCTGCAGTCGCTCCTCCATTCTCCGAAGAACGCAGTCCCAATCAGACTTCCTCAGCCTGCCGTCAACCAAAGGCAACCCCAAATAAGTGATCGGCAAGCGCCCCAGAGGGCAACCTGCCCAAACGGCTAACCTGTTACTCTCCTCATCATGCATCCCAAGGGTAACCAGAGTCGACATCTGCTTGTTAATCTACAAGCCAGAAAGGCATCCAAACATGTCCACCAATACAGCCGCATTGTGGTTCTGCTCCTCTGTCCCCCCCAAGAAGATCAACGTGTCATCCGCATACTGCAGCACCGGAACGGAGATGTCCCCCAATCTAAATCCCTCGCACCAGCTCTCTTCAACCGCCCTTTGAAACAGTATTGCAGGCAATCCGCCACCAACACAAAGAGCAGGGGAGCTAGGGGGCAACCTTGGCGCACCCCCCTCTGTGGTTGAAACCATCCTCCCTCTTGTCTGCCATTAACCAACACAGAGCAGGAGCAAGTAGTGACACATCTCTTAACCCAAGCAATCCACTTATCTGGAAATCCTCTTTTCTGCAACGTTACCCACAAGAATTTCCAACTGACACAATCATAGGCCTTGGCATAATCAATCTTCCAAATAGCCCCTTTCTTCCTAGACCTTTTCCATTCACGAGTGACTTCCGAGGCGGTCACAATTCTATCTGTCATACATCTGCCAGGAATGAACGCAGACTGAGCTGGTAAGATCACGAAAGACAAAACATCTCTAAGCTTGCTCGCCAACACCTTGGCTACAATGAGATAAATGCCATTAGAGATCGAAATAGGCCTGTAATCTCCAACCTCTACAAGGTTCTCTTTCTTCGGCAGTAGAAAGATCAAGGCCCTGTTAACCTTCTCAAAACCCATGTTTCCATCCCTGAATTCATTCAGAACCTCCAAAATGTCGCCCTTCAGCAGGTCCTAGAACTCCCTGTAAAAGGAGACAGAGAAGCCATCCCGGCCCGGAGCCCCGTCCGCATTCAACTCCCAAATGGCCCTACGCACCTCCTCCTCCATAAAATCTGCCACCAGCGAGTCAGCTTGGGGTCCAGTCAGGGACCCCGCCCCGTGACCCGTCCAACCCCAGCCTTCTCCCTCATTCAATCTCCTCGACGCCCTAAGAAAGTGCTCCCGCAAGGCGGCCCCAATGTCCCTTTCTCCTGATACCCTTTGACCCCCCACCTCTACCTCATGCAAGAAGCTCCTTCTCCTCCTTCCAGACGCCACCGAATGGAAGAAGCGAGTGTTGGCATCACCTTCCCTTAGCCACTTCTGCCTCGATCTTTGTCTCCAATGGACCTCTTCTTTCCTGTCCTCCTGATAAACCACTTCTAACCAAGTTGCCCTCTCCTCCACCTCCTCCGGAGTCAGCCCCCGGTCATCATCGAGTCCGTCTAACCTGCTTATCCCTGCCTCTGCCTCGGCCTTGGTAGCCCTCCACCTCCTGGCAACATCCTTCCCAAAGGACAACAGCAACCGCCTAAGAGCGTCTAGCTTGGCCGTGAAGCGCGACACTGCCGAACCTGCCACCGAGAACCCTCGCCAATGTTGGCTCATCAGGTCCCAAAATCCTTCCTCCAACAGCCACTTCTTCTCAAACCGGAAGTAGAACCGAGCCAGGCGTTCCTCCCCAAAGAACCATAAAATCGGAGTATGATCAGAGAACGTCCTTGGAAGAGCCCAAGCCCTCGCCAGCGGGAAAGCCTCACCCGCCTCAACGGACATCAGAAACCTGTCGAGCCTGGACTTCGATCTCATGTTCCTCCAAGTGTACTTGCAGCCGACCGCATCCACAACTGACAAACCCAGAGAACGAACCACTTCCCTCATATCTGCAGACCCCGCATCTGAACCACCTCCCTCCCTCGGCCTATCTTCTGGGAACAAAGTGACATTCAGGTCTCCACCGATGATCCAAACTCCATCGCCCACCTCAGGCACAATAGAGTCTAAGTCCGCAGCCAGACTACCATCCTCCCACCGGCACGGGCCGTATACATTAGTGATGAACAGGTAGACGCCATCCGCTCTCCGCAGCAGCCTCATCGAGAGGGTGAAGAGAGAGACAAAAGTCCCCAACACGTTGAAAGAAGCGGACCGCCAGCCAGTTATAAGCCCACCAGATGCACCTGCAGCCTCTTTCTCTGCCATCGCAAAAGACTCCCCACTACTCATCTCCCGCCGCATCTGTTCATCCATTGTCCGTAGCTTTGTCTCATGTATAAAAAAGATATCTGCGCCAGCCTCCCTCACCAAATTTTGCACCCCGAGCCTTTTTTTCGGGTCGGCCCAAACCCCTCGCATTCAAAGATAGTAACTTCATTTCAACAACTGAGCATCCATCCTAGAAGGGGGAATAACTCCCAAGCGTCGCGCCATCCCCCGGTCGAGGGCAGCAAAGCGATTCCGCACCACAATTGAACTGGTCGCCCCCGGAGTCACAAGCTCAGCATCATCCCCCGACGCCAAAGCGGCCCTCAACGACGCCCTCGCCATCTTCTTGGCCCTTCTCCCCCCACCTCCCTCCCTCTCATATGTCACACCGAAGCACCGCTGCCCCGACCCCGCCCCCTCCGGTAGATGCTGCCCAGAACACATCCCCTCAACAAGGATCCCAAGACCAACCAAAGGAGAGTCCCCTGCCGCCCCTTCCACTCCAGCCAAGTCGGCCCCACCACAAACCGAGCTCACATGCCTTACTTCCGACCCATCCGTTCCCGCGTCCCCTCTCTGCAGGTCATCCCCACTCCCTACAATGCGGAGCCCTTTCCCCGCAAGCTGCTCCCCCACAACCACAAAACCAGCCCTCCTCGGCTCGGGCGCACCCCCAACCACATCCTCCAACCCTAGCAGAGCAGGCGCCATCTTACCAGTCAAAAAAGAGGAAGATATAACCGAGCCTGGCCGACCCGCGCCTTCGAGCCACGTCTGCTCAGGAACCGACCCCACATGGTGCAACAATTCCCTAGAAACAACATGCAGGGATCCACAAGCCGTCGCACCTCCTCCCGCGTCAACCGCAGGACCACATGGTATAGAAACCGCCATTGACCTCGAAGCACCCGCCGCGGATATGGCGCCGAACTGAATCGCCAACGTTGGAGAGTGAGTCGCGCTCGAAGGCCGAACCCCCGCACAGGGCTGCATCGTCTCCGGGGACGAAGCCCCCTCCACCATAGTCTGCACCTCGCAAAGCTGCTCCGACCTTCCATCTCCACCTCCCGAAGAGTTCTCTACCACTTGAATCTCTCCCCTGCACTTAACGGCCGCCCGGATAGCCGCCCAGACATCCGCGGCCACCAGTTCTAACAGAACCTTCCTGCCATCCAGCCACAGCTCCCACCAACCCATTTTCTCAGCTCCGACCGGCTCCACCCGAAGAAGAACATCCAAAGGTTGTCCCGGTTGACACCCCGAGAACTCGACAGAGTCGACCACAACAACATTCTGCAGCAAGCGCGAAATGCGCTCCTTCGTCCTCGCCCTCAACGGCAACCCCCTGACAATGACTCTTTCCATCACCGCAGGCTTCACCGCAAGATCCGAATCTTTCGGCCTTCGCCATTTCAGACACAAAGACCCAACCTCCAATCCTCCCACCAAACTTCGCACCTCGGTTTCCCGAAGCCCCCTCGCCATTGCCCTCCATGGAGAAAGGCGCGCCACATCCCCTTTGAAGGAGGCCTTGGACACAAACCCCACGTCAGATGTCGCGAGGAAGAGAGCCTCCTCACCAGTTCCCTCACCGATCAAGATCGTACCCCGATGCTCTTCCAAAGGACAAGACCGCCTAGAATGACCAAAACCTCTGCACGAGAAACAACGAAAGGGACTGCGGCACGCCCTCGCCCAATGATCCATTCCACCACAACGGTAGCATCCCCGGGCGAAAGGAGATAGCAGCGGCGCACCACGACCCCGTGGAGATAGCCCAGCAAGGCGCCTCCTGCGACGCTTCTCAACAAGGCGCCACCTCCCGGCGCCAACGTCATCTCTGCTGCCCGCCTCACAAGTGGTGCCAGCCACGCACCCCTGCTCGAGCAGCCCCGCATGCCCCTGGAAGCGGGGTTCGTTCCTCCCGATAAGGGACTCACGTGCGCCAGCCCTAGGTCGAAAACCACCCCGCACAGGCGCACCCCATGCGCCAAGCCGAGCCGCCTGAGAGTCACAAGTCACGCGATGGCGCGTAGCCCCCCCCGAACCCCCATCGGAAACGCGGAGTCAGAGGCGACGCGTCGAGAGTGGACCGCCCCTGGAACTGCAAGCGATCGCATCCACTGCGAGATCGCCACCGCGCCGCCCACGAAACTTCCCTGGGAGTCGTCTGGCGAGATGAAACCCTCGGAACCCTCCAACCCTCGAAACCACCTGGAGGCTCGCCTCGCGAGTCGCCCCGCGAATCGCCTCTCTCATCGTCCCTCGTTTTCGCAATCCTTTTCAACAAAGTGGATAATTACCCTCTTATGTTTAGTCTTACACTGGCTATTCGTGGGACTTGGAGATTCAGTGGGGGCTATATAAGAAGTCTTACACCCATTGTACCAATTGAGAAAAAGTTAATGAAAACATCAGCCCTTTGAGGCGATTCTCTCATGGTTTCATCCCCCTGCTTAGCGAGTAGGGTTCCACATAAAATCTCGATGTTCTTCCCATGTTTATATTTCTTTGTCTTTGATACGCTTCCGCACTATTATTTTCAACAGTTTGAAAATTATTTCCGATACCACATGGGTTCACCCTTAAATTTTGTTTATATGTATTTATGCAACTCAAACGATGAGTCTATTTATTCAGATTAGATCTGGATTTCTTTCGCTTCGTAATACATGGAAGGCTAAACACCTCTCTTATTCTCCAAATCAACAAGGGATACATAAGGGTGATTTTCCCTTTAAGTGTTGTCTTATCATTCCCAAATTCGATGGTCGTCACATAGGCTCACCTGAGAGAAGCATATTTAAGTTTGAGAGTGGTGAAGGTATGTATAAACATGTTCATTGTATTGCCTCCATCCATCATAATTGTACATGGATGGCTCCCATCAATTAGTTAGCTGATTTCTAGTTAATCCAAGGGTAAAATGGTTTTCCAAAATGTACCCCCTATTTAGTTCTAGGTTAACCCCATCTCTACCGATGCATTCGATGCTTGTAGATCCCACATTTTCTTTGTTATAATATTTTCTAACAACCTTCAAATAAAAAAATCAACATCAAAAATATATTATAATCATAAACATAATCAATATAAATAAAAATCATACGATATGGTATAACATTACCATTTCCAACTCCTAACCATCCAAGCAGCTATTATTCACAAAAGAGTTGCTTATATAATTAATCCTTTGATACAAGGTTTCTCTAACCGAACCTTTTTTTAACAAGAGAGGAAATACACACAGGTGTCCACCCCAAGATTTGAACCTTGATCTTTTCTGTGATAGGCATGTCGCACTATCAATAGACATTAAAGTGAGTTTTGACCAAACCCAACCTTGAAACCAAGCATTGTGGTCCCTTTAGCTAGTTTCTCCCCTCTAAAAGTAGTCAACCATGATTCAGATGAAGGGATTGAAGTTAGGTAATGGTAGGGTGAAGCTTCATCCACCAATCACTGCCAAGAGGGCTCCTCTCTGGCACTGATTAATGCCTCGAACATAAGGTCATGGATATGGAGGGACAACTCCGATCGAAGTTAGCCAAAGGTGAGGAGGAAGGGAAGAAAAAGAAAGCATCGAGCAAGAAGATGTGGAGATGAAGGTTTCTCGGGTTGATTTTGGGGCAAATCAAAAGGAAGCAAAGGAAGGTCGGTGATTAGAACAAAATCGCAGAGAATCAAAGAATGGAAAACAAAAAGAACTAGAAAGAAGAAGAAAAGAGAAAGAGGAAAGTGAAGAAGGGAACACTTGTATGTTGTCGCTTGAGAAGATAGTGGTTCGATTACCCTTTGGTCTCTGCCCCTATCCCAAAGCTCATCCACGCTGCACCATTCTTATTATGGGTGAATTTTGTCATGGAGGCTCAATTCATGCTCAATGAATTGGGTGGACTAAAAGTCTTCCTGCATACCACATTCTTCGTACAGCCAACACGTGGAACAATAGTCAATCTTTCCTTTTGGGATCAAGGTCTTAATGATTTTTCAAGGGTCATTCTGACTATGGAACTAGTTGGGCTTCGAATCATTGAAAATGTCTCCTCATTTCTTGTGTTGTTTTCTAACATATTTTACAAGCTATTCTTTTCAAATATGGAACTCAATCCCGTTAAGAAGGTTAATGCAATTCACATTCTTGTGCCCATGCCCCCCATGAAATTCAAAATAAGGACCTCTCACAACTCACTCTTGATTGGAGGAGGTCATCCCAACTCAAGATATCGGTTGCTAGAACGCGAACATAAGCTACATAGTGATAGCACCCATCTAAATTTCGCTTATCTTTGTTGTTTGTACATCCTTGGTTGGGAAGCATCATAGTTTCTATTTGCTAGTTTGACCCCCTTGTTATGGAAGGTGAGACTTGATAGGCCTCATTCTCAATCATTGTCAACTTCATATCATAAAGGAAATCTCAAAACCTCTCATTGTGAAGTCCGTCTAGTGTTGCCCTAATAGCATAGTCGTCGAAAGCATTGTTGTACTTTAAATACCAGTCCTTAAAGCACTTGACATATAATTTGAGGGAATCATACTTCCCATTCTTGATGGCATGCTATATGTGCAGTCATCTTTGATCCAAGCACTCAGCATAGAGTATGCAATGAATTTCTTGCGAGCTTGACATGCATGTTGATGGACTAAGGAGTCAATATCATGACTAGTATGCATCCATGTTGATTAAGTGCAAGAAGAATTACTCACATATAACTCCACCAATTCAAACTGTGTTTCACAATGCTTACTCATATTAAAGAAGTCAGAGGGGGTGATCATGTCATCATACGACTTCATCTAGGAGGCCATGAAGTTGCTTTGGCAGCTACCAAGGCATCACTTCCAAGAGGAAAAGGCAAGAAGAGTGAGCACTCCTCAAAATTTCCTTGATTTGACCTTCAAGGCATTGCTGATCAACCTCTACAACTCCTCAAATGACGTGTATATCTCTCTTTCGGATGAGCCTTCCTCATCCGAATCTAGAGCTGGACAGTAGTTCTCCTAGTCCTCTAAGTGGTTCTTGGACAAGCAGATCTCTTACTTCTTGTACCATTCCTAGTCCTTAGGTCCTTCATCGTCTTCGACTTGAATCCCATATTCATCATTAACCGTAATATCAGGGGAGGTAGTTGGGTCTCATCTTTGAAAATGACTACCTCATTTGAGCTCGTGGGTCTCATGATGTACATGTGTTGGCTCCATAAGTGTGGCATCCTTAAGTTGTGCCAACTTGTCATGGTCAATATTGTGAGATGGCTTCATCTTGAGGTTATGTCCACTCTTCCTTTGCTTAACCCGAGTGTTGGAATGGAGGCGGAAAGAATTATCCATCATTAAAATGCAATTTTATCCCGTGTGCATGGTGATAGGAAGTCTATCCAATGACTTCCACATTAAATGAATAAACATGAGCGTGATTGAGGATTTCATTGACCTTATGTGATACTTTGCTATTATCTCAATTGGGTTATGTACTCTCCACTTCATCTGTCAAGGGTCATCCTCTTTCCAATTGCATAATCACGAGATGATTTGTTTAGTCCAAGCACCTTATTGTCAATTTGTCCATCCCTCTTATTACAAGTGCTTGACTTTTGCCTTTGAATGCTCAGCTGGATCTGAATACTTGATTAGCCATCAAATGCTTAGCCCTTGGATCTAAATACTTGGATGGCTATCAGATGTTTGATTATAAAATCTGAGTGCTTGATTGATCAACAAACACTTAATTCTTGAATCCAGTGTAGGTAATATCGATATCGATATTGTATCAGTCTGCTCGGAAAAGGATATACAGAGATATATCGCCGATATATCAATGATATCGATGGAAATGTCGGAAATAGCTCAAAAAATCATTTTTCGCTATTTTTTAAAAATTAAAATCATCCAAGATATTAAAACAACGAATAATCTACAAATACACACTTATATCACACATATCGGACATTTATACCCCATGTATCGCACATATCAATCATATCGAACATATCATAGTTAATGTTGATTGCTAACTTATAGATATTGGAAATGGATTTAATCCAAGTTCTTATAACATTAAATAACTTACAAATATACACTTAGATGACACATATAGATCATCTATGACCCTTATATCACACATATCAGTCATATCGAACATATCATTGTGAATGTCGATAGGTGATTAATAAATATTGGAATTGGAATCAAATTAACTAAGTTATGCACACTTAGAACACATGTTTTGTTCATGGAACATACAAATACACATTTCAATGCAAGAATGAGGTGTATTTAGCATGCTAATATGCATTATGTGGCACAAATCGCTGGTTGGTAATGCTGGCAGCTGACAATTGAGCTAATCACTGACTGTTGAGATGTATTCTGGACATATGATTCTAACTTGATATGCAATAGACTTGTTTCCATCTTTATTGCCAAAAAGGGGAAGTCCATCAATTGAAGAATCGTCGTATGCACACCCCTGTAGCACCATACCCTACCAGACGAGTGTCTTGTTGCCTGGTCAGTGAGCCTCGAGGTCAAAGGGGAGCAGGTGCTCTCCCCCTATAGGAGTGCAAGGGCAGCGCCCCCGACCTGAAACAAAATATATAATTCTTGATGTATTTTAATACTAGGAATAACAAAATAAGCAGTGAAATCAAACTTACAAGGATAATACCATAGATATATATATAGATATTGGTGAAATACTGACGATATCGGCCAATATCTAGGAAATTTTATACTGAAACCTATCAATTTCGAGCGATCGCGAGATATCAGTCGTTATCCGATAAATGGACATCTATATGAATATTGGTATGGTCTCTCCACCAATACCGATATATCGGCGAGATATCGACGATATATCACGATATGGCATACTATGCTTGACTCTGAGGGCTCGGATGTCCCTCAAATGCTCAATTCTTGGACCTAAGTGCTCAATTGGCCTTCATTGCACAGGGATTGGTTCTTTAAATCCGAGTGTTTGTCTCTTTGAATCCAAGTATGTCTTGACTTATGGTTGGTACATGACTTTGGGGATTATAGTAAGTTCATTAATTTTGCAAAATCCATGGTCAAGTTGAACACTCATTATTGCCCACAAGTACATAATCCCGGCACCAATGTTTTATCTAAGAAAAAGAGGCAGCCTTTTGTATCCATATCGTGAAAAAAGATCCTCCAAATTATGAGATGGTAACTCAGCCGACCTAATTTAAACTTACATGATTTCAGATGGAAGAAAGATGTGTTTCTATGATATCAAAAAGGGGCTACGAGTTTTCCACAAGGTATAAACTAGTAGAAATCAGTGGACACAGCGACACCAGCGCATTCCCAACTTCGAGTTCCATTTGACTGCTCCACCTCCTCCATTATGAATATGATCAGATTGCCAACTAAAAAGGATAAGGTCCCAATAATGATGATGAATATAGGATCATGGGGTACACAACTAAAACGAACTCAAACCATATTAACTACTAAGTCATTACTAACAAGTAACAAAAATCTCAGACGAAACCAATACATTTAGTACCCAAATACACAAAGGTCTTGCTCTCTCGGACGTTATTATCTTATCGGTGTTCGACGGATGATGCAGATCGCATGTAGTGGTAGAAGTCTAGTTAGTGCAAGATTGTGGGATAGGAAGAGTAAGGGGATAAAGAAGCATTTCTTAGTACTATCAAAAATACAACACGATAATAAGGGCCTAGAGATATCGTACTAATTCCACATTAATGCGGGACTTCAAAGCTACGGAAATCCAGAGAAAAGAGTAGCAACACTCACGCAGTGCTCTCTTGGCCTCCCCCTTGCGTCCCGGTACTGACGAACAAACCAGCGGGCTTCCCAGCTAGCTTCTGCTCCCTCCACAGCACTCCCGTGGAATCGAAGAAGGCCTTCATCTGTGCGGCCATGCACCCGTATCTCGTGGGGAAGCCGAAAAGCACACCGTCCGCTTCCGCGAGCTCCGCCGTCTCGATCACCGGTACGTCCTCACTCTTTGGGGCGCCTTCATATGATCCAGCACCTCCGCGGGCAGAGTCTCCGCCACGCGGTAGAGTGCCGCCTCGATGCCCTCGATCCCGTCCACCCCCTTTCATCATCCGCCGAGCAAGACTCTCCACGTGACCGTACATCGAATAGAACACGATAAACAACCGGAGTTTCTTCTCCGCCGTACGAGACTGCTTGGCGGAGAGTGAGTTCTCCTCGATTGACGGAGGGGGGTCGTCGTCTTTCGCAGGGGCAGCCGCTACGGGGTTTGGGACACGTTTCTTGCCGGGATCGGATGGGCAGTGAAGACAGTCTCAGGATGAGTGTAGTGCGGAGAGGAGTAACGGGGTAAGGCCCTTTTAGCTTCGGTCTTCCTCACTTTAAAGGGATTTTTTAAACTTAGCGTCCTCACTTTTAGTTACTACTTAATGATGGCGGATCTAAACAAAGATGAGTACAATGACCTCCTCTCTCTCTATCTTTTATATCCTTCTCGATGACGGTGATCTAAACAAAGATGAGTACAATGACGATTAAGAAGATATGGAATATAACAAAGATGATGATGACTACGAAGATGATTGTTGCGACAACAATTGAGTAGCTGATGAATCTCCATTTCATCACATTCATTCTATCATTTTGGACTTAAAAATCTTAGCTAATGTATGTAAATAGTATTATTTTATATATATATATAAACATTTATTATTTATTTCAATTATTATATATATAATATTGTTTTTAATGTCGAAATTATAGAATAAAGGAGAAAAAAGAAAAGGAATAAATATCAAAGGTATTTTATGACCCTCAACCTCGAGACCAAGTCAAGAATTGATTTGGTTGAGAAGGAATAAAGTATGGGGAGATAAGGGCCGAATACACATTAAAACCCCATTCTTTTATTTATCAATAATGCATTTTGAGACCCATTTTATTCTTTACTATTTATTCATCAAATCAACAACTTTGTACATAAACGTTGTAGATAATAATACATAAAAATATACAAAATTGATTTATACAAAAATAATATACAGTATGCTCAAAACAAGAATCCAAATTCTCAACTTCCCAGACCCATATCTCCTAAATAAAAACTTAAAATATATCAAAATCACCTTTAAATGTATATTAAATTTTAATAATCTATTTAATAAAGGTGGTTTTTTAGAGTTAAGGTGTAAGAGTTAGGTCTGGAAGCCTAGTGTATAGTGTACATGAATAAAATATTCATTTTATTTATTCTTTATTATTTTTACAATCTTATATTTTATAATTTTATAATATTATTTATAATATCTATACATATTTAGAATATAATAAAACCATAAAAAATAATAAAATAGAATAAGTATAAAAAATACATAGATGAATTACCTATTATTATACATGTATATAAATAAAAGAGAAATTCATTCTTTTATTCTTTTGTTGCCTTATATTTTTATAGTCTTGAAAATATTATTATAATAAATATATAAAGATAAAATAGAACCAAGAAAAATACTCTAAAATAAATAATATAACTAAATACCTATATTTATACATATATAATATATACCACTCTTTATTGATGTGTATATAATACATCATAAAAATAAACCAAAAATATATTTGTGAACATAAAAATAAGACACAAATATATATAATAAAAAAAGAATAAAATAAAAAATAAAAAATGAAATAAAACACCCAAAACATATATGAATATACCTATAAGTGTACCCTTAAAAATTAACTTGTAACAAACAAACCCAAAAAATAAATAAAAATCATATTAAAATACTACATAAAATAATAAACATTTTTTATTTTATACTCAAAAATTAAAAAAATATTTATCATTTTTAAACCATTTATTTTTTGAATAAAAATACTATTTTGTCATGACTTGGGCTGGCGTGGCCCAATCGCGTCGCATCGTTCATTGACCTCCGATCAACTGGCTCCTCCAGCGTTTGACTTGACACAAATATCATTCCCCCCGATTTTGTGTCCTTTTTCCCAGGTTTCTCATCACTCAGATTTGAAGGGATCTTTCATCCAACACATCTCTGATCATCCCTAATCCACGTCATGCCCTCTAAACACTTGAGCATATCATCGATTCATCTTAAATCACTGGAAAATAAGGATCCTTAATGTTGTCCATAAATAAGACCCAAGATTGTTCCTTTCCTTTTGGTCCCCCCTTTGAGCTTTTTCACGTGTTCTTGCGTGTGTGTTGAGGTTCTGGTGACAACTGAGAGCCTCCCCGTGCCCGGAGGTGGCAAAGCAAGGAATAGGCGGCGATCCACGACAGATCTTCGCTTGCCCTGCTCCCTGCCCACCAGCAGGTATAAGAGCTGCGTAATTTATGTTCCTATGGTAAATTCCATTCCTATCTTTCAATTTACGCATTCAATTTTGCTCTTTAGTTAATGATATAGCGTAACTTAAGCAAAATAGCTCGCCAGAGCTCCAGTGCTCCAGTTGTGTTTCATCGTATCCCTCGACTATCTCCGATCTCTCCGACTACCTCCACACATTACAATGCCTTCTTCGTCTCCCCGACCCATTTGACCAACCAGAATCCTGGTGGTTTTGCGAATCGGGCCCCTCCTCCGCCATACATTGGAGCCCCTTCCATTCCATCCATCTCCTTTGCATTTTAGCTTCACAATGGGTCGAAGACCTTTTCCTCAAGCCAAGGAATCTCCTTGTGCAGGTCTAGCGCCAAAAAAAAACCCCACCTGGGTCAGATTCAAACCTGGACAAAGGCATTCCAAGTGCTCCAGCTCCTTCGACTAACCAGGACCCCATCGATGGATTCTGGACCTACTCGAGCACATCATTAGCTGCAGACGAGCTTCCCAGACGTTTAGAGGCCAAGAGCAGCATCAGAAACCATTGGATGGAGGAGGAATCACTGTACAAAGGTCAGGGGAGGCACCATTCTTCCTTGTCCTTTGTGAAGATCAGATGTCATCTGATCTGGGAGGCACCCCAGATTCATCAGCAGCTGTTGGATCCGCATGCGCAAAACCATCAGATCCTCGCCTTAGATCTAATCTCGAGCATCCACAGATCTAATCTCAAGCATCCATGGTTAAAGCGTCATCATGCGAGGAGTAGACGCCACGTGGTTGAGTGGAGAGATCTACACTATTGGCATGATCACAAATAAGGGTAAAAATACAAAGAACACCCTCTGCCCTTTACATTTTAATTTTATTCCAGTAAATAATGTCTGGAGTGTAAATAGTTTGGGAATTTTTTCAGTAAATCCCCTTATGTTTTGATTATTCGGCTATTTATCTATGCCAGCTCAACTCACGTGTGGTCCCCACGTGAGTTGAGTATTTTGTACGAATTACCTCGTGGCTTTTGTTATTTCTATTTAGTCCAAAAGTTTGAACATCATGTGTATATTTTTGCATGAAAATTGTATGAAGGACCAATAATTTGTCAGTTTGTACGTATGCCCTTCCCAAGCATGCATATGTCTCTATTTTGCGTAAAAGTTGCAATAATGACCTTGGATTTTGAAGTGATGGTTCGGAAATGAAGAAAACTTTTATTATAATTATAAGTTGGCCCCTGCTAGTAAATGTATTATTTTTTGGGGATTTTTGTGAAAAATATCTCCTGTATGATTTTTGTTTTGCAAAAATTATGGTGAACGCCTTGAATGGTACTTTAGTTGTCATGATAATGCCTTGAAAAATCACAAAAAAATTATATATTGTTTATTATACCCTATATTAACTCTACACCAAAAATTCCTAAAAATAGAAAAAGGAAAAGGCAAAAAATTAAAAAATCTCCAAAATCCAGCAAAAAATTGTTAAAAATCACCAAAAATTCTAAAACATTTATCTTTGTTTCTGATTTTTTTCCTTATAGCTATATATTAAAATTGATTTGAAGCATTTTTGACATCATTTGATATTTTTAAGCTTCAATTCAATTTGTCTTATTTATTTAATTTTTGATTTAGGATATTTTTTACTTTAAAACCCCATAAAAAGTATCAAAAATTCCAGAAAAATCATAAAAACAATTGAAAATTATTTAAAACCCCCAAAAATATTGTATTGCCTTTATTTATTTGTTTTTGCTAGTACCTATATGTATCTATCCAATATTGTATACAACCCTTATATATTCCTACATTATAATTGATTAATGAATATATACTAAAAATCAAAGAATATATATATTACTAATATATATATATAAAGAAAAAACTATAAATATAAATCTCTATGTATATGTAAATATGTGTAGCACTTATATGAATATTTTTACCTATATGTACATATATATATATATATATGTGTATGTATTAATATAATATATGTAGATTTTATTATTATTATTATTCATTATTAATTTTATTTAAAAAATAAACAAAAAAAAATAACATAAATATATAAATAAAAGAAACCCACGTAATGAATAAAGACACTAGTGCATAATATAAATTGTTTAAAAATAATCATAGGCCGCCTAACTTGCTCTTTGTGGATCTACCTCTACATGCTTACATACTATACATTTTTTGTTGTAGAGTATAATAAATTTTAACTCGCATTCCTACTATTCATCGATTAATTTATATTGTAAGATAATTGTTGATTGACTTGGGTCTCTTGAGTGGTCAATGCATCGACTGCGGTCTCATCTTATGAGATCGTGCGACTCTCGAGAAATCCTCTTCATCAAATGGCGTCGTTGATGGGGGCAATGTATGTAGCCTATTTGTATCCCATTTTGTATACATTCATTTATTCATTTATTTATTGATCGATTCAATTACTGATTCATTTCTTTGTGCATATTCATTTATTCATTTACTAATTGTACATGACTCATTTTGATACATGTATTTATTATGGTTATTTGATTGTCTGCGCTAATATACCTCTTTTATTGTATTTGTTGCGAGGGTCCGCTATGTTAGGATGACTTCTTAGGAGGCTGATGCAGCCAAGCTTGGTGGAGATTGGTCTTCAGGCTTTAACCACTTGGAGAGGTAGAAAATGTGGCAAGGAGAGGCTACTTAGCATAGATTTAGATTAGATTTGTTTGTTGGTGAGAGAGATTTATTCATTCATTTGTAATAACTAAGGACTTGGACACTACTATACACAACGAGGTCCAGTTCCTGGGTGTATGTTCACCTGAGGGGCTCGTCGCATTTTTCTCGTATTTTCATCGCCTTCTTTTATTTTGTTTCCTGATGTTTTGAGTTTTATGTCTTATTTTTATTTGTTTTGTGTGCATGAGCCCTTAGTTTTTAGGTTGCTTGAATCGGTAATTAGGTCCAAAACCTGATAAGAATTGCATGCTCCAATAGTCTCTTACAATTGGATCTAGTCAAATGAATAAATGTTGGTTATTTGGACTTAAACCCATGCGCCGAGAGAGGCATCATACAACGCTAGCAGGAGTTGTTGTGGCGGGCACCAAGATGTTTCCAAGATCGGGCCATATGGTTTATTTCTGAATAATTAACATATGGTTTTTCACACTTTATAGCAACTATTATTGAGGACGATTTTGTTGATTGCACACCGTCATGTAGATAGGTTTAAAAATTATGTTTTGCATACCACATGGAGAGAGATGGGAAGCACTGTAAGTCCTCTAACTCTACATACATCATTAAATTCAATGATGAGATTTCTATCATCGAATCAACTTGCACGGCTTTTTCGCTATCTTCCTCTAATTTTGAGCACCTAGAACTTAAATGAGAATCTATAAAATCGTTAGGCACTTGTATGCAAAATATCCAAAAAAAGTGAAAACCTAAAAAACTAAAATAAGGAATTTGCTAAATAAACTTTGACCTTAATTAAAATATGTAATGGACTTTCATTACATTGGGTTCATAAAAGCCCTCATTGTTTTCTAGTACCTTAGAAGAGGACCAAAACCCCTCCCATGAGCGAGGCACGATCTGCTAAGGACTAGAGCCAAAAACCCAGTATGTAACTAACTTGTGTATCGTCTAGATTTCTGAGGTAATGGTGCTTCTATCGTACGTGACCAAGCATGGCCTTGTCAGTGATGGTATTCCCACCTTGTGTGAAACATTAACTTTGTCTAAAAACTAAGTTTAGGCCATGCCTTCACGAGGGTGTCTGTATCATCGGGTTGCATCCGAGTAGATCCTTGCACGCTCACGGGTGATTCCATTGCGAGCAAGGTTTGAAGGGGTGGTTTCACATATCAGCATCTTCTCTCTATTTTTTGGCTGAGTAGGGATCCGGGAAGGGTTACAAGGACCTCAAAAAGTGCAGACTATAGGTTACAAAAGAGGAGGACAAGTATGGATACTTTTCTGGCAGTACTCTCTCTCCTATAGAGTTAGCATGCTAAGGACTTGTTACACGATATGCATGAAATAACAACTCTAAAAATGAAAAGATAATAAATAGTTGGTCCTTTACGGTTTCATATGGCATTGAGTCGGTGAACCCAATTTTGTATTGTGTTCGTATGGATTTAGATTAAGGTTCAAATATCGAGTCCTGCATAGTTGCGCAAACTTTCTTATATGTTCTCTCTTTGACCCCCCAGCTCATTTCAAACCTTTTTACTATTTTGCACTCCTTTTTTTCCTCGTTAACCACCATATCTTTCTTCCTGCATCGATCCTCTTACTCCACGATATCGATCCATGGATGGTTTAGTCGGGACTCCATCGACACCCACATCGATTCCATGGACTCATCACTAATAATTCGATGCAATTCCTGAGAACCCAGTTCGGACCTTGCGAATCAATCTCCAGACTCCTTGTTTTCTTTCCATCATCCTTTGTCATCCAATAAACCGGGGGCCACTCTTGTCCCCCTTTCGCGCATTTTGAATGGAGGTCGATTACAGTTTACATCTTTTAATCCATTCACAATCATTTGGGATTGACCCTAATCTCAAACTCATCTCGACAACAAGAATTAAATTTCAAATGCTCTGATTGGGATTCTCTTATATTGCACATAGAAGCTAACCTCAGTCATGAATCCTAATTCAAAAATCATTTCCTCAGACTCAGACCGAGAGATGGATCTCCAAGGGAAGAACCATGGGCAGCATCCGCCCCAATCAGAGCAGATTAGATGCTCGATTAGAACTAGGTGAATGCTCAGTTGCTGGCTTCCATCCAAGACATACAACAACTGACTTAGTAGGCATTATCCCAGACTGCATTTCAAGATATGATGAACGATGTGATGAACAAAAAAACAGGAGGAGGCGGTGGAGAAACAACCCATGAAGGACTAGAAGAAGGGAACGGGGACCCAAAATCAATGTTGAAAAGAAATATATATTCTTGGAGATAGCCAAATGATATAATGGATCCACATTCCTCAGATCCATGCTCACTTCGAGCTCAAACACCAGTTCCTTGCACTCTTACCATCATTTCATGAGAACACCAACGAGGAGTCGTACATACATCTGCAACAATTCTCTCGCATCTGCAGGATGACCCATTACCCTAACATCCCCATTGCGTGTAGTGAATATGATTGTGTTCCCCTTTAGCTTATAAGACAAGGCCCTCTATTGAGTCAATCATTTGGGAAAGGTCGTGAAGACTTGGGAGGAACTTAAATATATGCTCCTTCATAAGTCCTACCCTCTCGGGTGGCTCAATCAGATGCAAGCTAGGATCAACAACTTCTCCCAGGCCACCCATGAGTCTATTCATGAAGCCTGGAAGCGATTTACAGATATGCAGGAGAAATACCTCCCACCATGATATACCGAGGACCGGTCTTGTCCAACACTTTTTCGGGAGCCTGAATGTCGAGAGCCAGAGACTAGTCGATGCTACTTGTGGGGGACCCCATTTTAATAAGGATGAAGATGTGGTATTGCAGATCTTTAAAGAAATGGCTGAGGGAGAGGCTACCCTCCCTTCATCACGTGCATACTAGAGATGGCCCCAGGTCATCCACAAGCTAGTTTACATGGTGGCATCTCAAGAGGCAGAGAAAGATGAGATCTCCAACCTCAGTATCACTGAGGGCCATCTTTCTAAGGTTAATATTATCGAGAAGCGATCACAAGATCTCAAAAATCTCACTGTGATCGAACAAAGGACACATAATTTAGACAAGCTGGAACAAATCACCAAGCATTTGGAGCTGGTGGTGAGCACCATCAGTTCTTTCCAGTCGGCTACACCATCATCAAAGACTCCTGCTGAGAAGAAGGATGAGCCCTCACTGCCACAACAACTCAGTCGAGTCCATAACAGCCCACGATCCAGCACATCTATGATAACTAAAGTTTGTCGAAGTCTTATCAACCCACAAGACAGATCGACAGTCATCGAAGCAACCTCAGACGAAACCCCAATTAATCAACAATTAATCCACAATAAGAATTAAGCAGTGAAAAGCAAAACAAATATGTAGTTAAAATTTATTATAACTCCACAACAATGGTGTGTATATTTGCAAGTATGGTGTAGAGGTCGAACACATGGAGCGTAATAGATAGATCGAGCATATGATTACAAAAGTGATCGTGTGAATCTTCTTGTCTATATTTTTCTGTGGGTTTTTAATTTTATATATTTTTTTATTTTATTTATATATATTTTAGTATATAGTATTTTTTATTTTTATTTTCTTTTTTATTTTTTTTATATTTTAAATTTCTTTTTCTTTTTTTAAAGATATATAATAATCTATACGGCTATATATACAATATATGATATATGGATATAAGTACAACTAAAAATAAAGAAAAAATGTAGAATTAAATATTTTGGGGTTTTAATTATTTTTACTATTTTGTAATTTTTTTGTTAATTTTGCTAATTTTTATATATTTTTAATGTAAAAAGAACCCCAAATCAGGGATTTAATAAATAACCTAAATTGAAATGAAGATGAAAAACAACAAATCAAGTTCAAAATTCTTCAAATCAATTTTCATATATAAATAGTACCATAAAGAAAATTGTAAAATTATATTTTTTTGGAATTTTTAGTAATTATATATATTTTTATAAAGGATTTTGGGGATTTTAATTTTTAAGCATTTTCTTTTTCTATTTTTAGGTATTTTTGGTCTAAAGGCTTAAAATACGTAATTAAATAAAAAATATTTTTAGGAATTTTTCAAAATGTTTTTATATTTTTGGGATTTTATAAACTAAACAGTGAATAAATGTGCTACTTTTAATTTTTATAAAATATGAAAAGTTCCGAATTGTAGTTCTAGAAATGTGACGTAAAACTACAATGCAACAGGAGCTTAATCCTATTTTTGGTTATTTTTGGAGCACAAGAGATATTTTTAATAAATACAATAAACATACAAAATACATATACTAGTAGGGGCATAAGTGAAAATAGAATAAAGCTTGAAAGCTAAAATGCAATTTCACCAAAATAATATAATTGCACTTTAAATTTAAAGAACTAAAACTAAATTCAAAAGGCCATGAGGGACTCCCTGTAAAATACGTGCACCTCACGTGGATGCCCACGTAAGGTGAGCTGGCAAAGGACCAAGTTGTAAATGCGAGAAGTTTATGGTTCCTTGTGCAAATATTATAAATATATAACAAGGCAAAGGAATGTTTTTAAACTAATTAATAAATACAAAAGGGGCTGGATGTAGTTGCAAAATACCCAACATGTGTAGAGAAGGATGGTCAGATGAAATCCACTAAGACATGTGTTCACTCATAGTAGCATGATGCCGCTTCGCCCTAAGACAGCTAGGATTAAACCCAAGATCTTGATCTGAGGGCTAAGGTAGGGCGAGTCCGACGGTCTCTGGAGCGCGTGAAGAATCCGGGCCAATCTAACGGTGGAGGAGGGCAGTGGACGAACTGGGACGAAGCACCATCAAGGTGAGCTTCTTTCGATATGGTCCTCCTTCTCCGACGTTCTTTGATGCTCCAGAAAGGCCCAAATGGCTCTTGGGGTCTTCCTCTATGTCTTGGTGGCATAGAAAGGGCTAGAGATCACTGGTACGCTCTCATAATGTCAGAGAAGAGAGGTGGTTCCAGGAACCTTATGCGAGCTCCATATTCCACTCTAGATGCTTTGGTACTTTCAAGATCTGCACGTGACACAGTTGGGTCGAGGGAAAAGTTCCTCGACCCGTTAAGATGTGAAGTGGAGGCGTAACAAAGGGAAATGGAGGTGCTCCGGTGAGGTGGAAGAATTGGAACACCCAAGACCTGATCCAACGAGGATGGGTTGGGTTAGAGTGGGGTGAGGCGTAGAGAAAGCGATAAGGAAGAAAGTGAGGGCGGTAGCGGGGTCAAAACGGTAGTGGATCACGATGAATGGGTTTGCTGGAGGTCGATCTCTGGCGAACTACGAATTGATTTAATCAATATAATATGCGTAATTACAAGATAAAACAAACACATGAAATAAACCTAGGGATCGAAATTAAGCTAGAAAACAAGAAAATTACCTCAAATGGTCAAGGACCATGAGATGTACCTCACAGCTGAGGAGGTCGACTGGAGATGTGGAGATCAACCCCTATGCCACCCTTGGCAATCCTCCTCGAGTAAGGCGAAGTCCTTGTCACGAATATCGACCCTCTATGCACAAATGGAAGGGAGAAAGACCGGTAGTAGAGACTCAAAGATTGGTGGAAGGTAGGTAGGAGGTTATGTTCAGAATGGTGAAGGTGAGGTGTTCAAGTACAGATCACTAGCGAATCAAAGGAAGATTGGAGGCGGATTCAATTCAGCGTGGATCCTAGATGTACAAAGGGCGAGATCCATGAATAGTCTACATCACCTCGATTGATGTATCGAGGGAGGGAGGGAATCGAGAAGTAAGGGAAAAAGTAGTTCTGATAGAGCTACATGAGTAGGTCAGAGGAGTTGATCGAAGTCAACTTACGAGGCGATCTGGTTGGTCCACGTAAAGCAACCAGAAAAATCCGACCAAGAATTATTTCTAAATTTATTAATAAATAATAATGATTTTATTAAATTAAAGTTATAAAATAATTTTTTTATTATTTTATATAGTATTTTATTATTTTTATTATTTATTTATTTATTCGAGGTATTTTATTACAATTTTATATTTAGGGTTTTATTTATAGGTACATTATATATATTGTATCTTTTATTTTTATTTTATATTTTTGATTTTATTATTTTATTCTATCATTTTATATATTTACAACTTATTTTTATATACTTAAATATATTTTTATTTTATTTTTTGGATGTAATATTTACATTTAAATAAATATAGGTGTATATTATATATCATCTATGTATTTAGTACACTTATTTTATTTTAATGATTCCTTTATGATTTTATTCTAGTTTTAATATGTATATATGTTATAAGTATTATTTACAAAATAAAAAAACTTTAAAATTATAAAAATAATAAAGAATAAATAAAATGAATATTTCATTCGGGTATTTTGTACAATAGGGGTCCAAAACCAAACTTTCACACCTGAACTCCAAAAAATATGAAACCTTCTTCATTAAATAGCTTATTAAAAGATATATACAATTGAAGTTGTGATTTTGATACATTTTGAGTTTTTATTTGGGAGATATGGATCTGTGAACTTTGGATTTAGGATTTTATTTTTTGTATAAAAGGTACACTGTATGCTATTTTTTTCTATACAATTTTATCTATAACTTTCATGTACAAAGTTTCTTCATTTGAGATATAAAAAGTATAAAATAAAATAGGTCCCAAAAATGAATAAATGATGAATAAATAAATGAGGAGTTTAATGAATTATTGGCTCTTATCTCCACCTACTTTATTCCTTGTTGATCTAGTAATGAATCTGCATGTCATCATCTTTATTCATTTATTTTAGTTTAAAATTATAAAACACATGTATATATTAATAAATCTGCATTCTTACTAACTTGCATCTTTGTGTAAATATTGTACATATATTATTATTTTAACCTAAAATAAATAAATATAAAAATAAAGTAAAAATAAATAAAATAAATAAAAAAAGAAAATTGTATATATGTAATAGCTAATAGGCTGACTCAAACCCTGAGAAAAGGTCAAGGCTTGACTTGATCGACTGGGAATAAATTATGGAAAGATAGGATCCTTAACCAGAAAATCCAAAAAAATATTTTGTAAATACTTCTCATTTATTATGTGTATATTTATATAAAACTAACAATATTTTATTTGTACACAAATTAGCCTCAAATTAAATAATTTTCAAAATAAAAGTCGTAAATAAAAATATTTTCTAAATAATAAAAATAATTACAAAATAAAATCATGCATAGAATAAAAATAACCACATCTAGAAAAAGCCATAAAGCGATAATTGAAATATTATTCTGGCTCCATACACTCGAATTGAATTAAACTCACTTCCATCATATTCTAAATTAAATTATCTTTAAAATGGCAGTGGTTTCATAATTTTTGGAGTTACGGTTTGAAAGTCGATTATGTGGGGTCATTTTTGTAATTTTACCATTTGTTTTTTTGTATATTTTTATCCATATTTATATATATTATTTGTAAATAATTGTAAATATTTTAAATAATTATTTTAAAATAAAAATAAAACAAAAAACTAATTTCCTTATTTAACTATGTATATAATGTACTATATTATATAATATAGGTATATAGTTGATATTCTTAAATAACCACCACAAAAAAATAAATTATTGACATTTAGTAATTATTTAAATAAAGTGAAGAAATTAATTAATTAATTACTTATTTATGTAAATAATTTTATTAACTCCATCACTAACTCCCTTCCTTATCTTTATCTCTATTCAAATTTTCATTATATTTATCTCCATTCAATTTTTCTAATTCGAATTTAATTAATTTCCCTATTATTGTGGCTCCTCCTCCCTCATTTCAATTTAATCAAACTTTGGTGAGAGGAGCCTAATCTCCAAGAGCTTCATGTTGTAGAAAGGCACCTAGCCTCCGAGCCGTCCGTGACAGTGAGTCGGCCTTTGTCGAGGCCATTACAGCAATATATGCTCCCACGGTGAGATCCATTTTCTCTTGTTTTTAATCTAGGTTAATCGTGGTTTAATTTTTCATATTTTTAATTTCATTGTCATATTATATTTCTAGATCATAGTTAATCATTTTTTTCATCAACCATCATGATTCGATCCGTCCTCGATTTCTATCTCATAATCATTTTCTCGATCTCTCCATGTTCACATTCTACCTCACATAAACACTCAACTCCGGTCACACACGGTGACCATAGAATCAGATCTATCTTCCATTTTGCTGGATCCGCATCCACTCACATTTTCCAAATTTGATTTTGGACTGAGCCATTGTGCTCGAGTTGAATATCTCTATTTTATTGCAGGTTGACATGAATTTCAAAAAAAACATTACAAAAAATATTAGCATCCATTGTTTACAAAAAATAAAAAAAATAAGAAAGTTGTTGTTCGAAAAAATAAAAAAAGGGCAGGCATTGCTCCGTATAGGAGCAGCCCGCCGTCGCGGGGCGTGTGTCGTCCCTTTCGTCTAGAATTCGTGGTGCCTACAGCCATGCATCCATAAAAGTCGTGCCATCACCACCTCTTGAACATAACTCCTCAGCACGAAAGGCTGCCCAGATCTCCACCGTCAAGCGCCACCAACCGTCAAGCTCCTCCGTACGAAGGGCCGCCCACACCACATTCCAAGAGAAGACCATCGCTTCCTTTGGCCGCACGACCCACCGGCCATCCGCCCACCACTCTTAGCACCTCCACCGCGAGCTTCACCACGCCCCCACAGAAGCTGCACCATCGCCGCCTCTTGAACAGATCTCCTCTACCGCAGTCCCTCAAGAACACCCGTCGATCGTCATTCATATTGAACGCCACCTCGTCGCCTTGGAGACTCGACATCTAGAGTTGCCGCCACCCTTGTTCCTTAGAGACAAGAAGGGGTGGCACCCTCTTTCTCCTGGGTGTGAAAAAGAACGAAGAAGGAATGAACCCTAGAGGTTCGTTTGGGTGCAGGGTTGGGCAGAGTTGGGTTGGGTTAGGGTACCCTTATGAATAGTAATCTGTGAGGAGGATTGGGAGGGTTGGAAGGAGGGGTATCCCGGGTTGGGCCAACCCAACCTTGCCCAACCCTGCAACCAATAGGGGAACAACAACAAAAATTGGAAAATTTCATTACACCCCAAAGGTTTACGAAACTGCAAAAAACCATTGCTAGAATCAAGCATGTGTGTAGCACTTTTCATATTTGGTAAATTGCACTTTATACTCATATTTTTTGTTTGTTATAGTTTGATGCAAAAACATTGAAAAATTGCATTTCAGTCCTTCATTTTCAAACTCTTATTGCTTGCTTGTTCGTGTAGAAATAAATGTTTTACATGGTCAATACATTCTCGAAAATTCAAATTAATTTCCTGATGTGTTTCTCTTCATTGTATAAGTTTTACATTGCATTCTATCATCATTTGCTATTACGAAAAAATAAAAAACAATGCATTTTTTCCTATTTGAATTGTGAAAAATCATTAAATTTTAAATATTGCGTCGATATTTCTAAAAAAATTAGAATAGTGTTATTTTTAAATCTTTTATTTTCTATTTATTTTTTTGTCCATTAATTTTGCAAATAATTAAAATCTTAAAAAATCATATGAAATTGTAGGAAAAAATCAAAAAAATAATGATTTCAGTTCTTATTTGTTGATAATTTCTTTTGTTTATAGGAAAAATATTTTTCACAATTTTTGCATTTATTTGGTATTTTTAAATTGGAAAATAATCTTATATGTTCACTGTGTGTATTATTCCCTTATTTCTATTCATTATAAAATCCTAAAAAATATAAAATTACCTAGAAAATTACAAAAAATCATAAAAAAAATCATAAAAGCACAAAAATATTTATTTGGATATTTTAAGCATTTTTGCCATATTTGAAAAATGAAAAAAAAAGAGGATTTCATTTCTTTCATATATAAATTATTTTTTTTTTGAAATTATATTTTCGAAATTTTAAAAATTTGTAAAATTAAAACAACTAGAAATCTAAAATTTTAAAAATTTTAAAATATAAAAATTTTAAAAATAAAAATAATAAAAAGACAAAATCCTACAAAAACCAAGCATAGTTTGCATTTGAGTTCCCTTTTTATTTTATTTGATTTTTCAATTATTTGAATAACCCTCGGGAATTGTAGCCTCCCTGAGTTCGATCCTGTTGCTATACAGGTTAATTAAGTAGCAAAAATACTCTTGCTACATTTCTTTTATAATTAATTCAACTTGAGAATAAATAAATAATTTTTTTATTACGGGATTCTTTGGGTCAACGACACCTTTATTCCATCAAAATTCAAAAACCCTAGAATACCCCAAATTACACCTAGTCATCAAGATGCCTAGGTCTCGAGGTTTAGGGTCATAAAAGGTATTTTATTATTTTTCTTTTCTTTTCTTTATTTTATAATTTTAGCATTAAAACGATATTTTATAGAATGTTAATGTGTGCAATTTAATGCTATTTACATGCATTAGCTAGGGAATAAAAGTGATGAAATGGAAACTCATCAGTGTACTACATGTGGGCACCCGAGCAGGCCCAGCCACAGCAACAGATGGTGGCTTACCAACCAGACTATCTCCCATCTTCTGATTCAACATTTCCATTACCACCACTTATCCAAGAAGTCAATGGTGTATAAAGTACCGATGCATAATTGACCCGTCCTGTGGAACAACACCAGGGCCATCTACCAACCAACCGACCTTACCACCAACCTCAAGGTGGTCGTTTTGCACCATCCTTTCAATCTCAGCCTCAGTACTAGCATCACCTGTTTTCGCAGTACCAAGGAAAATGGAGACAATCTCAGCAGTACCCACAGCCGCAGTACCGTCATCCACAATAGTATCATCAGTATGCACTGGACATCAACAGTATCCACCTCTTCTGTATCAACAGTATCAACTTCCTCCTCATCCTCAGCAACATCAACAGTCCCAACCCCAACCTCCCAACCATCAGCCACAACGTGGTCTGCACGCTGAGACTTATGAGGTGGTTCCAGTGAACTCCAGCCTGGACTACCTGGCCCAACTCATGAAGGGTCTAGTAGAGATGATCAAGAAGTTAGATGACCTGACAACGACAAAAACTCCTATTCCGGCTCAGGTCCAAGCAAATCCCAATAATTTTAAAAGGAAAGAGCAAGTAGAACGCAATGCTGAGTCTGTGCATGTAGAGTTATGTGAATGTAATTTTGCTTTATCTAATGATGTCCCACTCATGAGTGGTAGGATGTTGCCTCCATATGTCGCAAGAAAAGGGAAGAATAAATCTTTGTTACGTGAATCGTCATCTTCTGCATCAATCGCGCTAGCTATAGGTTTGGGTGAGGAATAAGGAGGAGGAGCCCTTCCAGCTATCACCTACCATCATCTCCACCAACAAAAAGAGAAAAAAAATCAGAAAAAGCAAAAAGATCGAAAAGATGTTTGTCATCAAAGTGAAGCCTCTCCAACCATAGAGGAGCCAGCATTAGCAGTAGATCTAGCGCCAGCTGACAGAGCAGAGACCGTGCCTTTTGCTTGTCCACCAGCAGCAACACCTTCATCTCCAGCATGTACAAAATTTTGTGATCTAAATGTACAGAATATTGTGAATAAGAATTTTGCTGTAAATAAGAACTCTGCTTTTGATTTCAGCTCTATAAATATTCTTTTTCTAGATGCAATAGAAAAACCCAAAAAAATGCAAAAAGGAAAATTACACTGTCTAATCTAGGAGTGGTGGATATTCTTATCATTTTAACCGTTGAAATACCATTGATGAAAGCCATGGAATACATGCCTGCTGTGAAGAAGGGCTTTAAAGAGGCATTTACAAACAAGCATCGAGCAAACCATAACAATAGACATCAGCAAGTTGAGATGCATGTCCTCACCATGGCCACAATTGCAACCATCAGCAATCTCCCGCACAAGAAGTAAGACAAAGGAGAACCTTTGATCATATGCAAAAATTTTGACCAAGTCTTTGAACGAACCCTTCTTGACAACGTTTTTCCATCAACCTCTTGCCCTCATCATTATTGTAAGAATTCAGGCTAGGTCCATTGAAGCCGACATGCATGATCCTTTAGTTTGCTGATCGATCCATCAAGCGACCCCAAGGTCCGTTGGAATATGTTGTGGTAAAGGTTTATGGCATGCAATTCCCAGTTGATTTTGTATTCCTTGACATGGACTCCCCTGCACCATTACTTTAGACCCCAATTATCCTTGGACGACCATTCTTGCGCACCACAGAGGTTGTAGTTGACTATGGGTCTGGGAAGATCACATTCAGCTCGAGCAATCACAGAGTTACAATAAACATGGTCAGTGAACCAAAGATCATATCTGATGAAAGTCATGTAGCACTACCTGAACCAGACTGTGACTTAATTGTAGATATCAAAGATACAAGTTGTTAGCAATGTCAGCCCCGGGCGAACCATTCCTACAATAAATGTTATTGTAATAAATAAATTATCAATGAAAGTTATTGATTATTTCCACTCCCTTTCTGAGATTGAATGAATGAATGCACTATAAGGTCCCTCTGTACAATAAGGGTTATGTACCATGGCCAACTTGATGATAATAAAACTATTGATTCATTAATTGAATCATAGAGGCTGATGCTTGGATGAATATCTAAGGAGTTAGATAGAGGACTCATCAAGCATCGTCAAATGATTGTTAAGTGATCATCTCCAGCCTGAGTAGGAGATGGCAATCCTTTCTCAAATGGCTGATATCTGACTGACCTCTTGATGCAGGTCCTCTGCATGGGAATAGTGATTCGGAGGTGTCAGATTGGTTGAGTCAATGGGTTGACTTAACGAGATCGAGATAACCAAAGACCTATGTTGAATGATGTCACAGCATAGGCAAGCATCCTCTGACCAGAGACAGATGTGTTGCTATATGTCTAAGTATGTACATTTGGCAGACCAATAGGTTGATGACCTAACCAATGTCTATACACCGGTGAGCTAGTGTGCATGTAAGGACATATGAGTAATACGATCTCTCAAAGGGATTATACAGGTTCACTTATGAACCGGGAGACATGAGCTCACTCATGAGGTTTTGGGACTGATCAAATTCCATGCATGGTCGTCATGCTTTGGAAGCATGACATGAACTTGAAGGTAAGATATATGCTTTGGGAAAGCATATGATCTATACCAATTCCCAGTAACCAAGATTGAGAAACTTAATGATCAAACCCTGAAGATGACAGTGTAAAAGAGATCTTTATCTTCAGAATGATCATAGGTCTTCCAGTATGCAGGATGTACATGTATTGGGAGTACCTGAGGGTGATGTGATCATAAACGATTGTATAACCATGACGCTTCCATTCCGAGGGAGTGATGAAACATGTTTGGATTTTAGTGACTCCTCTCATTAGAGAAGTGACCTAGTCTTAGTCCATGTACTGGACATTGACCTGAATGAGATTCAGATGCAATGAGAAGATTAGGTCTACGGTCTTGATTTGATAAAGCATCTGTGGGAGGTCCATGGGATCTGGATTTGAGATTTGATCTCACCATCGAAGTCACTATACGTAGAACAATACAATCGCCCTGTCCTTATCTCCAAGTATCTGCGGAGAAATAACATTATTCTTGAAGGGTTCAAGAATAATTCCATAAGATCTAAGCAATGAAGAAATTATGATTAAATGTGATTTAATCATCTTGATGTGTGTAGAAATTATCCAATATAATTAAATGTGATTTAATTATTATGGATAAGAAAAATGTGGGTAGAAATATCCAATTATTCATAATATATTATAAATGTGATTTATAATGTATTAGAGAGAGCTAATTATAATTTATATTTATTGATTAATTATTATGTGTATTGGATACACATTGTGTAATTAATTGATAATGTAAATTATATGTTGTTTTGGGTTGTGAATGTGATTCACAATTATTCAATGGCAAGGTTGCAATATTCTCAAAATTAATTGTGAATTATTTTTGAAGAATATATCACAACAAAATTGTTGCAAATAAATAATGAGAGATTTCCATGGAGATATGCAATCTCATGAAATCTCATGAGATTGCCTCCAATTGGAATGGAGTGGGCAACACCCATGTCCTATTTGGAATGAGGGCCATCCACATAGTATATACATGGGAGATGTAATCTCCATGTATATTCTCTCCTTATTTGTTGGTGTAATTTAGGAATGATTTATATTTGATTTTGTCAAATATATTTTAATCTAAATTAGATCATAATTTGTTCGTTTTACCAACAACAATCTTGACCATTGGATTAGACATAAATCAATCTCATCCATTGATTTTATATGTCCCATGGATTAAGATCCATGGATCCCAAAACCCTATAAATAGAGAGGCATACCATGCTCTCTAGGGCTATACAATATTGGAGCTCTCTCTCTCTCTCTCTCTCTCTTGATACACGTCAACCCTCTCTCCCTCTAATTGGTGGCCGACCACCAAACCATAGGGGAGGTTCTTATCGACGCCATCACCACCGCGCCGCCGCTTCGACGTTCTTCGATTCTCTGTCTTCTTGGAGAGCTACGCTCATGAAGGAGACGTTCGATCTCATACGACTAGATCAGGAGCAACCGTGCTTGGATCATCTTGTTGGATTGCGAGGACTACGCGGTTCATCCCCGCGCTCGCAAGCAATCTCTCCGACGATCGGACTTGAGACGGGATGTCTCTTCTCTTAGAGACTCGATCAACCACGCTTCAAGAGGCATTCCTTATACTTGTTGTTATTGATGAAACGATCCGAGAATCGTTCTTAGATCATGTGGTTTCATCGCATGAAATTTTTTAAATTCCGCTGCACAGAACAACTAGTACGACTAGTCGTTCTACGTCGTATCTGATACATCACGCTTCTGTGATGCACTTGAGCATAATTCCATATCCTTCAAGTGGTATCAGAGCCTGAGGTCGACGGTTTCGAATATGATTTGCAAACGGAGGACGACTTGGGTTCGTTAAGGCCGCGAAAGTTTTTGTCGCATTTGATTTCACATATCTGTTTAGTAAATAATTTCGGCCATGTTTAAAATGTTTAAGCACGAATTATTTACTTGGTATTTTGTTCCCCATTAAATAAGGAAACCATAGGATCTGAGTTTGTGTTAAATTTGGATTATGTACTAAATCAAGTTATCAATCTTTAAAAATAGAGTTTGTCTAATTTGGATTTAATTTGATTGAGATATGTTAATTTTAGTGAGTAGGGGTCACTACTGAAATTACAGTCCTAATCAAGAATCATGTGATTGTCAATTAGTGAAATTAATTGTTAATTTCATGAAATAATTATGGAAAATATTTGTGAAATATTGGAAGATGATTATTTCCTTAATTGACTTGGCCTCAATCAATTAATTGATTAGATTTGATTAAATCATAATTGGAAAGACAATCATCAAACTTGATGCTTGAATAGGATTGAGAATTTGTGTAGCAAATTTCCTTATAATCAAAAATATTTTGATTATTACTATATGGTATAATTTCGGTTGAAGAACCGATAATCATCTCAAGTACAAATTGATATATTTGGCATTATCCTTTCCTGAGGTGGATATGGTGTCTAGTCGGAGAGCATTGGGGTTGCGGGTTGCAACGTATGTGGTCCGTCCCACTCTCGTCTGTACTGGCCATGACAGCGGGTAGGGACTCGATAACGCCGGAGAAAATCAAGGTGTATTTTCTAATTATTAAAATTCGAATTAACACGTACTTTGAGATATTACCATATTTATATTCAAGTAAAATAATCAAATTTGTTGATTGAATTAGATTGATAATTAATTTAATATGATTAAATTGATTATGTCCAATTGAGACACTCTATTATGAATAGAGTTATTATTTCCCTTAGAAGAATTAATTATATGAATGTGATTCATGATAATTAATTAAAAATTTGAATATGAGGTGGAGGATCGCATAAGTGACATCCATGGTCTCCCGTCAAGGCGAAGGGTTCCGTCGCCAGGGATTGCATGTGGGAGACGCTTGTCCGAAGTGATAGCTCCTGTATGCAAGCACATCTGGATCGGGCTCTTTGCTTCTCGAAAGAGTAAGGCCGTATGCGTAGTGACCCCAATATCGGATCCTCATATTATTGGGGCGATATTGGATTGCGCATAGCGAGTACTATTCCTGTTGACGGTTGGTTCAATTAACAGCGGGTCAACATCACCTTAGGGGTGGTGGGCCCGTGTATTAAAGACCGAATTGGGAAATGCAAGTTGGACTTGCAAGGCGGAATGTGTTGCCGCTTCTCTTTACTGGAGTCGCAGATTCTCATATTATTGGGATGTGACAAAGATAAAGAGGAGATCCCAATTCTCGCTAGAGATATAGCGGTAAGTATATCTTACTTTGAAAGTGATTAAGGGAATGAACTTTCAAAGTTGACAATGCAAGAATAATTTGATTTAAAATACCTTAATAAAATATCATAAATTTGAATATATGTATATATGTTCTAATATAGTGCATTCTTAATTTCAGAAAATGAAGTCCTTGAACCCACTTAGTAGGCTTCTTGAGGTCAACTAATTGACCGGCCTAAATTACTCGGATTGGATCCGTAATTTGGAGCTTGTCCTCTCTGCAGAGCGCATAAGTTATATGCTCTCCGAGGACAAGCATGAGAGCCCTAAATCCAAGGAAGAAAAAGCATACAATGACAAGTATGATGAAGATCATGTCTTGACTAGATGCTATATCCTAGGTTCTCTCTCCAATGTTCTGCAGAAGCAACATGTAGAGATGAGCACATGCCAGGAGATTATACAGAATCTAAGAGATATGTTTGGTGACATCAACTGCACCCAGCGTTACAATATTATGAAAGAGCTTGTTCGCTGAAAGATACAGGAAGGAACTTCGGTTCGAGAGCACGTACTCAAAATGTTTGGGTACTTATATGAACTGGAGACTCTTGGGTCCAACATGGATGCAGACATGCAAGCTGACTTTATTCTGCTATCCTTGCCCAAGTCTTTCAATAATTTTGTGGTTTCATTCCACATGAACAAGTTGGACTTGTCGAACGCTGGTCTTCTTGCTGCATTAAAGTCTTCAGAAGACGTAATGAAGAAAGATGGTCCCGCTGGTAGTGCAATGGTTGCACAGGTCAGAGGGAAGCGCGGTCGGAAGCAAGGTTCTCGGAAGGGCCCGATCCAGAAGAGAAAGAAGAGGATTCAAGGCGTTGGCTCATCTTCGAATGCCTCCACACTGATAGCGTCGAAGAAATCCGACGTTTGTCACCACTGCAAAAAGCCAGGGCACTGGAGGTGTAATTGCCCGGAATATCTGAAGTCATCAGACAAAGGTAAAGCCCCAACAGATATGAAATCTACTTTCATCATTAAAAATAGCTTTCTCGTCGGACGAGAAGGAAGTTGGGTTGTAGATTCTGGTGCTTCTGTTCATGTATGCAATTTGTTGCATTTGTTTCAGGAAACTAGAAATCTAGAGGAAGGGGAGATAGTCATCCAGATGGGATTTGATGCAAGTGTTGCAACAGTAGCCGTCGGGACTTGTCGACTATCATTATCTAGTGGTAGAGTCCTTATACTTAAAGAATGTCTTTATGTACCCGAAGTCAGAAGGAACTTGATATCTGTATCTAAGCTTGTTGGAAGCGGATATTCATTCCTTTTCTGTAATAAATTAGTCATAAATCGTTATGATAAATATATTGCGGATGGTGTTTTGACTTCTGGTGGACTCTATGAGTTGTGTATTGATAAATGTATCATGAATGTTACAACCACTAATAAAAACCCTAAAAGATCCAGGGAGGATAAAAATCTCTCAAATGAGATTTGGCATCAAAGGCTTGGTCATTTATCTGTTGATAGGATCAATAGATTGATAAAGGATGGACCTTTAAATTTTCTACAGGTTCAACCTTTGCCCACTTGCAAACATTGCATTCAGGGTAAAATGACTAGGACGCCTTTCCGTAACAAGGTTACGAGATACGAAGGTATTATTGACCTAATACATACCGATGTATGAGGTCCCTTCAGTACCGCGACTCGAAATGGATATCGATATTATTTGACGTTTATTGATGACCATTCGCGATATGGGTTTGTTTTCCTATTACGTCATAAGTTTGAAACCTTTGAAAAGTTCAAAGAGTTCAAGGCTTTGGTTGAGAACCAAACCTATAGGAAGATTAAGCGGATTCGATCTGATCGAGGTGGCGAGTACCTCTCGGATGAATTCAAGGAATACCTTAAGGAGAATGGAATTGTTTCCAATCTCACTACTCCTGGAACTCCCCAACTTAATGGTGTTGCTGAAAGACGCAACAGGACCATCATGGACATGGTCCGTTCAATGATGAGCAAAGCACATTTACCTCTTAATTTATGGGGATATGCAATAGAGACTGCAATTTATATCCTGAATAAGATTCCTAGCAAATCTGTACCTAAGACTCCTCATGAGCTCTGGTATGGAACCAAACCTAGTGTTAATCACTTGAGGGTTTGGGGTTGCTTGGTCCATGCGAAGAACGTGGATGCAAGTAAGCTAGAATCTCGCTCTCGTGAGTGTTACTTCACTGGGTATGTTAAAGATGGTATTGGATACCAGCTTTATGACCCTGAGACCCAAAAGGTTTTTGTTTCTAGAGATGTGAAGTTTATGGAGAATGATTTCCTTAAAGGTCAAGACAAGAATGAAGTAGAGGAACTCATTGAATCCCCTGAGGATTCTAAGCTTCCTAGACCAGAAACTGAAGAGATAAATAGAGATGAAACACACATACCTCTTCGAAGGAGTTCGAGGGTGGTTGCACCACTTGAAAGGTATGGATTCCGTGTGTCAAGTGAGACTGACATTGATCCTACTTCATTTGATGAAGCACTCGCGGATCAAGACATGGATAGATGGATGCTAGCAATGAAGTCAGAAATTGACTCCATGCATAAGAATGGTGTATGGACCCTAGAGGATCCACCTAAAGGGGTAAAACCCATTGGGTGTAAATGGATCTTCAAGAGAAAAAGGGGACCTGATGGGAAAGTAGAGACTTTCAAGGCACGACTCATAGCCAAGGGTTACACACAGAGAGAAGGCATCGATTACTATGAGACATTCTCTCCTGATAAACCTTGTGTGTACAATAAGCTTAGTGGGAGCGCCATTGTGTTCATCGTGCTTTACGTAGATGACATCCTTATCATTGGGAATGATACAGGGATAATGACCGGTGTAAAGATTTGGATGTCCCATACCTTTGAGATGAAAGATCTTGGAGAAGCCTCTTACATCTTAGGCCTGAAGTTGTTCAGAACCTGAGAAAAGAGGATTTTGGGATTGTCACAACATGGATACACTAAGAAGATTCTTGAACGATTCCGTATGGATAGTTCTAAGAAAGGATTCCTGCCCTTAAGCCATGGTATCCACCTGTCTAAAGGAATGGCTCCTCAAACTGTTGAGGAAAAGAAGGCCATGGCTGGATGTCCTTATGCATCAGGTGTAGGATGCTTAATGTATGCCATGATGTGTACTAGGCCAGATATCTACCATGCAATGGGAGTGGTAAGTCGTTACCAATCCTACTATGGAGAACAACACTGGAATGCAGTAAAGAACATATTCAAATATCTAAGACGGACGCAAGATTACATCTTGGTCTATGGAGATGATGATCTCCAAGTCTTGGGATATACAGATTCTGACTTCCAATCGGATGTAGATGGTCGAAAGTCGACATCAGGGTTTGTGTTCTTGTTGAATGGTGGTGCTGTGAGCTGGAGGAGCAAGAAGCAGGACACTACTGTAGATTCAACAACAGAAGCCGAATACATTGCCGCATCAGATGTTGTAAAGGAGGCGGTGTGGTTGCGCAAGTTCGTCTTGGAGCTTGGCGTAGTTTCCTCTGATACTCCCATCCCGTTACTCTGCGATAACACAGGAGCCATTGCCCAGACAAAGGAGCCCAGATGGCATCAGAAGAGCAAGCACGTGGAAAGGAAATACCACATCATTCGGGAGATACAAAAGCGTGGTGACATCATCATCACCAAGGTGGCCTCTGCCGACAACGTTGCTGATCCTCTTACCAAACCTCTGACATAGAAGGTTTTCGACCAGCATGCAATGAGTATGGGTTTAAGGATTGTACCTGAATGGTTCTGAGGGCTAGTGGGAGATTGTTAGCTATGTGAGCCCCGGGCAAACCATTCTTACAATAAATGTTATTGTAATAAATAAATTATCAATGAAAGTTATTGATTATTTTCACTCCCTTTCTGAGATTGAATGAATGAATGCACTATAAGGTCCCTATGTACAATAAGGGTTATGTACCATGGCCAACTTGATGATCATACAGCTGTTGATTCTTTGATTGAATCATAGAGGCTGATGCTTGGATGAATATCTAAGGAGTTAGATAGAGGACTCATCAAGCATCACCAAATGATTGTTAAGTGATGATCTCCAGCATGAGTAGGAGATGGCAATCCTTTCTCAAATGGCTGATAACTGACTGACCTCTTGATGCAGGTCCTCTGCATGGGAATAGTAATTCGGAGGAGTCAGATTGGTTGAGTCAATGAGTTGACTTAACGAGATCGAGATAACCAAAGACCTATGTTGAATGCTGTCACAGCAAAGGCAAGCATCCTCTGACCGGAGACAGATGTGTTGATATATGTCTAAGTATGTACATTTGGCAGACCAATAGGTTGATGACCTAACCAAGGTATATACACCGACGAGCTGGTGTGCATGTAAGGACATATGAGTAATACAATCTCTCAAAGGGATCATACAGGTTCACTTATGAACCGGGAGACATGAGCTCACTCATGAGGTTTTGGGATTGATCAAATTCCATGCATGGTCGTCATGCTTTTGAAGCATGACATGAATTTGAAGGTAAGATATATGCTTTAGGAAAGCATATGATCTATACCAATTCCCAGTAACCAAGATTGAGAAATTTAATGATCAAATCCTGAAGATGACAGTGTAAAAGAGATGTTTATCTTCAGAATGATCATAGGTCTTCCAGTATGCAGGATGTACAGGTATTGGGAATACCTGAGGGTGATGTGATCATAAACGATTGTATAACCATGACGCTTCCAGTCCGAGGGAGTGATGAAACAGGTTTGGATTTTAGTGACTCCTCTCATTAGAGAAGTGACCTAATCTTAGTCCATGTACTGGACATTGATCTGAATGAGATTCAGATGCAATGAGAAGATTAGGTCTACGGTCTTGATTTGATCAAGCATCTGTGGGAGGTCCAAAATACAATAAAAACCCCTTTATTTAATTCATTCATTGTTCATTTTGGGACCTATTTGTAGTTCCACCTTTTATACTCCAAATCAATAAACTTTGTACATGAAAGTTGTAGATAATTAAATAAAGAAAAATACAAAATTGATTTCACTCAAGAATACTGTACAGATAAAATGTTATGATCTGGATAAAAATCCAAAATACCAACTTCCCAGACCTGTATCTCTCAAATAAAAGCTCGAAATGCATCAAACTCGCCTTTAATTGTATATAATTTTAAATAATCTATTTAATGAAGGTGGTTTCGCATTTGACGGAGCTACGACTTGAAAGTTGAGTTTTGGACCCTTATTGTATACTTGTACAGATTAAAATATTCTTTTTATTATTTATTCATTATTTTCATAATTTTATATTTTCATAATTTTGTAAATATTATTGATAATATATATGTATATCAAAATCAAAATAAAAACTCAAAGAAAACACAAAATAAAATACTTGGAAAATAGCATACCTAGGTATAATACCTATACATATACCTATAAAATTACTATTTATATTTTATTAAGTGTACAAAATACATCCAAAAAATCAAATAAAAATATATTTAAGTGTATAAAAATATTCTATAAATTTATAAAATAATAAACAAAAATAAATAAAGTAAATACATAAAATAAAAATAAAATAATAAAATATATAGATATGTATACCTATATAGGGCATAAAAGGTAACTTGTAAATATATACCTCATAAAAAGAAATAAAAATTACCATAAAATTCTTTATAAAACAAGGAACATTTTTCATTTTATAACCTAAAATTAATAAATTCATTTACTATTTTATTTCGAATTTACAAATAATTTTGACCTACATTTTTCTGGTTGGTCCACGTGGACCAACCAGCGCCGGTCAAGTGTTGACCTCGGTCAACTCCCTGACCGAGGCCTGCCAGCCTTCTGATGCCGTGATTTCGCCCCATTTTCGAGCTATTTTGGCGCCTCATCCTTCCATCTTCTGGCCTCGATCCCTTCTTGGGAATTCTTCCCCGATCATCACTGAGCCACGCCTTGCATCACGATCACGCAAAATCTCCATCATTTGCGCGTGGCCCTCGCTTGAAGGAGACGCCACCACCTTGTACATAATCGACCCGCCACCTTCGAGCTCGAGTTTGAACCCTTTCTGTCTAACAATCCTCCTCCTTTTGGCGTGCTTCGTGTTGCTGGAGGTGACAGCTCCACAACCGGACCTTCAGGCGAGTCGAGGAGGCCTCAAGGTGGCTCCACCATCTCTGCCGACCTCCGGCATTGAGGTACCCCTCCTCTGGTCTCCAACCATCGAGGTATCCCTTCTCCCCTCTTCCCTTTTCTCTTTTCTTAGTCCCTGTAGTCATAGGACCCGATTAGACCATTTAGATCCCCTCGCCGATCGTTATCTCGCCCTCCATGATCGCCTCACCGGAGCGCACCTCCGACCGAGTTTCCCGTTCACCGCTTCGCCAGCCACAACACCTCCGCGGGTCGAGACAGTTTTCCCTGGATCCTCTCACTCGTTTTTGCAGGTCAAAGCTCCTTGAATAGAGCCTGGAGCTCATTTTGGAGCGTCACCGGAGATACTTGGAGCTCAAAGCTCCACCGCCTTCGCGCCAACACCACAGAGCTTCTCCGATGACGTTGAGCCTTCCAGCACCTAGATCGACCTTCCAAGAGCACCCTGGGCCATTTTGCACGCTTCTAGACCGTCAGAGGCCCGAGATCGAGCTCGGTGAAGTTTGCCTCGTCGGTGTTCTTCCCTGTTCTTCCCCTTGGCCTCTCAGTCGACCGATTAGGCCCCCGCTCCAGTTCGATCCTCAGCCGTTGGATCTTGGCCCGCATCAACCGTCGATCTCCTCACCAGATCTAATCCCAACCGATCATCGCCGAATCATCATCAGCCGTCCTCGACGCGCCACGTGGATAAGTGAAGGACGTTAACCGTTGGATCATCAGGCTGTGGGTATTTTGCACCTCTGACCTCATCCATTTTGCATTTTATTTTTAGTCCATAAAATTTTATTTGTATTTTAAATATTTCCGTAATATTTGCATTCGGACGCCTGTTCTTTCATTATTTGCGTTTAGGTCTGAGCTACATCACCTCACGTGACCCGTGCATGTGGGATGGTGGACATTTTGCAAGTATCCCCCTGGAGTTTTCTTATTTCATTTCAGTCCATGAACTTTGCATTTACGTTGTAATATTTTTGTAGAATTGCATCTGAGCCCCTGGAACTTTGTAATGTTACACAAATACCCCTACCAGGTTCATGTGCCACGTGCGCGTGAGTTTAGACATTTTGCAGAGAACCCCCTCCGGGTCTGGGTATTTATGTTTAATCCAGAAAATTGTGTTTAATGTTAGATATTTTTGGAAAAATTGAAACTAGGCCCTTGGACTTCTGTGTATTTACATTTATGCCCTTACGAGTGTTGTATTTTTGCTTGGATGTTTGTATTTATTTCATGCATCATTTTAACTCGAAAAATTACCAAACAAATACCATAGACTCCTTTCGCATTGTAGTTTAATGCTATATTTTTAGTTTGCATTTTTATTGCATTTTATTATTTATAAAAATTCAAAAACATGCATTTTCAGCACTGTTTGCATTAGAAAACACCAAAAAATATTAAAAACCCTAAAAAAAATCCCCCCCCAAAATATATTTTGTGAATTTTAGTGTGTTTTATTTTGTGATAAAAATCCCTATATTACAAAAGAAAACCCCTAAAAATAGCAAAATTCTCAAAATCTTCATAAAAATCTAAAAAATTCATAAAAACTCCAAAAATTGTGTTTTCTATCTCTGAAATTTCCTTATCCTGTTATCTATCTATAAAAATTAACTTGAAAGTTTTTCACTCATGTTTGCTATTTTATTTCTATATTTTTGTCTCGTATATATATTGTATTCACTCATTACTAATATTTTTGCCCTTAAAAATACCAAAAAATTAGAATAAATCTAGAAAAATCACAAAAACATTCCATTTCCTATATTTTGAGCATTTTCCCCTAATTTTATCCCTCTCTTATCTCTAGTGTACATATATATTCCTTATATACATTATATCTTTATTAAAAGAAAAAGACAATATAAAAAATACAAAATATAAAAAGAAAAATATAAAAGCAGTAAATTAAAAACCAAAATATAAAAATATAAAATTAAAAATTAAATAAAAAATATAAAATTCAAAATCCACAAAAATGGCACTTGTAGGCATTAACCACTTTCACATTTCTGAGCATTATTGCCTTATTCTACATGTTTGCTCCCTGTGTTCGACACTACATACTTGCACTATACACATATTTTGTAGAGTTATAATAAATTTTAACTCCACGCTTTGATTTCCATTGCTTGATATTATTCGTAGGTTAATTGTTGACTTAGCCGGGATTTACCGAGGGTCGCCGCAGCGACTTTGTCTCCGCCTTGTGTGAGGCATTTAGACCCTCGTATCTCGCAGTTAATCATCATCCCGAGAGTTTCAAAGAAGATAAAACCCAAATTTACAGGACACCGTCATGAAAGAAATCACTAAATGGTGTGACACATGCTTCACTTATCCCATCTCCGATTCAAAATGGGTGAGCCCTCTACATGTAGATCTGAAGAAATTTGGGCTTACTGTGGTTACAAACGACAAAGGAGAGGAGATTACTACTCGGGTCTCAACATCCTGGCGTATATGTGTTGACTACCGCCACCTTAATGTTGCAACCAAGAAAGATCACTTTCCCTTGCACTCATTGATCAAGTATTGGAAAGACTAGCCGGCAATGAGTTCTTCTGCTTTCTGTATGGGTACAACCAAGTGGAAATCATCCTAGAAGATCAAGAGAAGACTAACTTCACTTGCTCGTTTGGCATATGTGATTTCAAAAGAATGCCCTTTGCTCTGTACAAGGCACCTACTACATTCAAGAGATGCATGCTTGCCATTTTTGCCGAGATGGTTGCTAGTTTCTCAAGATGATTATGGACGACTTCTCCATCTATGGTGACAGTTTTGATTCTTGCCTTGAGCATCTGGACCGAGTACTTCAGAAATGTTGTGAAGTCAACCTCGTGCTATCATAGGAAAAGAGACACTTCATGGTCACAGAAGGGATTGTGTTGGGTCACGTCATTTCCAAATGTGGCATGGAAGTCGACCTGACAAAGGTGGATGCTATCAACAATCTTGAGCCACCTCAGAATGTCAGACATGTGAGGTCATTCTTGGGGCATGTGGGTTTCTACAGGAGATTCATTAGATATTTCAGTCTCATTTCCTGACCTCTTATAGAATTGCTGTGCAAGGAGACTGATTTTAATGTTTATCAATAGGTCCTCCTTTCATTTAATCAGTTGAATGAGCTAATCCCTCAAGCTCCAGTCCTATAGCCACCATATTGGTCTCTTCCTTTTGAGATCATGACGGATGCATCAGACGTTTTCATTGGGGCTGTGCTAGGATAGAGTAAGGACAAGTTTCCCTATGCCATTCACTATTCTAGTAAAACACGAGACTACGCTCAGAGAAATTACATTGTCATAGAGAAAGAATTGCTGGCTATGGTATTCGCCCTTGAGAAGTTCAGATCCTATCTGCTGGGATCAAAAGTCTCCGTCTACATTGACCACTCTGCTATCCGATACTTTCAACAGAAAAAGAATGCAATGCCTAGACTGATTAGATGGATACTTATACTCCGGAAGTTTGACATGGAAATCAAAGACAAACTTGAGGTTTAGAATGTGACAATAGATCACCTATCTAGAATTAAGCAACAGGAGCCTCCACTAAGCAGTGCGCCCATCACAGATACCTTTCTGGTCGAATCGATTCTAGCAGTGGATTCACTCCCTTGGTATGCTGATATTGTGAATACCTCATCTCCGGTTAGTTCCACAAGACTGAACGAAGATAAAGGACAAGTTCTTCTCCACTATCCATTTCTACCAATGGGAAAATACTTTCTTATTCAAGGAAGGAGCGGACTGCATTTTACGCCAGTGTATCCCTTAGGAGGAGAATCATAGTGTCCTCAAACATTGTCACTCGCTCAAATCTGGTGGACACCACTATGGAGATAGAACAACAACAAAAGTATTACAGTGTGGCCTCTAGTGGCCTACACTATCTAAGGATGCCGCAACATACATCAAGCACTGTAGTGACTATCAAAGACTGGGAGGCACCCTTATAGCTAAAGATTTCATGCCCTTGAAGTTCATTCAGATTTCATATGTATTCAATGCCTGGGGCATCGACGTCATGAGAACCTTTTCCGAGAGTCAGGGATACGAGCACATTCTTCTCGTCTTTTATTATATGAGTTGTTGGGTTGAAGTGATCCCGCTCGAGCCGTAGACAAACGTACCGTTTTTCATTTTCTGAGAGAAAATATCATATCACGGTTCGGGATTCTGAAGATACTAATATCAAACATGGGTAGTCACTTCATTAATAGAGGTTAAGAAATTAACGAAGGAGTACAACATCAAGCATCGAGTCGCATCTCATTATCATCATTAGATCAATGGCATAAATTATCAAACAGGGAAATGAAGACGATCTTGCAAAAGCTTGTGAAGCTAAACAAAAAGAATTGGTCCCAACTCTTGGACTCCGTCCTTTGGGCATACAAAACTGCTTACAAGTCTCCCTTGGGCATGTCGTCTTATTGTCTTGTATATGGAAAGCCATGCCATCTACCCCATGGAGTTAATTCATAAATCATTGTGGGAAGTCAATATTTGTAATTTGGAATCACAAAAGGGTGGTTAGAAAAGAAAAGAGGATCTGAATAGGCTCTCGGAATTCTGAGACTATGCATATGATAACACATTGATGTACAATGAGAAGGTTAAATGATGGCATGACCAGCATATCACACGAAAGATCTTCAACACTGGACAGAAAGTATGGCTATTTGACACAAAGTTGAAGATATTCTCAGGGAAACTAAAGAGTAAATGGACATGGCCATTCAAGCGTAAGAAGTGCGTGACAACGGAAGCATTGTGACATCAAAATTGTCTTTTGACACACAACCGTTTGTCGTCAATGGTCAGTTACTGAAGCCTTACCTTGAGTATGATACTTTCCTAGACGTTGTCGATTTTGTCCAAGTGATATGCAATGAAGGAGCATCCACAACCTTAGCAGCATTGCAAAATTTAGATAATGTCACTTAAAAAATCTTCCTTTAAAGTTTTCGTATTTTCGTATTTTCTTCTTTTTCTGTTGAAATTCCCATTTTCTGCTTTGTTTTCTGCATTCATTTCTTATATACTTAGGATATGCTTCATCCTAAGTATGGGGGGGGGGGTGAGTGATGTAACTTGTCCATTCTTTGTCTCATCACATGTCTCCTCTCTTGTTCATTTATTGTCTATAGTTAGGGATATCTTATCACAAGTCTGGGGGGGTAAGGATGACTCATTGAGTTGCTCATTCCCACCCTCGACCCTCCTCGCCTTGTGTAGAGTCTTCTATACTCGGGGTTCTTTGATCTTAAGTATAGGGGGGACGGTTGACTTCTCATTCTTTCGTCCATCATTCTTTATTCGTTGTTGTAGTATAGGCTTTTCCATACTTAGTACGAGTTCTATATTTTCTTTTCTCGCCGATATATGAGGACATAACTCAATCTAAGTATAGGGGGTCATATATAGTATGTATATACTTTATTCATAACTCGTACTTTTGTATTTTAAATAAATATGGAAATAATGCTATATATACATATACAATTAGTCAAAGTCACTAATTAAAAGATGCATATTATTCCTCAAATTCTTTTGTATATACGGATTAATAAATCATGTAAAAATGTCTTGCAAAATGTTTGAAAATTATTTGAAAATCTAGTTGAAAAATATTTTGAAAATTGTTTGAAAAATAATTTGTAAAATGTTTTTAACTTTTTATAAAATGTTTGGTTTGTGAAAAATTCTTTTCTTTTGTAAAATAAAATGTCTTCAAAACCTATTTGCAAATGGTTTGGAAAATGGTTGCAAAAGTATTTGAAAAAAAATCTATATATACTATTTAAAAATCTTTGCAAAATGGTTTTCAAATGTTTGTAAATGTTTTTAAAGATTATTTGCAAAAAATATTTTAGACTATAGTTTTCAAAATTGTTTGTAAAACTCTGTTCAATAAGTTTGAGGAATATATACATCCTTCAAATAAATTCTTTACAAATTTTATAAACGTACCTATAAAAATAACTCACATTTGATCTGTAAATCCTCCAACCTAAATTCTTGTAAAGAAAAAGAGGCATGCCCATGTAAATATCTTTTCATACTTCTTTTTTGTGCCAAAAGTCCTTTTGTTTTGAAAAAATCCCTAAAAATTTACAAAATACTAAAATTCTAAAAACATTTGCAAAAATATTCTTCAAAAGAATTACATGAAAATTTGCAAAACTTTTTCTAAAATCTACAAAAGGTTCAAAATTAGAAAATGGCATCACAAAAATATTTTTCTTACTTTGTACATAGCATTCACATTTTTCGGAATAATATATACAATTGAGCAAGTCAAAATAAAGTTTGGAGATTGGAGCCTGGAATATACCTTAATACTCCTAATTTTAGAGGAACCCAATGAGGACTGGAAGTGGATATGTTTATGGTTACCTTGACTTAATTCTTTAGGTTCCATAAGACTATGTTCATGAGTCAACTCAATGTGCTTAAATAGAACCCTTCATATCATCCATACGACTCTTGAGAAAGTGACTTGACTGGAAACTTTGCACCTAGCACTTAGCTCAATTCAGATGGACTATTGAAAAATCTTGGAGTCTAAGTCAGGATGATGCAAGGTCGCTTCGTCAAGGATGGCTCAGGAACCATTCTTGGGGATTGTTGACACCAGTATTCTAACCCACTTCTTTTGGTAACAATGATATCTAAAGACTGGAGATGGATTGAGACAATGCTTCGAATGAGGAATGGTCTACCGGTGTAACTTTTCCAAGACCCTAAAACAGTGGGTGGAACAAAAGATACTATATCCACCAAGGCATGAACAAGAATGCTGAAGCTGTACAACGTCAAAGAAAATATACAAAGAAGCCTATACCAAAATCCTACCAAAAATTTGAGCTTCAGAAAAAGCCTGCTTCTTGGTGAAAAATCGATTACACCGACCGACTTTACAAGGGAATGAAGACTACACTAGTCCATTCCCACTTCTCTTCCCATTCTTCTAACTTCTCTCCCTCATCAGTTGTAAAGACCGAGAGTGCCTGACCTTAGAAGGGAATATCTATCTCCACGAGGATGAGCTACCAAAGGAACATACACCTTGATGGTTCAACGATTTTGTCTGGGAAGAGATAAAATATTCACAGACATGGTTCTATCATTTCAAGGTAGCAAGAGTATGCGACCGGGAGGATGGTTCTGACCTAGCTATGAATTGGATTTGATGATAGAAGTATGGAATCTGAGGGTTGTTATGTCACGCTTCCCGACTTCAATATGGTTCTGAACACAGCATTAATCCATAGGCCTCCTCTAAGATCTAAACTTTGACTTTATTAGAGATTAGTTTAAAAGTCGATAATTATTCCACGTTATTTCCTTTTCTTTTCTTTATTTTTCATGATATGCAATTATTGCATAGGTGTTTGCAAAGGACTAGAAAAAACAAGTATGGGGGTGGGGGTGATGAATCTTCATTTCATCACCTTTATTCTACTATTTGGCCTTAAAAACTTTATTTAATGCATGCAAATAGCATTATTTTGTACATATTAATATTCATTATGTATATAAAATACTATTTTTAATACCAAAATTATAGAATAAAGGAAAGTAAAGAAAAAGAATAAAATACCAAAGGTATTTATGACCCTCAACCCCGAGACCAAGTCAAGAATTTATTTGATCGATAAAAAATAAAGTATGCAGAGATAAGTACCAAATACACATTAAAATCCCATTCTTTTATTAATCAATATGCATTTTTGGTACCCATTTTATTTTTTATTATTTATTCATCAAATCAATAAATGTTATACATAAAATTTGTAGATAATAATACATAGAAAAATACAAAATTGAGTTTATACAAGAATAATATACATTGTAGAAGTTATGCTCAAAATAAGAATCCAAAATCTCAACTTCCCATACCCGTATCTCCTAATAAAAACTAAAAATGTATCAAAATGACCTTTATATCTTTTACTGATCATTTCAATAAAGGTGGTTTCATTTTTTTGGAGTTAAGGTGTAAAAGTTAGGTTTTGGACCCCTGTTGTATAATATACCTGAAAAAAAATTCATTTTATCTATTCTTTATTATTTTCACAATCTTATATTTTTGTAATTTTATAAATATTATTTATAATATCTATACATATATATAATATAATCATAAAGAAAACAATAAAATAAAATATGTATACTATATATATGCATTACCTATTTTTATATATGTATATAAATAAAAGGAAATTCATTCTTTTATTCTTTTTTCCCTTATATTTTTATACTCTTGTAAATATTATTCTATTTATAATATAAAGATAAATAAAGACCAAGGAAAATACTCTAAAACAAATAATATAGCTAAATGCATAGATACCTATACCTATATAATATATACCCATATTTATTTAACTGTATGTAATACATCAGAAAATTAAACAAAAATATGTTTGTAAATATAAAAATAAGCCATAGATATATAGTAAGAAAATAAAAGAATAAAATAAAAAGTACAAAATAAAAATAAAATACCCATAACATAGATGAATATAGCTATAAGGGCATGTTTGGTTGCTGGGTTAGATTGGGTTGGGTTACCCCTGTGAATAGTAAATTGTGAGGAGGGTTGGGAGGGTTGGAAGGAGGGGTACACCGGTGTACCCCAACCCAACCCACCAACCAAACAGGCCCTAAGTGTATCCTTAAAAATTAACTTGTAACAGACAAACCCAAAAAAATAAATAAAAATCATATTAAAATACTAAATAAAATAATAAACATTTTTTATACTAAAAAAATTAATAAAATCATTTACTATTTTTAAAAACATTTATTTTTTGAATAAAAATAATGTTTTATCGCGACTTGGGCCGACGTGCCCCAATCGTGTCATTCGTTGACCTCCGGTCAACTGGCTCCTCTGGCATCTGACTTGACGCAAATATCATTTCCCCGATTTTGCACCCTTTTTCCTAGGCTTCTCATCACTCAGATCCGAAGGGATCATTCACCAAACACCTCTCTGATCATCCCTAATCCACACCATGCCCTCTAAACCCTTGAACATATCATCGATTCATCCTAAATCACCAGACAATAAGGATCCTTAACTCTATTTATAAGTAAGACCCAAGCTTGTTCTTCCCTCTTGGTCCCCCTTTGAGCTTTGTCTTGTGTTCTTGCGTGTGTGTTGAGGTCCGGGTGACAGTTGAGAGTCTACACATGCTCGTAGGCGGTAAAGCAAGGACGAGGCGACGATCCACGACGGAGCTTTGACCTGCCCTGGGTAGGTATAAGAGCTACGTAATTTATGTTCGTAGGGTAGATTTCATTCTCGTCTTTGAATTTTTGCATTCAATTTTTCTCTTTAGTTAATGATTTAACGTAACTTAGGCTAAGTAGCTCTCAGGACCTCCAGTGCTCTGCCTATGTTTCATCGTATCCCTCGATTGTCTTTGATATCTTCGAAGACCTCCACACGTTCCCCAGTGCCTTCTCCGTCTCCCCAGCCCATTTTACTAACAGATCCTAGTGGTTTTGCGAATCGGAGCCCCTCCTCCGCCATACGCCTGAGCTCCTTACATTCCATCCATCTCCTTTGCATTTCCGCTTCACAACGGGCCAAGGACCTTTGCATGGAGCCAAGGAATCTCCTTGTGTAGGTCTTTCACTAAAAGAATCCCTCCTGGGTGGATTTAAACTTGGATAAGGCATTCCAGGTGCTCTAGCTCCTTCGGCTAACCAGGACCCCATCATTGGGTCCTGGACCTTCTCGAGCACGTCATTACCTGCGCACAAGCCTCCCAGATGATTAAAGACCAAGAGCAGCATCAGAAACTGTCGGATGGAGGAGGAATCAAAGGATGAAAGTCGGGGAGGCATCATTCTTCCACGTTCTTCATGAAGAACAGTTGCCGTCCGATCTGGGAGGCACCCCAGATTCATGAGTAGCTGTTGGATCCACACGCGCACGATCGTCAGATCCTCACCTTGGATCTAATCTTGAGCGTCCACAACCGAAGTGTCCTCGCATGAGGAGGAGTTGTCACGTGGTTGAGTGGAGAGATCTGCATCGTTGGCCTGAGCGCAAATAAGGGGTAAAATACTAAGAACTTCTCTTCCTTTTACATTTTAATTTTAGTCTAGTAAATAACACCTGGGGTGTAAAAAGTTTGGGAATTTTTGTAATAAAGCCCCTTATGTTTTATTTATTCACCTATCTGTTTGCACCGGCTCAACTTACGTGGGGTCCCGAAGTGAGTTGGGTATTTTGCATGAATAACCTCGCGGCTTTTGTTAATTATATTTTGTCCAAAAGTTTTAACATACAATGTATATTTTTGTGTAAAAATTATATAAAGGACCTGTAATTTTGTCGATTTGCACTTTTGCCCTTCCTAGGTGCGCACATGTCTCTATTTTGTGTAAAATTGCAACAATGACACTGGATTTTGTATTGAGGGTTCGAAAATGGAGAAAACTTTTATTATAATTGTAAGTTGGTCCATGCTAGTAAATGTCTTGTATTTTCTTGGGATTTTTTTTGTGAAAAATAGCTCCTGTTCAATTTTTATTTTGCAAAAATTATGGCGAATGCCTTGTATGGTGTATTTAATCATCATTATTTTTAATTTGGTTCCGTGCATTTAATTATTTATTAAAAATCAAATAGTGCCTTTATTGTCCTTATTTAGACAAAAAATAGAAAAATATTAAAATGCCTTGAAAATCATAAAATATATGTCATTTATTATACCCTAGATTATCTCCATACTAAAAATCCCTAAAAATAGAAAAGGGAAAAAGAAAAAATAGAAAGCTCTAAAATTCGATAAAAAATTAAAAAATTACCTAAAATTCTAAAAACATTTATTTTTATTTTTGATTTCGCTCCATACTATTAATATATATTAAAATTGATTTGAAGTATTTTGGATATTATTTACTATTTTTAAGCTTCAATTCAATTCGTCTTTTCTATTTAATCCCTGATTTGGGATAGTTTTGACTTTAAAAACCCATAAAATCTAGCAAAAATTCCAGAAAAACATTTGAAAATTATTTAAAACCCTAAAAATATTGTATTCCCTTTATTTTATTTGTTTTTACCTGTACCTATATGTATCTAACCCTATATTGTATACCACCCTTATATATCCTGCATTATATACTTGATTAAAGAACATATAGTAAAAATCAAAGAATATATATATATATATATTACTACTACTGATATATATATATATATATATTATGAAAAACATAAAAAAGTATAAATATAAATCTCTGTGTATACATAAATATGTGTTGCACTTATATGAATGTCTTTACCTATGTGTACACACACACACACACCCATATATATATATATGTATTAGTCTAATATATGTAGATTTTATTATTATCGAATATACTTATATATTCATTATTAATTTTTATTCAAAAAGAGAAATAAAAAAAATAATATAAATATATAAATGAATAAAAGAAATCTACAAAATGAATAAAGACACACCTATGCATAATGTAAATTGATTAGAAATAATCATACGATGCCTAACTTGCTCTTTGTGGATCGACCTCTATATGCTTGCATACTATACATTTTGTGTTGTAGAGTATAATAAATTTTAACTCACATTCCTGCTATTCACCGGTTAATTTATAATGTGGGTTAACTATTGTTTGACTTGGAACCCTTGAGCAGTCAATGCATCGACTGCAATCTTGCCTTGTTAGGTCGTGCGATTCTCGAGAAATCCTCTTCATTAGTAGCTGAGCATGAATAATTGAGATGATGACAACTCATCTTACATGGACATTTGAATTGAGAGTTATCTTGAAGAGGTAACCATTCCAAGAAAAGGACTATCCTCCGGCGGATAACCCTTTTATGTGTCTTGATGTTTGGATAAAGGACTATCGAGAAGGTTTGTTCTGATGTACTTGTATTGAAGTTTGGAAAAATAATTATAAGTTAAGCATTTTTATTTTTTAGATGAAAAGATTGTAACTATAATATTTTGTTGTTGGAATGGATGAAAGAGAAATATGTGATTTGATGTATTAAATGGGAGAGAGGGCATTTTTCAAGGGGGCCCACATGATGGGGAAGCCTACATGGTGTAAATGAGGATTTATGGAGGTCACCCAGGGGAAACCCTGAATTTTGGGAGGTTTCCCCCACAACCTAGCCCAGAGTGTTCTTATACGTGTTTTCAATATTCAGAGAAAATATTTAATAAGAAATCCATATTAAAAAAACAAATAGAATAGGAAATCTAGCTGACTAGAATGCGATAAAGTTGCGGATTTAATCTTAAATCTCATTATGTGTAGTTAAAACGAAACATGCACATGGATCAGATTGGATCATATTATAGCTTAATCCATGTACAATCCAATTTTAATGAATGAATTTTAGCTTTAATTCAATGCAATCTATCAATAAATCTAATCCATCTGATTTCGACTTTGATCGGATTTTTTATGCTTACATATTTCTCTCCAATAGTTTACTCTCTTATGTGTATAATTTGTAGGACGTTAGCCCTTGACATTTGAATTATTTCTCAAAAATCCATAATAGGGTAGATGTAAATAAAAGAATATTTGAAGATCACACAATCAAACTAAAGTTGAGAACAATTATTCCATTATAAAAAGTTTAAGATCACACAATCAAACTAAAAGATTGTATTGAATTTCGAATTTAAGTTTTCTCTCTTTTTTTATAAATGGTGCATTGGTATTTCTACAAATGGTTCATATAATTATACAAGTTATCAAGTGAGGATACAAAGACAAGTTATATTAACAAAACAATCTGTTCTATGTGGTTGGACATTATAAAGTCTACAATTAATTTAAGGGATTTTTACCCGGTAGACCCTGTAATCTTTTGCAATTACCGCTACGACCTCTGAAACATCCTAATTCCTCTGTCGACCCCGTAAACTTGCTCCGTCTTACCCAATAAACCCTGCCGTCAATTTTAACTATATTTGAGTCAAAGACTTGAGTTAGTCTTGAGTTAACCTAACTAATTTGCCATCGAACGGTTAGGATTCGTCGAAATAAAATAAACAATAAGAAAAAAAATCAAAATCGTAACGCGGCAAGGAGGAGGGCCTCCAACCCGAGGGGAGGGGGCAAAGCGGCGGCGGTCGGGGGTCCATCATCGGTCAGGGGCATAGGGGGCGGGGGTCCGAGGGAGGGGGAGGAGCAGCGGCGCGGGGGGTCGGGCGAAGCAGCAGCGTGCGCGGCAGCCTCCATCGTTTAGGGGAAGGGGGGGCTCCATCGCGAGGGCTCCATCGTCGGCAGGGGCGCGAACGGGAGGGGGGAGCGAGGAGGCGGCGACATCCATCGTTCGGGGGGAGGGGGGGAAGCAGCAGCGCAGGGGTTGGGGGTGGGTGGCGACACCACCCCAATTCAAACCCTCCAAGCTGTCGCTCCTTTGTTTCCCAGATGCCCCCTCCCCATTATCCCCACCACACCAATCCCCATTCCACAACAATACATGGCTCGCGTGAGGAGATCTTGGCTCTTCACATGCCTCCTCTTCTGGGTCGCAGCCTTCTTCCTGCTGCTGCAAGGTTGGTGCCTCCCCAGGTCTTGCAGCAGCCCTGCACTGATGTTGCAGTGGAAGAATCCCGCGTACGGTGGAGGGAGAAAGATGCTCGTATCGACCACCTTCGACTTCTCTCCATTCCGGGCCCCACAACACCAGCACCACCACCGGCATCGGCATCGAGACCACACGTGAGAGGTCGATCCGAGGTACGGGGTGGAGAAGAGACTGGTGCCGACAGGGAGGGGGAGAAGCAGCAGCGCAGGGGGTGGGGGTCGGTGGCGAAGCAGTAGAGCGCGGGGGGGGGGGGGGTGGAGGGGGAGGGGCGGGGTGTGCAGGGAGCACATCGCCTGGGGGAGGGGGGACAACGACGACAAGGAGGAGGGGGGAGCAGGGAGCACATCGCCGGGGGGAGGGGGGACAGCTGCGACGGGGAGGAGGGGGAGCAGGGAGCACATCGACCGAGGGGGGAGGAGCAATTTGGCTGAGGGGAGCAGCAGGTCGGTGGGGGGGGGGGGGAGCAACATCACTGGAGATGATGGTAGAGTAACCGGGGGGGGGGGGGGGGTCCTATGATGGAGTGGCACTCCATGTAATTTTAATAAACAAAATGGGTATAATATAAATGAATATAACGGAATCTGGTTAATTTTAACGGGTTAATTAACGGACCTTAACCGCAGGGTCTGTAGGATAAGAGTTAGCAACTTTACGGGGTCGGGGGAGGAATTAGGATGTTTCAGAGGTCGTAGTGGTAATTGCAAAAGATTACAGGGTCTGCCGGGTAAAAATCCCTTAATTTAAATTGTTAAGCTATACAAAAACCAAGTGATTCCTAAAAAACATTATTCAAGGCCCTATATATATATCATTAATATATGAGAAGAATAAAAAATCATACTCGATTAATTACCGAAGACAAAACCAGCTTAACTTAAATATATCCCACCAGTTGAGCAACATGCCTCTCATTTAAAATGGACTGGAAATAGAATTTATTTGCCAGATTATACCGTTAAGAAAAAATATATCATTTTTTTAAAATAAATCAAAATCATATATCAAATTCAAAAATAAAGGAATTCAGTACCGTTATTAATTCTTTAGATTGGTGGGGTATATCTGAACATGTAGCTGATACAATGTCATCCTTGGGATAAGGTTGCAAGATGGACAAGTAAAAGGTTGGAAGCAAAAAGGCCAATAACAAGTGGGCATGCCATACAAATGTTCCAGATGTATTTTCTTTTAACAGAGATCGACAAGTGGTAGTAAGATGGTACCATGTGGGAGGGGTCAACACTGAGCAAGAAGGGAAACAACATCACGAGTGGAGTGGTGGGAAACAACTTTGCTGGAATGCGCTGGTGGGGGACAATAATAACGATCTTTTTGAGAGTAGTGAAAAAATATGCAATTACAACTCCCGTGTAATAATAGTTTGTCAAAACTGTAAATAACAAAAGGTATTATATACAATCAATAGACTTCAAAACACTAATGATCGGTTAGTTATATTGTATATAATAATGTAATAGATTTTAATAACTGAAATGCAATTACTATAATTATATAGGGAGGTCCTCATAAAAGTAGCATTGCTTATGTACGTTCTTAGACATGTAGATGTTACTATAGCAATATCTAAATTTAATATCATCTATACCCATTAATCCATCTCATAGGAACTGTTTCGTGTTAATATAATGAAATCTAGGTCCAAAATCCATGTCTACTCATATACTACAATTATATTAAATGGGACTTGTAGTTATCATCATCATACTCGTTCTGGTTGTAATTAATCATCAACATAATCATCATTTTCTTTCATCAATGTGAACCATTTCTACAATAAATGTTATTGTAATTATTTAATATGTCAACAAAATTTATTGATTTTCACTCCTTGTCTGAGATTAATGAATCCATACACATATAAGAACCTTTAGTACAACTAAGATTATGTACCATGGCCATCAAGATAATCATACAGTTGTTGATCCAATGGTTAAATCATAGAGGCTGGTACTAATATGATATCTAAAGAATTAGATTGAGGACTCATAGAATCGTCAAATGATTGTCTAGAAAAGATCTCCAGCGTGAGAAGGAGATGGAATCCTTACTCCAAGGACTGATACCTGACCAACATCATGATGCATGTCCTCTAGATTAGAATATAGATTTAGAAGTATCATATAAGTTAAGTCAAAGAATTAACTTATCGAGATCGAGATATCAAAGACTTATGTTGTCACGACCCTAATTCTAGGTCGTCGGATCCTCCCATATTCAGGTCTGGTTACTCAACAATAATTTATTCAACAATAACAACTAATAGGGAACAAAATGCAATTAAAAATACTAAGAAGGAAGTATTTCAACATTTTTTCATTCACAAAATAAAGTTTATACAGTGCATTATCCCACTATAACTATTTACATGTACATCATCTGGAAAGGAAATGCATAAAAAGGTTATTAACTACCTTATAAAGTAACGATACTGTGGCTGGATCGATGGTCACTGTCTCTGTGATGACTCTTCGATGCCTGTTGGGTTTTCAGAAAATATAGGAAAGAGACGAGCAAATGCTCAATAACAAAGAAAATAAACATAGACCAAGCATGATATTTGAAAGGTTCAACAAAATGAATCATATAGTTGTTCATTTATTCTATTTTTGTTTTAGTTCTTATCCATTCTAATCCACATCAATGATTGGTCCTCTCCGCTCCACGAACCCCATAGCTGTAGACACTCCGATATTAGAGATTACATTGATCTAGTGAGCTTATGTCACCGCACATTGCCTCGACCAATCCTCCAATACTACCCTGACAATTTTTTATTTTATTATTTAGGGTTCTAAACCCTCAGCCTGACAAACAAGGAAGTACACTATCCTCGAGGACCCAATAGTCACATGCCAACCTTTAATCACCAATTACTAGCAGCTTTAAGTGCATGTTATCGTAACCCAGCTGCTATTGAACCACCCGTGCCTCCATATGGCACGACCTCATCTTTCGTCATTCAACCCAAATATATTGGCACCCAATACCACGCGTTGCAAACCGTTCATTCATTTCACGCGCACTTATCATAAAAGGGAAACTATGTACCACCTAGGTAGGGCCATGCCAATATGGGTTCCTTTCGACAAACGTACATGTTGCATGTCCAACCTGCATTTCTACTCCCAATCATTCTTAACACAACACATGATCCATTTAAGAATCCAAATCAATACACGTAAATTTCCATGATGTAGTTCCTCTCTTAAGCCTTCGATTTGCATATTCATCAATATTGAGTATAAACTTACACACGTACACACACACATATATATTAATTCCTATGCATATATATTCATATTTATACTTATTTGAACGTCCAAACCCTATGTTTCTAAGCCACTACATCAATTCAATCTTAGCCGTTATTTTAGTGGGAATCAAAAAGCAACATTTCATATTTTTTCAAAATAGCTAAATTAGGGTTCTTCGTAGAAAAGAATATAAAATTAGGAATTTCAAAGATCCCATATGAAAATCCAACAACAAAAGGTAGGATTTCGTTACCTAATTGAGCTCTCTCTCGTGTGTACAGTGCTTTATCGTGATTCAATTTCAAAAAAATGTGATCTGAGACTCCTGAAATTATTGAATTTCACTAACACGAAGAACGTGCCAAGAACATGAAGAACTAACGAAGAACTTGAAGAACGTGAATAATATATTTTCTCTTGTAACTTCAGCAGAGCTTCCCCTTATACGGGTTGATATTTCTAGAAAATTTTTGGCAGAAGTTCCCCTTATATCGGGACATATTTCTATGAAAATTTCAACATAATTTCCCCTCATATCAGAAATTTTCTAAAGAAAAATGAAATAGTTTCCTCTATAAAATCATTAAGAGGAAAAACAACAATGAAATAGAAAGATTATAATAGAACTCCAAGTGATGGAGAATCAGTAGATACCGCGTGTCTTACGTGAGTAAAGTGTGTGACGAATCACATGGTTTATTGATGTGCTTAGGCGTCTCACCTAAGTAGAGTGTTGCACAGATTCCTCCATCAAAACAACTATAAAATCTATAAAAACAATTGAATCAGCCAGTCTTTTGTCAAGGGTGAGTGAGACATATGAAGAACATGTACGCTCACTAACGGCCTAGCCACTCGCATCTGAGCAAGGCTATGGTTTGATTCGTCCTTGAACCATAACATAAAATGAATTGGAAAGGAAGTTGAATCGAAAACCTATCTCAAGTTAGAGATTACTTACCTCCTACACGAAGCTGACTATGAGAGGACCACACCGTCTTCCACCTCACCATCCTCTCGACAGTGCTTTGCTAATGTTTCTTCACCACCTCCCTCTCCTCTTGTAGACCTCTCGACCCTAGTCCTCAAGGAAATGGTGGTAGTGGAAATCATAGAGAATGAATGGGTAGGGGGCTATTTATAGGATTTAGAAAATCGCTAACCATGATTTGTAAATCATGGTTTTTCCCTTAACCACGGTTAATAACCCATGATTTTGGCCCGTGGTTTTGACCAAAGCTTATTCAAAACATAAGGCTTAAGTTAGAACCTTCCAGAAGCTTCTAGATTTGCTAATGATGCTCAATTAGCACTGATCGTGACTAACTTTCATTAATCATGATTTAAATTTCGTGACTTGTGATTAGCTTGTTGTTGTTCTTTGATTAGAATTCGCTAATGGTGATTAGTGTTCCTTAATTTATCATTAGTTTCCTTAACTATTATTATTCAGTCTAATGACATCTTAAGCTTCCTTACATCTCTTTCTTCCGAAAATCATAAAAATTCGGAACGAATGATTCACACAAAACATATTCTTTTGGTTTCCAATTGACAAGCCAAATCTTATGATATAAGATCCGAGAGATGGCCATGTTCAAGGCTTTACATCTTAAAGGAAGTATCGTCCTCAAGATTGATGAATCTCCATTTCATCACCTTTGTTCTTTCATTATGACCTTAAATCCCTAGCTAAATGCATGCATATATCATTATTTACAAAATAGACACCTGATGGTGCAAAATACTGTAAAAATTTGATGTATTAACTTTTAAAATAAAAGAATAAAGGAAGAAAAGAAAACGAAATAAGATACCATAGGTGTTGAGTGAGCCTACACCCTAAGACTCAATCATCATGATGTGACAAAGAATAAAGTAGGGGGAGATATGGCAGATGAACTGTACAGAAAAGACATCAAAAATGTAATTTTTAATTCTTCTATAATTAATTTTGGGAACTTTTGTATTTTTATTATTTATTATTTATACCTCAAATCAATAAATATTGTACATGAACATTGTAGACAGAAATACATAGAAAATTCAAAATCGAGTTCATAGAAAAATAATGCGCAGTGTACTCGGCACAAACAAAGTAAAAACTTAAAGTAAAACTTTGTAGATGTGTATCTCCTCCATACTAAATCAAAATGGACCAAAATATCTTTAATTGTATATATCTTTTAATAAGCTATTTAATAAAGGTGGTTTCATTTAATTTGGAGCTAAGATGCAAAATTTAGGTTTTGGACCCCTATTGTGTAATATACTTGTATATTTTATTCAATATATTTAGAGGATGGGGAGCTTGCACCAAGGTGCATGTAACTTTACATGCACCGACACTTATATCTTCCATATTTTTTTACTTTTTTGAAAAATACCACCATGTATATTCATCCATATATCCCTCCAATATGTCATTCGAATTTCGTCAGAAACAGAGACTCCTATAACCTCCATCCAGAACAGGTAATTTTAACGGTCTTAGAATTGCTGTAATCGGCCTATTCTGGATGGAGATCATAGGAGTCTCTGTTTCTGACGAAATTCGAATGACATATTGGAGGGATATATGGATGAATATACATGGTGGTATTTTTCAAAAAAGTAAAAAAATGTGGAAGATATAAGCGCCGGTGCATGTAAAGTTACATGCACCTTGGTGCAAGCTCCCCATCCTCATATATTTATTATTTATTATTTTTTCAAATTCTTTTATTTTTATAAAATTATATATTATTTAAACCATACTTACATAAATAAAATAAAATAAAACATTAAAATAAAATCAAAATAAATAATACATGTAAATACATATAGGTAAAATATACATGTATATATCTATAATGTACATATACACAATTAATTAAGTGTACATATTAACTCAGACAAATACAGTAAAATATCTAATTGTGTATTAAAATAACTCCAGAATATATAAAATACTTGTATAACATTACAAAACATATATTACAAATTTAAAATAAAATACCAAAATACACGTATTTATGCATATATTTTACATATAAATATTAACTTATAATAAAAATCCTAATAAAAACAAATAAAAATAAGTATAAAATACTAAATTAAGTTACAAACATTTTTTATGTTTTAACAAAAATTTAGTTAATCCATTTATTATTTATTCTTGATTTTACCAATCTTTTCCTCCAGGGATTTTTCTAGTTGGTCCACGTGGGCCAACCAGAAGCCTCCGTCGGTTGACCTCACCCCATATCTTTCTCGAGCTTCGACCTTTCAGAACTCAATTTTTCACCCATTTATCCTCTTGAGCTCTTGATGCTCTGTCTTGGCGTGCTGTGCATTTCGTGGAAATTGAACTTCCATATTTCATGCCATGGCAAGAGATCTTGTCGATCGGCCTTGATTAAATCAACATCTTCAGTCGAAGTTTGCCCTTTTTTGCAACCTCTATATTTGCTCCTCCAACGCCGCCTCCCTTTTTGATCCTTCTTTGGAACCTCTTAGCCCCTCAGACCCTATTCATCCCATTCCTATTGGTGATAGCTAAAGGATAAGGAATAATCCTCAAGCGCATCACGGAATGGTGAGCATTGTATCAAATACGACGAAGAACGACTAGTCACACTAGTTGTTCTATGTAGCGGAAATTATTATTTTTTTCATGCGACGAAACCACATGATCAAGGAACACTTCTTGGATCGTTTCGTCTAAACCACAAACAAGTAATAGGATTACCTCTTGAAGCGTGGTTGCGATCGAGCCTCTAAACGAAGAGACCTCCCGTCTCAAGTCCGATTCGACGGAGGAGACGCTTGCGAGCGCGGGGATGAATCGCGTGCTTCTCGCAATCCATGTTGATGATCCAAGCGGTGGATCTCCTGATCTCGACACACGAGATCCGACGTCTTCTTCATGAGCGAGGCACACCGAAGGTGACAGAGATCTACGAGCAAACCATCGGGCAACATAACGACGACGCCGTGGCGATGGAGACTCTCCAGAGCATCCATGGTGGACAACCATAAGAGAGGAAGAGAGAGTAGACATGTAGAGAGAAAGAAAGAGAGAGAGAGTTGTTGTCTCACTTGTTGTGTTGTGTAAAGAAGAGCAAAGGGGTGCCCTTCTATTTATAATATTTTGTGATCCATGGATCTCAATCCATGGGCAACACAAATCCAATAGCTCTCATTGATTGTGTTTCTTTTAATGGCCAAGATTTATGTTGGTAAAAACCAACAATAATTAATTTAATTTAGATTAAACATATATTGATAAATCAATATAAATCAAATCCAAAATTAAATCAACAATATATGGAGATAATGAAAAGGAGAGTGCCTCCTTCCATATACATGGAGTAGACGACCACTCTTTCCTAAAAGGAATAGGTGGTCGTCCCTCCTATTAATATGGAAGGAGCATCTCAATGTAATCTCCCTTGATTACATTATTCCTTGTATCTCTAGTTTATTACAACAATAATTGTTGTAAATTATTCTACAAAAATAATTCATAATTATTTTGTGAATTTTGCAATCTTGCCATTGGAAATTTGTGAATCACATTCACAACCCAAAATAAAATGTGAATTACATATTCAATTAATTGTCCAATGTGAATCTAATTCACGTCAACATTTAATTAACAAATGTAAATTACAAATAGCTCTCTCTTATATATTATAAATCACATTTATAATATATATGACTATTATGGATATTGCTATTCACATTAATCATATCCATGATAATTAAATCATATTTAATCATCTTGGATCTCTTTTCTCTTGTTCTCAAATAATATGAATCACATTCATATTACTCACATCTTTGATAATTAAATCACATCTAATTATCTCAGATAACTCTCTTTATAATATGAATCTTATCTCATGATAATTGAACCACATTTAATTATCCATTTTCTCAATGCTCGGATACATATATCAACAATAGAATTATCCATGAACTCCTTCAAGGATAATGCACTTTCTCTGCGAATACTTGGAGATAAGGACAGGGCAATTGTATTGTTCCACGTATAGTGACTTGGATATTGAGATCATATCTCAAATCCAGATCGCGGGCCTCCCATAGATGCTTGATTAAATCAAGACCACAAATCTAATCTTCTCATTTCATCTGAATCACATTCAGATCAATGTTCAACATTTGGACCAAGATCAGATTACTTCTCTACTAAGCGGAGTCACTAAAATCCAAACCCGTTTCATCACTCCCTTGGAATGGAAGCGTCATGGTTATACAATCGTTTACGATCACATCACCCTCAGGTATTCCCAATACCTGTACATCCTACATACTGGAAGACTCAGAATAAACATAAAGTATTAGATCAACTTTACACTGTCTACTTCAGGGTTCTATCAATAAGTTTCTCATTTGATCATTGGGAGTTGGTATCGATCATACACTTCTCAAAAGCGTATATCATACCTAGGTCTTGATCATATACTTTCCAAAAGTATATACCAATCCTACAAATTCAGTCAAGCTTCCAAAGCGAGACGACCCTGCGCGAATTTGATTCTTCCCAATATCTCATGAGTGAGCTCATGCCTTCCGGTTCAATAAATGAACCTGTATGATCCCTTTGAGAGATTGTACTACTCATATGCCTTTATATGCACACTAGCGCGCCGGTGTATAGACCTTGGTTAGGTCATCAACCTATTGGTCTACCAAATGTACATACTTAGACATATAGTAACACATCTGTCTCCGGTCAGAGGATGCGTGCCTGTATCGTGACAGCATACGATATAGGACTTTGGTTATCTCGATCTCGTTAAGTCAACTCTTTGACCTAACTAATCTGACACCTCCGAATCTCTATTCCTATGCAGAGGACCTGCATCAAGAGGTCGGTCAGATATCAGCCTAAATGAGAAAGGATTGCCATCTTCTACTCAGGCTGGAGATCATCTCTTAACAATCATTTGACGGTACTTGATGAGTCCTCAATCTAACCCGTTAGATATTCATCCAAGCGCCGGCCTCTATGATTCAATAGTTGAATCATTAGCTGTATGATTATTAAGATGGCCATGGTACATAACTCTAATTATACTAAGGGACCTATTATGTAAACTATTTATTCTTTATTTCAGATCAGGGAATGATAAGTGCAATAACATTTATTGCATAATGGCTCGCCGTGGGCTCGCATGTCCAACAGTTTCCCACTATCCCAAAGAGCCATTAATTGGCTAATCATTTAAACCCACACTCATGTGACAATCATAGGCTATTTAGAAAATAGCTAGGTAAGCTGACCAGTCACTCTGTTCCCGCGAGACTATGCCAAGTCCTTTTACGGCACTTGCATATCCCTAGTATCAGTGCTCGCATCTAATGCGAATGTTGCATCTCATGTAACCAATACTCAATCTTGTTTAAGGTATTATGGTGTCCTTGACACTATAGCTTAACAATTGTTATAACCGGTATTTTCATAATCCTTATCAGAATACCCTTATTCCTAGAGATCACTATCTCTTAAGGTATCTACAGTTAAGACCTTTTAGATCTCTATATATAAAGTCTTAAGTTTTTGAAGATAAGACTTTGAGATCAATATCTCAAAAATCTTGTCATCTATGAAGATTTTGTTATTACTGTAATCAAGTGTTTTCTCTCCATAGTAGGATTAGCAATACTTTACTACTCCCACTGCATGGCAGATATCTGGCTTTTGTACACATCTAGCATACACTCAGCTTCTCGTAACTGATGTACAAGTGCAAGCAGTACTAGCATTCACTTCCTCAACTCTTTGAGGTGCTATCCCTTTAGATAGGTCAGTACCATATCTTAAGGGATGGAAGCCTTTCTTGGAATTTCTAAGAATAGAATATGTCCAAGGTGTACTACAAATGTGACAGTCCCATTATCCTCTTCTCTTTGGTTCTGAACAACTTTAGAACTAAGATCTAAGAGGTATCTTTGAAATCATATTTCAAGATATGGAATAGCCAGTCTATAAAACACTTATTATTATCCTTATATCATTTTAAATGATTAGGATATCATCTACATTTAGCATGTTGAACACAAAGGCACTCCCACTAAGCTTCACATGGCTCATCCAGATTCTATCTGAAATAATAACACTTATAATTTCATCAAATCTTATGGTCCAACTTCAAGAAGCTTATTTGAGTCCATAGATGGATTCCTTAGCTTTCCCACCTTGCTTTTCTCAACCATGAAGCCCTGGGTCTACTTCATGTGAATATCCTCTGAGAGGTATTCATAAAGGAATGCAATCTTGATTTCTTTCTTTTTGAAGATCCATTTACATCTTTATGGGTCTTACCCATATAGGTGGATCCTCGAGGGTCCATATACAACACTTGTATATGAAGTCTACTTTAGACTTTACTGCTAACATCCATCTTTCCATGTCATGATCCTTAGAGACTTCATCACATGAAATCCGATCATTGTCAGACTTAACTAACACACAGAATACATCCTCAAACTCATTAGAAGAGGTATACGTGTTTCATCTTTTAATTGTTCTTTTAGTTTCCAATTTCAGGAGCCTCATTATCTTCTCAAGATTAAATGAGTTCCTACACTTCATTTTCATCTTGATTCTAAAGAGAGTCATCCTCTAAGAATCACATTCTCAGAGATGAGATCTTTTAAGAATCTCAAGGTCATAAAGTAGGTATCCAATACCATCCTTTATTTTCCTAATGAAGCTGCACTTTCTAGTGCTCAATTCCATCTTACTTGCATGGAATCTCATTAAGGATATATAATGTAGTCTCTACTACATATATACCTGAAAACTATGAGGAAATTATGCTAAAATTCATCATTGATCAAATCATATCACACATGATCCAATTGTATCTCCCTATAACTCTATTGAGTCAAGGTGTATTAGGAGGATTGAGATAGAAATGATATTCATATCTCCATAAGGTATTCCATGAATTCATCTAATAGGTACTTGTTACCTAGATTAGATAAAATTCATTTTATCTTCCTTCAAACTTTGGTTCTAAACCAAAATTATGAAATCTTTGAACATTTCAAAGGTTTCTTAGGTGAAGAGAAGAAATCTCATATCATACATAATCATCAGTAGATATCACATATCCATAATGTTTACTATGATATAAATGATCTACATACATCAATATGTATGAGATCCTGAATACCTTGACATCTTACACCCCTTCCAAAGGAGGGTGTATTGGACATTTTACTTTGAATACAATATTCATAAGTATGTAGGTTTTGAAATTTTAGACATTTTAAAGTTTCATCTCTTACTAGTCTATCGATCAAACCAACACATAAATGTCCAAGGTTTGATGCCAGATCATTATCAAATGATCTTCATTCTCCTATTTATCTTTTAAGGTTTAACTTCAGTATTAGAAATGTTAATGAACAATTCATTAATTTTCTAATTCAGTAGAGTACACAAGATTTTAGATTACTATCTGAAATATCTCCATCATAACTCTTTATGATAGATCTATTCCAGAATTCATGTTTATTTCCAACATTTAGAAACAAACATTGAGTGTATTCCAATGTCTAGGTCGTAGAGACATTCTCTAAGACAAATGGCTCTCCCACTGAAATTAACAAGTCTATCAATCCAACAGAGATTGTTGCAACAATTGCATTAATATCCATGTGGATAACAATAAACCTTAAGATCAAATTTTCCAGTCTTCTAAAATATATGCAACCCATTGCAAGTGTTGTTAGAAGATTGAGATACAATTATTAGACTCTATCTTATCAATTAAGAAAGTCAATTTCAAGGATTTATGTAGATTATTTTGATTCTCTATCCGAGTCCTTCTCTAAGGATTCTAGACAGACTTGATAGTCATACTATCAACACATCAACTTATTGCAGTATTGGCATTCATCCAATTCTTTGGATGTCATATGGAAGTCACAGAAGTACAGTCAACTCTTTGACTTTCCTTCTTACTTGGGTCCAACCCATGCTTCCACTGAGCTCCTTTTATCTATAAACAACCATTGCTTAAGACTAAGGATCTCTTACGTTAAATTCAAAAGAATTCAATGTAAGAGCATTTCAACATTTATACATGCTTCATTAAATTCATACAATATGAATATTATGAAGCTTCATGAATGACTAGAGTATAGACATTAGAACGATGACACTCATCGTATCTACATCCATCTAAACTCTTGAAATATTGGTTCAGGTAGGTATTCAAACATTTTGAATACATCATCTCTTATAGAGCTACCATGATGCAGTGAACCATGTCATACACGATAAATGTCAAGAGCACATATGTATCCCATAATATCTTCATTGATTTTATAAGGATTATTTGACAATTGCGATCATCATTGACATGTCACTTCCAAAGTACATCCGATGAGAGATCAAGACTATACAGATATACAAACCCTAGGGTTGTAGTCCTATTATCTATTTAATTGTCATTCCTCATTATTATGAGAAAACTTGCACATTGCAACCACATACATTATGTGTTCAATTGCAAGTACAATATCTGGATCATGAGTCCAATCCATGATATTTTACTGATTATTATTGAGTATAACATTGAGTGGGTTTAATGAAGGATTATCTGAAATAAGAAATTTGCATAAGTGTATATATTTATATATACATATTTTACTTTGATTTAGGAATTTTTATATCAAAGTTGTCTTGCCTTGTCAACACTCAAAGTTCATTCCCTTAATCACTTTCAATGTAAGAGATACACTTACCATTATATCTCAAGCAAGATCTGGGATCTCCTTCCTTATCTTTGTTACATCCCAATAATATGAGAACCTGCAACTCAGATAAAAAGAAGCGGGAACACATTCCGCCTTGCAAGTCCAACTTGCATCTCCCAATTCGGTCTTTAACACCCGAGCCCACCACCCCTAAGGCGACGTTGACCCTTCATTAATCGAACCAACCGTCAGCAGGAATACAACTCACTATGGGGTCACTACGCATACGTCCTTACTCTTTCAAGAAGCGAAGAGCCCGATCCAGATGCGCTTGCATATAGGAGCTGTCACTTCGGACATGCGTCTCCTACATACAATCCCTGGCGACGGAACCCTCTGCCTTGACGGGAGACCATGGATGTCACTTAAGTGATCCTCCATATCATATTCAAATTCTAATTAATCATTATGAACCATATTCATTATGATTAATTCTTCCAAGGAAAATAACATCTTTATTCATAATAGAGTGTTTTAATTTTAATTGGATTCCAATTAATCTAATCATATTAAATTAATGATCCAATTAATATCCAACAAACCTTCTTTATTGTTACTTGAATCATTGTATTATCTTAAATACGTATTATTTAGAATTTTAATAATTAGAGATACATCATGATTTCTTAAGCATTATACTAACCCTACCCGCTGTCATGGCCGGTACCGACGAGAGTGGGACGGACCACATACGTTGCAACCCGCTACTCCAATGCTCTCCGACTAGACACCATATCTACCTCGGGAAAGGATAATGCAAAATAGATCATTTTGTACTTGAGATGATCATCGATTCTTCAACCGAAATTATACCATATAATAATAATCAAAAATAATTTTGATTAACATTATAATGAGATTTGCTAAACAAATCCGAAATCCTATTCAAGCAACATGTTTGTTGGAATGTACATCATGTAACCAATTAGTGATCTAGATCACATCTAATCAATTATTGGTTAAGGCAATGTCATATAAGGAAATAATTATCATCAAATATTTCACAAATATTTATGCACAATTATTCCGGGAAATTAAACAATTTAATTTCACTAATTAATTAAATGACAATCACTAGGTTCTTGATTAGGAAAGTATTTCCAGCAGTGACCCTCACTTACTAAAAATACCATATCTCAATCAATTTAAATCCAAATTAAGCAAAATAAGTTCCCAAAGTTTGCTAATTTGATGTACAACAGAACCTAAGTTATTTGCACGCATTTCAAGGCATTTCAAATCCGCAATTAATATCTTAATTTCGTTGAGATTCGTAGTCCCCGAAACTGTGGATACTTGTTCACAAAAATGAGCATAATTTGAGAAAACGGAATCGTTATCACGTAAACTCAGATCCTACAGTTTTCTTATTTAATGGAGAACAAAATCCAATTATTATTTTCGTGTTTAAACAATTTAAATAGTGCCGAAAATAATCTCAAAACAGAGATGCAAAAATGAAATGCAAGAAAACTTTCGCAAACCCTAATGAACCCAAGTCGTCCTCGGTTCATAGATCGTATCCAAAAACCACCGACCTAAGGCTCTGATATCACTTGAAGGATATGGTATAATCGTCAAGCTTATTACGGAAGCGTGAGCATCGTATCGAATACGACGAAGAATAACTAGTCACATTAGTTGTTCTATGCAGCGGAAATTAAAATTTTTTTCATGCGACGAAACCACATGATCCAAGAACACTTCTCGGATCGTTTCGTCTAAACCACAAACAAGTAATAGGATTACCTCTTGAAGCGTGGTTGTGATCGAGTCTCTAAACGAAGAGACCTACTGTCTCAAGTCCGATCCGATGGAGGAGACGCTTGCGAGCGCGTGGATGAATCGTGTGCTTCTCGCAATCCATGTTGATGATCCAAGCGGTGGATCTCCTGATCTCGACACACGAGATCCGACGTCTTCTTCACGAGCAAGGCACACCGAAGGAGACAGAGATCTACGAGCAAACCATCGGGCAACATAACGACGACGCCACGGCGATGGAGACTCTCTCCAGAGCATCCATGGTGGACGGCCAAAAGAGAGGAAGAGAGAGTAGACGTGTAGAGAAAAAGAAAGAGAGAGAGTTGTTGTCTCACTTGTTGTGTTGTGTAAAGAAGAGCAAAGGGGTGCCCTTCTATTTATAATATTTTGGGATCCATGGATCTCAATCCATGGGCAACACAAATCCAATGGCTCTCATTGATTGTGTTTCTTTTAATGGCCAAGATTTATGTTGGTAAAAACCAACAAAAATTAATTTAATTTAGATTAAACATATATTGATAAATCAATATAAATCAAATCCAAAATTAAATCAACAATATATGTAGATAATGGAAAGGAGAGTGCCTCCTTCCATATACATGGAGTGGACGGCCACCCTTTCCTAATAGGAATAGGTGGCCGTCCCTCCTATTAATATGGAAGGAGCATCTCAATGTAATCTCCTTTGATCACATTATTCCATGTATCTCCAATTTATTACAACAACAATTGTTGTAAATTATTCTACAAAAATAATTCATAATTATTTTGTGAATATTGCAATCTTTCCATTGGAAATTTGTGAATCACATTCACAACCCGAAATAAAATGTGAATTACAAATTCAATTAATTGTCCAATGTGAATCCAATTCACATCAACATTTAATTAACAAATGTAAATTACAAATAGCTCTCTCTTATATACTATAAATCACATTTATAATATATATGACTAATATGGATATTGCTATCCACATTAATCATATCCATGATAATTAAATCATATTTAATCATCTTGGATCTCTTTTCTCTTGTTCTCAAATAATATGAATCACATTCATATTACTAACATCTTTGATAATTTAATCACATTTAATTATCTCAGATAACTCTCTTTATAATATGAATCAAATTCATATTACTCATGATAGTTAAATCACATTTAATTATCCATTTTCTCAATGCTCAGATACATATATCAACAGTAGAATTATCCATGAACTCCTTCAAGGATAATGCGCTTTCTCCGCGAATACTTGGAGATAAGGACATGGCGATTGTATTATTCCACGTATAGTGACTTGGATATTGAGATCATATCTCAAATCCAGATCACGGGCCTCCCATAGATGCTTGATTAAATCAAGACCACAAATCTAATCTTCTCATTGCATCTGAATCACATTTAGATCAATGTCCAACATTTGGACCAAGATCAGATTACTTCTCTACTAAGAGGAGTCACTAAAATCCAGAATCGTTTCATCACTCCCTAGGAATGGAAGCGTCATGGTTATACAATCGTTTATGATCACATCACCCTCAGGTATTCCCAATACCTGTACATCCTTCATACTTGAAGACTCAGAATAAACCCGAAGTATTAGATCAACTTTACACTGTCTACTTCAGGGTTCTATCAGTAAGTTTCTCATTCGATCATTGGGATTTGGTGTCGATCATACACTTTCCAAAAGCATATATCATACCTAGGTCTTGATAATATACTTTCCAAAAGTATATATCAATCCTACAAATTCAGTCAAGCTTCCAAAGCGAGACGACTGTGCGCACAGAATTTGATTCTTCCCAATATCTCATGAGTGAGCTCATGCCTTCCGGTTCAATAAATGAACCTGTATGATCCCTTTGAGAGATCGTATTACTCATATGCCCTTATATGCACACCAGCGTACTGGTGTATAGACCTTGGTTAGGTCATCAACCTTTTGGTCCGCCAAATGTACATACTTAGACATATAGTAACACATCTGTCTCCGATCAGAGGATGCGTGCCTGTATCGTGACAGCATACGATATAGGACTTTGGTTATATCGATCTCGTTAAGTCAACTCTTTGACCTAACTAATCTGACACCTCCGAATATCTATTCCCATGCAGAGGACCTGCATCAAGAGGTCGGTCAGATATCAACCTAAATGAGAAAGGATTGCCATCTCCTACTCAGGATGGAGATCATCTCTTAACAATCATTTGACGGTACTTGATGAGTCCTCAATCTAACTCTTTATATATTCATCCAAGCGCCGTCCTTTATGATTCAATAGTTGAATCAACAACTGTATGATTATTAAGATGGCCATGGTACATAACCCTAATTGTACTAAGGGACCTATTATGCAAACTATTTATTCTTCATTTCAGATCAGGGAATGATATGTGCAATAACATTTATTGCATAATGGCTCGCCGTGGGCTCGCATGTCCAACAATAGCTTGAGAACTGGAGGATATGTAGCAAGGAGGAAGTATAGGGGAGTGATCCACCACCATCATCGACGGACTTCCGCCGACAGGTCCAGCTTCCTCGACTCCAGTCGAGTCGAGGCCCACCTATTTATTCCTTGGTAATTTTCTATTCTGTTTCATTTTTCGCATCTTCATTTTAGGTTTTATCTCATATTTAGCCTTAAATCAAAAAATGCCAAAATCCCAGGAGCTTGAGCTCCAGGGTAATTCATTGTGATCTGACCATCAATCTGACTCGCGGTTCATCTCGTTATCCTCTCATTCAGCTTCTCCTTCAAATTCCCCATATGTACTCTCCAGATCCATTGTGGATTTGGGAGTTGAGGCTCCTTCCGCTACCCATCGCCGGAGCCCCATCTCCATTCCGTATCCTTTGTTCTCTTACTGTAACATTTTGGTGTAGGAGAAGGGACTCAAAGGCTCCTTTGGTTCCTACAGGAACACCTGGAGCAGATCTAGGTGCTCAGACGCAGTCTAAGCCCTCAGAGCTTCATCTTCCCTATATGAGTAGCCCTGCACATGTAGATAGCGCCAAGGAGCTTGGAGCCACCTTTGGACCATGAAGCCATCACAGAACAATGGAGAAAGATGACTTTTAATCTCGAGAAACCAGTGTTCTTGTGAGTTCTTGCAGCTTGCCCAATTGCTGTTGGATATGGTAAGTGTGCCAGGCCTAATCACAGTCGTGCGATCCAATCAAACTGTTTTCGCTCTCCAACTGACCAATCCTCCATGTGAGAGAAGATGACAACTCGATAAGCAAGCGTTAAGTGGGTAAATTGCATAACCATACCCCCATACTTTTTTGTATTTCAGAAATAACATTGTTAATATTTAATGAAGGTCAAAACTTTGGGACATTTGATGAATCTGCATTTCATCATCTTTATTCATTTATTTTAGCTTAAAATCCCTTATAAAGTACTTGTAAAGAGAAATAAATCCATTCTTTAACTAACCCTAATTCTTGCTTAAATATTTTATATTTATTACCATTCTAACCTAAAATAAATAAAGAAAGAAAATTAAGGAAAATAAATAAAATAGAAGATTGTATATATACAATAGATACATGATGACTTTGACCCCGAGAGAAGGTCAAGACTTGACCCGTTTGACAATGAATAAAGTAGGGGGAGATAAGGCCTAGACACTAAAATTCAATCTCCATATATATATGCTCGTCATCTGTACAATATTGTCTATACTACACATACTTTTATTTAATTTATTCATTACCAAATTCTTTTTAAATAAAAATAATTTATTCTGAAAATTGTGAATAAAATTATTCTATAAATAATAAAAATAATTGCAATAAAAATCCGTGTATATTGTATAATTATAGTACTCTCCAAAAAATTTCAAAGACCAACTTTCACGATCAATATCTTCTCCACCAATGCTCTAAATTCATCAAACTCACTTCCGTCGTACTCCAAAATAAATATTCTTTACAATTAGGGTCAAGGAGTGTAATATGGCAAATTAGGGTACTATTATATAATATACCTATGTATACTTTATACTTTATTTATTTATTTATTTTTATGCATATTTGTAAATATTATATTTTTAATTAATTATGAATATGACTTATATAAAATACTAATAAAAATTACAAAAAATAAACAAAAATAAAATCATGTATATATTGTATATGTATCACTATGTTTATATTATACATATACCTATTTATTTAACCTAATAAATTAATTCCTAAAAATCAAATAAACTTACATTAAAGCCAGTGTTATTGAAACCAGACCGGTCCGATTTACCAGTTTTTGTCAGTTCGGTTCGAATTAAAAATTTTAAACAATCCATCTCGTTCAACATGTTATTTTTACCCAGTTTAACCAGGTTCGACCAAAGTTGAACTGCATTCAATTTTAATTTATTGATAAATATTTCTAATTGTGGGATTTGTACCCATGACCTTTGGTTACCAATTTTAAACTCCTAACTAACTAGTCTAACATAACTTCTTGCTTGTAATGGGTTTTAAATATAATTAAACTACTATTATGTTATAAAACAACTAGTACACACAATATATATATATATATATGATATGTATAACATTTGATGGTGCATACGAAAAACTATTCTATGTATAGTGTCAAATATATACATTGTCTATGTATTTTATTTATATTTCAAGTATATTTAAGTGTATAATATATATTGTTTCATTTCGGTTTGATTATCCGATTCATCCACTTTTTTTCTCAACAATCTGGTTTAATCTGGTTTTAAATGATGATGTCATCATCCGGTTGAACCAGTTTAATTACATGGTTCAACTCGATCCGACCATTTCGATAAGGTTTCCGACTCGATGTCCGGTTCGATTTGAAAAACATTGATTAAAACCCTTGTAAAATATTGAAAATAAATAAAATCTTAAATTATGTACATATTTGTATAATTAATTAAAAATCAAGACATTTTATATATAGGTACACACACCTACAAATAACACCGTATATTTATTTTGACCCATGTATATACTTATTTAATTAATTAAAATTAACCTAAATTAACTTTATTTTATGCTCAACAATTTCTATTTACATTATTTATTCATTTAAATTCATTTTTTATTTTTTATTCAATCATTTAAATTTTTTTTCCTATTTTGTCGTCTAGCCTATTTTGGTGTTTTCCTCCACGCTTTTTGAGTAGCTAGCCTGGGTTCGTTGACCCGAGCCAATTGTTTGGTCTGCTTATGAACTATGCTCATCTCGCATGCCCTTACACTTGTCCTTTGCCAATTTTCCCCTCATGCAACACTCACTAACAACCTCCGCTTCATTTTCCTTTGTTTTAGCCCATTTACTCCTCTCCCTCGCAAACCTTCCAGATTCACCATCCTCGCCTCAGATTGTACTCACTTTGAATTCAAAAACTTGCCGGAGTCTGTTCTATAAATAGCCACCCTCCACCTCCACCGCTAGTATTATATATCTTTTAGCCCGAAAATCCACGAGATCGAATGAGAGAGGTCTTCTTTGGTGTTTGGGAAGTCGATCTCCGATCTCTCCGCCAGACAATCCATGAAGGTTAGAATACACAATCCATCACTCATAGGAGATCCTCCACTGTAGTTCCAACTCTCTGCCAGACATAGCGGATCGCGGCCGATCTTTTTCTGCCATGTACTATAGAGTAAAGTAGTGTTATTTATATTTAATTTCAGCTTTGATTTCATTACATTTCGCTTTAATTCCTGTAAGTTAGATCCACCACCTTCAACCTCCGATCACAATTATAAACCTCCGACTCAACCATACCCTTCACCCGATCCTTCTCTAGCTCTTGCACCATCTGAACCCCTTCATATCTTCACTGATATGGAGAACGTCCTCCTCTCCGACAACCTACATCAGAGGCATTCATTCCCTCACCATCTCCTCATTTTCTGCTCAATATCATTGCCGAAGATTCGCCTCCGAGCAAGCTTTTCATTGCTGGCAATATGGGCACACTTGGGAACAAGATCAGACATCTATGCAGCTCTGAAACCTCAGACCTACAGATATCGGATTGAGCGTTGTCGAACCCCATCGTAACATCCAATCAACGTCAAACCTTCACAGGAGCAAGATGGGCCTCTCTAGAGGGAATGCGAGTAAAGATTGAGCAAGATATTGCTGATTGAATTTCGTTAAGCAAGACCTTCATCGCAGTTCTTCCAGATGCCCTTATACCCGTCCGATCAAGAACATCCGCTCCAGACTTGATCTCAGCATTTTGTTTTACCAGGGGCAGACCCATGTATATATCATGGGGGGCACACACCCTTCCTAAAGTTTGAAAACTTATTATATCCCTCCTTAATATTCCAATCATTAAAATCAAAATCACACCATGGTGCCCCCGTACCTGATTGGAATTACGGAGTTTGTGCCCTCCATACCTCGTCACCTCCTTTCTCACATTCTCTATGGATGTCCAATCCAAGCCATTGCACCTCCCCTCCCCTGCCCATGGTGCTGGTTCCCTATCGAGAAACATTGCCAGTCCCCATTTCCCTTGCACAACAGTAGTTCCTTCCCACCCTCCGTCCATCGAGTAACGTCACCTTCTCTTTCGCATTTCCTATGGATGTCCAACCTGAGTCGATGCACCTCCCTCCCCATAATCCCAGCTCCTTGCTCAGAAGTATCCCCAACTCCCTTGCACATTGACAGTACATATATATACATAGGTGGGTCGTGCGTCCCTATTAGGGTTGTAAACGGATGGATACAAATATCTATAAATTTTTTACCATGTCCTCATTCATTTTAAATACGAATACTAACGTATATATAGATATTGATGGATATTAAATCATGTTACCATATCCTTAAAAAATAGATACATATATAAAATAGATATTAATCGCATACGAGTAATGTTATAAATACTTTATAGTTTGAGTTAAATATACATGAAATGAATAGAAAGCATGTTATATAAATATACTAAATATACTTATATCATAAAAAGTATAATAAATATCGTGAAAGCAGGTATAAAATTATGTTATATGGTTTAAATAATTTTACAAATATATATATATATATATATATATGAAACTAGATAAAAATATACTGATACAAATGTTTGCAGATATGAAAATGACACCCATATCCGTATCTACTATCGTTCGTTTGTGAATGTTCCCCTTAGTCTGTAATCCTAGGCCCACCACTGGGTTCTACCCTAATTCTTCGTCGTGCATTGAAGTCCTAGATTGGATCATCGCCACTCATGCTTGATTCATCTACAACCATCTGATCAGAGAGTCAACACATCAAAGCCATCCAGAGTGCCATGCCAATTAAGGGTATAATTATACCCATACCCTCTGTGTTTATTTTATTTTCAAATAAGTACTTTTGGACACATGTTTGCATGTAATAAATTGAACAATTGCATTTACATCATGTACTTTATTTTAATTGCATTTATGTTCTATTTAAACTGCAAGCGTGCCTAGCATGTGTTTTCTTGGGTAAATTGCAATAAAAAGTCTGCATTTTTGTGTTATAAATTCATCCATGAAAGTATTTAAATTGTGTATAGATCCAAACCAGCGGGGCGCACGTGCTTGTGCACGCATTTTCTTGGATAAATTGCATAATTTGCTCCGTAAATTTTTATATTTGTTATCATTTAGTCTTCTTACATTAAATATTTGTATTTTGGCACATGTGTGATTGCATTTATTTTGCAAGATAAAAATTAAATAAAAAATATCAGAACATCATTAAAAATTCCACAAAAAATCATTTTAGCATTTTGATAATTATATCTTTCATCTATAATTTTTCTTTTGGCATTTTATTGTTTTTATTATTTTTAAAAATTCAAAAATCTCATAAAAATTCCCACTTTGCATTTGAAAATAAGTAGAAAATACAAAACTCTTTTGAAAAATTATAAAAATTTTTGTTTGCTTCTTTTGACTATTTTAGCTTTTATATAATTTTGGAATTTTTATCACTTATAAAAACAATAAAAGTTATAAAACACTGAAAACATTTAAAATTCATTAAAATTTGGAGAAAATTCCAAAAAATTATAAAAGATCTTTCTGGAAAATACAAAAATTCCCTTTTCATCCTATATATATTTCATCCATTTTTGACCTAAGTTGATATTTTAAAATCCATAAACATTCATTTTGTGTTCTATTTATTTTATTTTCTATTCCTGATTTTTAGTGGCTTTAGAAATTGTGAAAAAAAATCTGGAAAATAATCAAAAAAATTAAAAATTATCGTAAAACAGAAATAAATTTATTATATTTTCTATGTATTTTAACACTTTGTAAAAATCCAAGAGTTGTCTCTTTCTTTCCTTTTTATTGATTCTTTATTCATTTTTATTCATTCAATTCCTCTACAAAATTAACATAAAAATTAAGAAAATAAAATAAAAATATAAAATTAAATTTCAATAAAACCATATAAAATTCAAAACACAAAAACCAACACTAGTGTGCATAGAAATTCCTTGATTCTTTTTCATTGATTTTTCACTGAATTGAATAACCCTTGGGATTTTTGTAGCCTACCTGAGTTCGACCCTGTACGTTATACATGTAAATTAAATAACAAATTTATCTTGCTACATTTTATTTATTCATTTTAACTTTAGAATTGAATAAATTTTTGTTGAGGGATTTTTAGGGTTGCAACGACACTCCATATTAATTTCAATTTTTTAAAACCTCGATTTCCCTGCTCAAAAAATGGCACCATGTATATCTATGTCTTTGGTACTTTTTAATATTGCATTTAAGTCCAATGCCAGATCACCTGACATAGACCCCCACTTAAGGGGGCAGTTTGCAAATGTACCCTTGTGGTTATTGTTTTTTACTTTTTAGTCTATTAACATCAAGTTTCAGTTCAAACTTTTGGATTATTTTGCACGTGCTCCCATGGAATATATTTTATTTACAAAAATACACCTGCCAATATGATTTAATTTTATTTTTGTATTTTTTATTGAAAATAACACCCATTCTCTAACAGATCTCAAAAAATAGTTGTAGGTATTTGATTGGTTGTTCATTCATGCTATAATTTTTATTTCCATTTTGCAAACATTTACTATTTATTAGAAATCAATTAGAGCTATTTTATTCCTTGCTTGACTTGAAAAATACAAAAAAATACAAAAGTTTTTCTAAAAATCTAAAAATTTTCCTACTGTATATTACCTTATTTTATAATTCTAGAACAAAATTAAAAATCTCTAAAGAAACCTTTAAAAATAACAAATCCTTGCTAACCCTAAAAAAATATAAAATACTTTCAAAAATCTCAAAAGTATCAATTTCTATCATTTATTTTTATATTTACTTATCTCTATGTATTAAATTTATTTTGAGAAATTTTGGACCCATTTCCTATTTTTAATTCTGAAATCAGTTCATCCTATTTAAATAGTCCCTATTTTGTTTTATTTTTTATTTTACAAATGCCAAAAATTGAAAAAATCCTCCAAAAATCCATAAAAATAGAAAAATATTTGAAAACAAGTAAAAAAGATTTTATTTGGACATTTTGCATATTTTTATTTATATTTCTAAATACTATACCCTATATAGCATATATCTATCTATATATTAATATATAGTTTATATTATTATGAAATATCATAAATATTATAATTATATTTTAAAATCTTTAAAAAATAAAAAGGATTGTTCTTTGGATATTTCTTGATTTATGGGTATTTGTTATATATTCTATTATATATTACTTACCTTGTTTATATACCTTACATGTATATCCCTATACATTATTTATATATTATTAACTTAAAAAGAAATTAAAAATCAAAAAATTTAAAATAATATATATAATTAATAAAAAAGAGCTATTTTATTTAATTGAAATCCCATAAAACAATGATTGATATTGTGCATACCCATCTGCATACTTGCATTGTTTAATCATTTAAATAACTGCTACATCCAATGTTCTCTATGGTCGACCCCTCCCTGCTTGTCCACTATACACATTCATCGTAGGGTATAATAAATTTTTGCTACACTTACCTTGATTTCGTTTCTTGATTCCTATATTGTGTGGGTTAATTATTATTTGAATATGAGATCTTTGTTAGAAATCACTTCAGCAACTTCAATCTCGCCTCGTGAGATCATACGACTCTCTCCCTTGGATTCTTGGTTCGACATAGACTTGAAGTGCATGTATAACAACCTTAAAGAGGATTGAAACCACCACAACCTTAAAGACAATGAACGTCATTTCATTTATAATGAAGATATACACAATACATAGTGTTATCATTCAAGCAAATAGGGGCATTTCGCTCTCATATCTACCTAAGATTCTCATGTCGCTTCTTCATACTCTTGGTTCCACCACAATACTTTATCTAGAGGTACTTCTTGTTCAACCTGTCTAACATAAAAGGAGGGATTCATACACTCCCCACAAGGTGGGAGCGATGTCATTGAGCTGACCCCTCACAATGCCCTAGGTGGCCGAAACAACAATCAACCCACACAGTATAAATCAGTCAATCAAGAAGAAGGTGTGAATCAAAATATATTACAAACCCTATAAAATGATCCTATAGGAACAAGAAGAGTAGGGTGTCAAACACATGGAGCACATGATGTATCACTCAATATTATTTATAAATAAATAATTAATAAATAATATCTGGATGTATATATCGTTATGCTCAATATTAACCTAAGGAGGTGGGTTTTTAGTTTTTAAATTTCTATCTTTTTGTTTTTTATTTTATATTTTGTTTTTGATTTTATATTTTTGCATTTTCTTTTTTATTTTTATATTTTTAGATTTATTATTTATAACTAATAAGATAACGATATATATAGAAGGATATAAATAATTTAAAGTAGTATATAGATAATATATAATAAATACACAAAAACAAGAAAATACCTACATGTACTTTCCTTATTATTATTATTTTTTAAGATTTTGAAATTATATTAAGGTTGTTGTAAGATTTATAATAATGTAATAATTATATGGGTATATATACATTTTATAAGGTGCTATGTATATAGAAATATGTAAAAATGACCAAAATATAGAAAATAAAGTATTTCTAGGATTTAAATATTTTTCTAATGTTTTTGTGAATTTTCAGTAAATTTTGCTAATTTGTAAGATTTTTTAAATTTCAAAGTACACAAAACCAAGAACTTTTTAATTAGACCGAATGTTTTTGATATACAAAAATACTTAACAAGTCCAAAAATCCTCAAAACTATTTTTAATATATACCAATATGCATAAGTGAAAATTTAGAGCATGAACAAGTATTTTTGGATTTGAAGAATATTTTTTATAATATTTATAGGATTTTGGGGTTTTTTTATTTTTTGGTGCTTTCCTTATATATTTTTTTAGGGATTTTCGGTCTAAAGTTATTATACACTATAATAAGCTTGTACTAAATTTTGGGGAAATTTTAAAGACAAATGTTTCATTTTTAGGATTTTTTAAGATAAACAGGGAATAACCGTGGAGTTTTTGATTTTTTTTAAAAAAGGGAAAGGGCATAAAATGTAAATATAATCGTACATCATGAACAATGCATCCATTTACCTACTCCTATTTTTTGGTGATTTTTGAGGCATGGGGTATCTTTTAATAAACAGGAAATCATAGACATAGATATTTATACTGGTAGGGTTATAATTGTAAATAAAATTAAATGTGAGGGGTACAATGCAATTTCTCTCAAGTTTAACACCTATATTCAGACTTAATAGATTAAATGACATTAAAACAACCCACGAGGTGTTCATGCAATATTTATAACATAAAACGTTCGCACACACGTGGCTCTGGTAGGGACTAATTATAATGTACGAAAAGTTCCTGGGGCTACATGCAATTTACCCACTACCTTAGAAACTACATATAATATTTACATGTCATTTTAGAAATTACCAAAAATGTGTTGGGAGGACTACGAAATTTATCCACTAACGTCTCAGATCCAGCTGCTCTGGTGCTACCACGTGACCTACCCAACGGTCTCCTTCGCATACTCCTTCGCAAATATTCAACGGTCCAGATTAGATATGGATCATTGTTCTTGATCAAACGACGTTGAGGGGCATTGTAAGAATGTCGATGAACTAGACTCTAGCGAGATAACTCTCCTTATCTCAGATAACTCTCCTTATAATATGAATCAAATTCATATTACCCATGATAATTAAATCATATTTAATTATCAATTTTCTCGATGCTTGGATACATATATCAATAATGAAATTATCCATGAATTCGTTCAAGGATAATGCGCTTTCTCCGCGGATACTTGGAGATAAGGACATGGCGATTGTATTGTTCCATGTATAGTGACTTGGATATTGAGATCACATCTCAAATCTAGATCTCGGGCCTCTCATAGATGCTTGATTAAATCAAGACCGCAAATCTAATCTTCTCATTGCATCTGAATCATATTCAGATCAATGTCCAACATTTGGACCAAGATCAGATTACTTCTCTACTGAGAGGAGTCACTAAAATTCAGACCCGTTTCATCACTCCCTAGGAATGGAAGCGTCATGGTTATACAATCGTTTATTATAACATCACCCTCAGGTATTCCCAACACATGTACATCCTGCATACTGGAAGACCCAGAATAAACCCAAAGTATTAGATCAACTTTATACTGTCTACTTCAGGGTTTTATCAGTAAGTTTCTCATTTGATCATTGGGAGTTCGTATCGATCATATACTTTCCAAAAGCATATATCATACCCAAGTGTCTATCGTATACTTTCCAAAAGTATATATCAAACCTGCAAATTCAGTCAAGCTTCCAAAGCGAGACGACCGTGCACGGAATTTGATTCTTCCCAATATTTCATGAGTGAGCTCATGTCTTCCGATTCAGTAATTGAACATGTATGATCCCTTTGAGAGATCGTATTACTCATATACCCTTGCATGCACACCAGCGCGCTGGTGTATAGACTTTGGTTAGGTCATCAATCTATTGGTCTGCCAAATGTACATACTCAAGCATATAGTAATACATCTGTCTTCGGTCAGAGGATGCGTGCCTATATCGTGACAGCATACGACATAGGACTTTGGTTATCTCGATCTCGTTAAGTCAACTCTTTGACCTAACTGATCTGACACCTCTGAATCTCTATTCCTATGTAGAGGACCTGCATCAAGAGGTCGGTCAGATATCAGCCTATGTGAGAAAGGATTGCCATCTCCTACTCAGGCTGGAGATCATCTTTTAACAATCATTTGACGGTGCTTGATGAGTCCTCAATCTAATCCTTTACATATTCATCCAAACACCAGCCTCTATAATTCAAGAGATATTTACACCCATAACCCTGAGTAATACTGTAATTACCCCAGGAACCCTGCGCAAGCACGAATTACACCCAGAACCCCGAGTAATGTTTAACCCTTACATTACATAACCCTGAGTCAACTTCCATCCATTTAAGCCGTTAACTTTAACAAGTTCCATCCATTAATGACAATTTTACCCCTAAAACAAAATCACATTCTCAAAAAATACCCCCGTCACCCCCTGTATCCCCGTGAAGACCTCCCGTCTGCGTCGCGTGCCGCTCTCCATCCCGGTGAAGACCTCCCGTCCCCGTCGCGTGTCGCTCTCCATCTCGGTGAAGACTCACGTCCCCGTCGCGTGTCGCTGTCCATCTCGGTCTCCCCTCCTCCGACAATTCCAGCTCTTCCCCTCACCGTGCCTTCCCTCCCTCCACCCCAGCAAGCTTCATGTCCTCTCACTCGTCCCCGGCAATCTACCCCCACTGCCCTGCGCTCTCCCGCATGCAAGCACCAGCCTTCCTCCTCCCCGCGCCTCCGCCCCCGGAACTTTGTGCCCAACTTCTGCTCCTCGTTGAAGCACCTCATGCCAAATGCAGCCCTCTCCCTCACCGTGCCTCCACCCCCGAGCCCCGAGGAGCCCCGCGTTCCTGCTGCCTCCCCCCACCGCCCAGCTGCAGCCCTCCCCTCACCGCGCCTCCGCCCCCGAGGAGCCCCACGCCCAGCTCTTGCTACCTCCCTCTCCCCCCCGCCAAGCTGCAGTCCTCCCCCTCACCGTGCCTCCGCCCTTGAGCCATCCAGCTCCTGCTGTCTCCCCCCCGCCCCTCGACTTCAAGTTGGCGCCCGCTCGAAGCCCCGTCCTCAGAGGCCCCCGTGGCTGCTCAAAGACCACCTCCCTCTCGAGTTCGCGCTGGCGCCCGCTCGAAGCCCCCCGTCCTCGAGCGCTGCCCCCCGCGGCTGCTCAAAGAACTCCGCCACCCCCCCTCCAGCCCAGCTCCCCCTTCCCCGACACCCCCACCGCCCGCTCCACCCTGCTACCGCTCGTTTGGAGACCACCCCCCCTTCCTCGAGCCCCGCCGCCTTGGAGCCCCTCGCCCCCTGACACCCCCACCGCCTGGTGCAAATACGGACCTCCACTCCTCCGCCTGCAAAGCCCCCCTTCCCCGACACCCCCACCGCCCACCCACCCACGCTCGCACCTCCGCCTGGACCCACACCCGCCTGCAAATCCCTCCCGTCGCTCCCCCCCGAGAGCCCCCTGCCTCCTCCGAATCCCGCCAAGGCCCCCCTGCCTCCTCCGACAGAAGCCGCCCCCTACCTCCTCCAAATCCCTCCAAGGCCCTCCTGCCCAAGAGCCCCCTGCCTCCTCCGACAGGAGCCGATGACACCCCCCCCAAACCCGACGTCGTCCCTCGCCTGCAAGGCCCCTCTCGAAACCTCCCCCACCTCGGTGTCTCTGCTGCAGATCCCATGTGCCTGGAACAAAACCCGATTCCTTTCGTCTTACTTTTTTTTACTTCTGATTAATTCCAGCCGTTGGATTGTGCACTGGTTAGATTAACTCATTCATGTGGTTGAGTCAAAGAACTAAATTAACGGAAGGTTACGAGTGTAAAACGGAGTATTTATTCAGGGGTCTGAGTGTAATTCGTTATTACCGAGGGTTTCCGGGGTAATTATAGTATTACTCAGTGTTATGGGTGTAAATATTCCATAACTCAATTATTGAATCAACAGCTGTATGATTATTAAGATGGCCATGGTACATAACCCTAATTGTACTAAGGGACCTATTATGCAAATTATTTATTCTTCGTTTCAGATCAGGGAATGATATGTGTAATAACATTTATTGCATAATGGCTCGTCATGGGCTCGCATGTCCAACAATCTCCCACTAGCCCAAAGAGCCATTAATGGGCTAATCATTTAAACCCACACTCATGTGACAATCATAGGCTATTTAAAAAATAGATAGGTAAGCTAATCAGTCAATCTGTTCCCGCGAGACTACGCCAAGTCCTTTTACGGTACTTGCATATCCCCAGTAACAGTGCTCGCATCTAATGCGAATGTTGCATCTTATGCAACCAATACTCAATCTTGTTAGTTATAGTGTCCTTGACACTACAGCTTAATAATTATCATAACCAGTATTTTCATTATCCTTATCAGAATACCTTTATTCCTGGAGATCTCTATCTCCTAAGGCGTCTACAGTTAAGACCCTTATAGATCACTATCTACAAGGTCTTAAACTTTTGAAGAGTTTGAGATTACTATCTCTAAGTCTCGTCACCTTTTAAGATTTTGTTATTACTGCAATCAAGTGTTTTATCTCCATAGTAGGATTAGTAACACTTTACTACTCCCACTGCATGGCAGATATCTGGCTTTTGTACACATCTAGCATACACCCAGCTTCTCGTAACTGATGCACAAGTGCAAGCAGTTCTAGCATTCACTTCCTCAACTCTTTGAGGTGATATCCTTTTAGATAGGTCAGTACCATATCTTAAGGGATGGAAGCCTTTCTTGGAATTTCTAAGAATGGAATATGTCCAAGGTGTACTACAAATGTGACAGTCCCAATAGCTTCTTCTCTTTGCTTCTGAACAACTTCAGAACTAAGATCCAAGAGGCATCTTATGAGATCATATCTCAAGGTATGGAATAGCCAGATCTATAAAACACTTATTATCATCCTTACATCATTTTAAAATGATTAGGATATTATCTACATTTAGCACGATGAACACAAGGGCACTCCCACTAAGCTTCACATGGTTCATCAAGATTCTATCTGAAATCATAACATTTATAATTTCATCAAATCTTATGTTCCAGCTACAAGAAGCTTATTTGAGTCCATAGATGGATTTCTTAAGCTTGTACATCTTGCTTTCCTCAACCATGAAGCCCTGGGGCTACTTCATGTGAATATCCTCAGAGAGGTATTCATAGAGGGATACAATCTTGACTTACATCTTAAAGATGCAATAGTCAAGTTGTGTAGCTAAGGTTAGCAATATTATGATGGGTATAAGCATGCTCACTAAAGAGCAAGTCTCATCGCAAGCGATGTCTTCTCTTTGGTGTGTAGCTTGTGGCTACGAGTCGTGCTTTAAAGGTCTCTACCTTCTCATCATGTTCCCTTTCTCTTGAAGATCCATTCACACCTTCATGGGTCTTACCCATATAGGTGGATCCTCGAGGGTCCGTATACAACACTTGTATATGAAGTATACTTTAGACTTTATTGCTAATATTCATCTTTCCATGTCATGATCCTCAGGAGCTTCATCACATGAAGTCCGATCATTGTCAGACTTAATAGACACATGGAATACATCCTCAAACTCTTTTGAAGAAGTATTAGTGTTTCATCTTTAATTGTCCTTTTAGTTCCCGATTTTGGGAGCCTCATTATCTTCTCAAGATTAAATGAGTTCCTTTACTTCATTTTCATCTTGATTCTCAAGAGAGTCATCCTCTAAGAACCACATTCTCATAGATGAGATCTTTTAAGAATCTCAAGGTTATAAAGTAGATATCCAATACCATCCTTTATTTTCCTAATGAAGTAGCACTCTCTAGTGCTCAATTCCATCTTACTTGCATTGAATCTTATTAAGGATATATAATGTAATCTCTACTACATATATACCTGGAAAGTAAGAGGTAATTATGCTAAAATTCATCATTGATCAAATCATGTCACACATGATCCAATTGTATCTCCCTACAACTCTATTGAGTTTAGGTTTATCAGGAGTGAGATAGAAATGATTGCATATCTCCATAAGGTATTCTTTGAATTTTATCTAACAGGTACAAGCTACCTAAGTTACATCAAATTCATTTCATCTTTCATCAAACTTTGGTTCTAAACCAAAATTGTGAAATCTTTGAACATTTCAAAGGTTTCTTAGGTGAAGATAAGAAATCTCATACATACTCATCAATAGATATCACATATACATAATGATTATTATGATATATATGATCCACATACATCAATATGTATGAGATCTTGAAAACCTTGACATCTTAAACCTTTCCCAGAGAAGGGTGTATTGGACATTTTACTTTGAATACAATATTCATAAGTATGTAAGTTTTAAAGTTTTAGATATTCTAAAGTTTCATCACTTACTAGTCTATTGATCAAGTCAACAGGCAAACGTCCAAGGCTTGATGCTAGATCATTGTCAAATGATCTTTATCCTCCTACTGATCTTATAAGGTTTAACTTTCAGTATTAGAAATCTTAATGAACCATTCATTAAATTTTCTAATTAAGTAGAGTCCACTAGATGTTAGATTATTGTCTGAAATATATCCATCATAACTCTTTATGATAAGTTTATTCCAGAATTCATGTTTATTTCTAACATTTAGAAACAAACTATGAGTGTATTCTAATATCTAGGTCATAGAGACATTCTCTAAGACTAAGGCTCTCCCACTGAAATTTAAAAGTCTATCAATCCAACAGAGATTGTTGCAACAACCGCATCAATATCCATGTGGATAACTATAAACCTTAAGATCAAAAATTTCCAATCTTCTAAAACATATGCAACAATTGCAAGTATTATTAGAAGAATGAGATACAATTATTAGACTTTAATCTTATCTGATAAGAAAGTCAATTTCAATGATTAAATGTAGATTATTTCGATGCACTATCCGAGTCCTTCTCTAAGGATCCTAGATAGCCCATATAGTCATACTATCAAGACATCGACTCATTGCAGTATTGGCATTCATCCAACTATCTGGATGCCATATGGAAGTCACAGAAGTAGGTCAACTCTTTGACTTTCCTTCTTACTCGGGTCCGACCCATGCTTCCACTGCGCTCCCTTAATCTATAAACAATCATTGCTTAAGATAAAGGATCTCTTATGTTGAATTCAAAATGATTTCAAAAATGAGAGATTTAAACATTTATATATGCTTCATTTAATTCATACAATATGACTATTATGTAGCTTCATAAATGACTTGAGTATAGACAGTAGAATGATGGCATTCATCATTTCTACATCCATCTTAACTCAAAAACTTTGGTTCAGGCAGGTATTCAAACATTTTGAATACATCATCTCTTTGAGCTACCATTCTGCATAATGCAGAGAATCATGTCATTCATGATTAAATGTCTAGAGCACATGTGTATGCCAAAACATCTTCTTTGATTTTATAAGGATTATTCCATCGACATGTCACTTCCAAAGTACACTCGATGAAAGATCAAGACTATAGAGACATACGAACCCTAAGGTGATGTCTTATTTAATTGTCATTCCTCATTATGTTGAGGAAACTTGCACAATGCAACCACATGCATTATGTGTCCAACTGCAAGTACAATATCTGGATCATGAGTCCAATACATGATATTTTACTGGTTATTATTGAGTATAACATTGAGTGGGTTTAATAAAGAATTATCTGAAATAAGAAATTTGCATAAGTGTGTATATATATATATACATATTTTACTTTGATTTGGGAATTTTTTTATCAAAGTTGTCTTGCCTTGTCAACACTGAAAGTTCATTCCCTTAATCACTTTCAATGTAAGAGATATACTTACCATTATATCTCAAGGAAGATCTGGGATCTCCTTCCTTATCTTTGTCACACCCCAATAATATGAGAACTTGTGACACCGATAAAAAGAAGCGGGAACACATTCCGCCTTCCAAGTCAAACTTACATCTCCCAATTTGGTCTTTAACACCCGGGCCCACCACTCCTAAGGTGATGTTGATCCGTCATTAATTGAACCAACCGTCAACAGGCTTAATACTCGATATACGCAATCCAATATCGCCCCAATAATATGAGGACTCGATATTGGGGTCACTACGTATATGGCCTTACTCTTTCGAGAAGCGAAGAGTCAGATCCAAATGGATTGTATGCAGGAGCAGTCACTTCGGACAGGCGTCTCCTACATACAATATCTGACGACGGAACCCTTCGCCTTGATGAGAGACCATGGATGCCACTTATGTGATCCTCCATATCATATTCAAATTCTAATTAATCATTATAAATCATATTCATTACGATTAATTCTTCCAAGGGAAATAACACATCTATTTATAATAGAGTGTCTTAATTTTAATTGGATTCCAATTAATCTAGTCATATTAAATTAATGATCCAATTAATATCCAACAAACATTCTTAATTGTTACTTGAATTATGGTATTATCTCAAATACGTATTATTTCAAATTTTAATAATTAGAAATACATCATGATTTCTTAAGCATTATACCAACCCTAGACGGGAGAGGGACAAACCACACACGATGCAACCTGTTACCCCAACGCTCCCCGACTAGGCACCATATCCACCTCGAGAAAGAATAATGCAAAATAGATCACTTTGTACTTGAGATGATCATCGGTTTTTCAACCGAAATTATACCATATAATAATAATAATAATCAAAACCATTTGGGATAATTACACCCATAACCCTGAGTAATTCCTCAATCTCAATCATAACCCTGCATAATCGCGAATTACACGAGAAACCTCGAGTAATCATTCCGTCTCACACTCATGACCCTCCGTTAAATTTCTCCCTTAACCCAACCATATCATTGGGTTAATCCAACCTTTCTTGTATCCAACGACTGAAAAAAAATAAAAAAATCGTCCTCCATCTTCTTCCAGCTTAGCCGACCCCCTCCCCCTTCTTCCTCCTCCCTCCTCCCTCCCTCCGCCTACAACCACCCCCTCCGCCGCCCCTCTGCCCCACGCAACCCCGGGAGACTCCCGCCCCCTCCCCCCCACCGTGTGTGCCTGCAAGCTCCGACCCGAAGCCCCAACCCCCACCTCCCCAAGCCGTACGCTGCCGGATCATCTCAGCGAAAGCTTCCGTTTCCCGGGGAGGTACGGATCATGGGACACTCCCTGCATATACAAAGCCCCGCCGCGGATGAGGACCCCCAATGCCGAGGCGTACGAGCCGCGCGTCGTCGCCATCGGTCCCACCACTACGGGAAGGAACACCTCATGCCGATGGAGTCGCACAAGCGTCGCGCTCTCTGGCACTTCTTGATGATCAGGGCGCACGGGTGGAGGCTGGACCAGGTGGTCGACAGCTTCATGGATGCCGACGTGCTCCGCCTGCTGCGTGCCTCCTACGACGTCAAGCTCGACGCCAAGTGGGACGACGACCATGCACTGGCGTGCCTGGCCGTGCTCGACGGATGCTTCCTGCTGGAGCTCATGCTGAGCCACCGGGAGGAGCACAGGTACTACGAGGACGACGATCCCCTCTTCGGTAGGAGTGGGGAGCGACGGCATGTGATCCATAACTACGTGAGGACGGATTTGTTGCTCATCGAGAATCAACTGCCTCTGTGGGTCGTCGGGAGGTTGACCGAGATTGCCCAACTGCCTCTGTGGCGACGGGGTCGAGCAAGGGGGGGCGACGGAATCCAACAGAGGGGGGGGGGGGGAGGAAGCTGGTGCGCCGCGGCGGCGAGGGCGGAGCTTCGAGGAGAGCTCGTTCGGTGCCGGGATGGGGGTTCGAGGAGGAGCTCGACGGGTGGGGGGGGGACTTCGAGCTCAACGTGAGGGGAGGGGGGTTAAGATGCATCAAGGAGAGAAAAAGAGATATAGGGCATGATTTGTAAATTCGATAGAATATTAGGGGTAATTTTGACTTTTTCTAACGGAAACCGTCAACTATAACGGTCATCTGAAACGAACCATAACACAGGGTCATGTCATGTAAGAGTTAAGCATTACTCGGGGTTTCTCGTGTAATTCGCGATTATGCAGGGTTATGATTGAGATTGAGGAATTACTCAGGGTTATGGGTGTAATTATCCCAAACCATTTTGATTGGTATTATAATGAGATTTGCTAAACAAATCCAAAATCATATTCAAGCAACATATTTGTTGGAATGTAAATCATGTAGATCATATAACCAATTTGTCATCTAGATCACATCAAATCAATAATTAGTTAGGGCAATGTCATTTATGGAAATAATTATCATCAAATATTTCACAGATATTTATGCACAATTATTCGAGGAAATTAAAAAAATTAATTTCACTAATTTCTTAAATGACAATCACTAGGTTCTTGATTAGGAAAGTAATTTCAGCAGTGACCCTCACTTACTAAAGTTACCATATCTCAATCAAATTAAATCGAAATTAAGCAAAATAAGTTCCTAAAGTTTGCTAATTTGATTTACAACAGAACCTAAGTGATTTGCACGCATTTCAAGGCGTTTCAAATCCACAATTAACATCTTAATTACGTCATGATCTGCAGTCCCCGAAACAGTGGATATATGTGGATATATGGTTATTAAAAAAATCATATCTTGAGTTATTTGATTCCAATCACGCAAACTCAAATCCTACTGTTTCCTTAATTAAAGGGGAACATTATCCAATTTAAAATTTCGTGTTTAAACATTTTAAACATGGCTGAAATTTTATCACAAGACAGGGCTGCAAAAATTGAAATGCTAAAATCTTCACGAACCCAAACGAGCCCACATCTTCGTAGGTTCATGGATCTAATCCAAAACCTTCGATAACCTGGCTCTGATACCACTTGAAGGATATGGGAAGAATCCTCAAGCGCATCACGGAAGCGTGATGATCGCATCGTATGCGATCGGGAGCGACTAGTCGCACTAGTTGTTCCTGGTAACGGAAATTAAATTTTTTTCATGTGATGAAACCACATGATCCAAGAACACTTCTCGGATCGTTTCATTTAAACCAAAAACAAGTAATAGGATTACCTCTTGAAGCGTGGTTGCGATCCAGTCTCTAAACGAAGAGACCTCCTGTCTCAAGTCCGATCCGTCGGAGGAGACACTTGCGAGCGCGTTGATGAGACGCGTCCCTCTCGCAATTCATAATGAAGATCCAAGCCACGGATCTCCTGACCTCGACAAATGAGATACGACTTCTTCACGAGCAAGGCACGCCAAAGTAGACGGAGATCCACGAGCAAACGATCGGGCAGCATAACGACGACACTGCGGCGATGGATGATCTCTCTAGGACATCCATGGTGGACGGCCACATGAGAGATAGAGAGAGTGGGCGTGTAGAGAGAAGAGAGAGAGAGAGCATTCATTTACTCAAGGGGGGACGGCTACCAACATCTAATGAGATATCATTATCTCATGAGATACATTATCTCATGATATCTCCACGATTTATAACAATTGTTGTAAATTATTTCATAAAAATAATTCATAATTATCTTGTAAAATATTGCAATCATGCCATTGGAAAAATGTGAATCACATTCACATCCCAAAACAAAATGTAAATTATATTTTAATTAATCATCCAATGTAAATCAAATTCACATCAATAATTAATCAACAAATATAAAGCACAATATGCTCTCTCTAATATATTATAAATCACATTTATAATATATATGATTAATATGTCCATGATAATTAAATTATATTTAATTATATTGGATCTCTATTCTCATGTGTCAAAATAATATAAATCACATTCACATTGTTCACATCTTTGGCAATTAAATCACATTTAATTATCTCAGATAACTCTCCTTATCATATGAATCAAATTCATATTACCCATGATAATTAAATCGCATTTAATTATCAATTTTCTCTATGCTTAGATACATATATCAACAATGAAATTATCCACGAACTCTTTCAAGGATAATGCGCTTTCTCCGCGGATACTTGGAGATAAGGACAACGCACAGTGACTTGGATATTGAGTTCACATCTCAAATCTAGATCTCGGACCTCTCATAGATGCTTGATTAAATCAAGACCGCAAATCTAATCTTCTCATTGCATCTGAATCACATTCAGATCAATGTCCAACATTTGGACCAAGATCAGATTACTTCTCTACTGAGAGGAGACACTAAAATCCAGACCGGTTTCATCACTCCCTAGGAATGGAAGCATCATGATTATACAATCGTTTATGATCACATCACCCTCAGGTATTCCCAACACCTGTACATCCTGCATACTGAAAGACCCAGAATAAACCCGAAGTATTAGATCAATTTTATACTGTCTACTTCAGGATTTTATCAGTAAGTTTCTCATTTGATCATTGGGAGTTGGTATCGATCATATACTTTCCAAAAGCATATATCATACCCAGGTGTTGATCATATACTTTCCAAAAGTATATATCAAACCTGCAAATTCAGTCAAGCTTCCAAAGCGAGACGACCATGCACGAAATTTGATTCTTCCCATATCTCATGAGTGAGCTCATGTCTTCCGGTTCAGTAATTGAACATGTATGATCCCTTTAAGAGATCGTATTACTCATATGCCCTTGCATGCACACCAGCGCGCCGGTGTATAGACCTTGGTTAGGTCATCAACCTATTGGTCTGCCAAATGTACATCAATTATTTAAATTTCGTCGACATTTCGATTTCGACAGGGTGGGTCTTTCGAAACACCTATATATATATATATATCGATTTCCCGGATTTCGACCGAAATAGGTCGAAATATCGGTGATATTTCGACATTTCGACCCATGTCGGTCGAAATTCATGTTTTCAGTTCAAAATTTCTCGGATTTCGACCGATATGGGTGAAATTTCGCAGATACCTATGTAAATCAACGATATCAATCATGTGATCTTAATTTTAATCATTTTACTAACTATTTAGTATTTACCAATTCTCTATATCAAAACACATCATGATTTATATATTTTGTTTCGGGTCGGGGGCGTTGCCCGCGCACCCCTGCAAGGGGGGACAATCTGGGCCCCCCTAGCCCCTAAGGCTCGTTGACCGGGCAGCGAGACCCCCGTTCTGGTAGGGTATGGTGCAACAGGGGGGATGCATACAATGTTTCTTCAATGTAGGGAGCTTCACCTCCCCTGCACGCAGAGATGAAAAACAAAACTCTAGATTCTAGAGATCCGCTATAACTTCTTTGCTTCATTCCTTTTGTCATTTATCTTGTAAAAAATCATCTTTGCTATAAGTCTATAATCGTTTTAGAAATTATTATTGTTTTGTTAGCTATTATTGTTTTAAGAACTTGGATTTAATGACATCCATTTCCAATATGTATCAATCAATAATCAACCTTAACAACGAAATGACCGATATGACCGATATGTGCGATATAAGGCATAAGAATGAGAGATATATGTTATATAAGTGTGCATTTGTTAGCTATTATTGTTTTAAGAACTTGGATTTAATTATATCCATTTCCAATATGTATCAATCAATAATCAGCCTTAACAACGAAATGACCGATATGACCGATATGTGCGATATAAGGCATATGGATCAGAGATATGTGTGATATAAGTACACATTTGTTAGCTATTGTTGTTTTAAGAAGTTCGATTGAATGAATCCATTTCCAATATGTATCAATCAATAATCAGCCTTAACAGCGAAATGATCGATATGACCGATATGTGCGATATAAGGGACATATATGAGCAATATGTATGATGAAATTGTGCATATGTGAGCTATTTATTGTTGTAAATAACTTGAAAGATCTTAATTTGCAAAAAAAATGGTCGAAAAATGACTTTTTGAGCCATTTCCGAAATTTCCACCGAAATCGTCGAAATTTCCCGAAATATCGGCAAAATTTCGGTATTGGAGGTGACCGAAACGAAATCGAAATCGAAATTTCGAACCTTGATGTACATACTCAGACATATAGTAACACATATGTCTCCGATCAGAGGATGCGTGCCTATATCGTGACAGCATACGACATTGGACTTTGGTTATCTCGATCTCGTTAAGTCAACTCTTTGACCTAACTAATCTGACACCTCCGAATCTATATTCCTATGCAGAGGACCTGCATCAAGAGGTCGGTCAGATATCATCCTATGTGAGAAAGGATTGTCATCTCCTACTCAGGATGGAGATCATCTCTTAACAATCATTTGACAGTGCTTGATGAGTCCTCAATCTAACCCTTTAGATATTCATCCAAGCATCAGCCTCTATGATTCAATTATTGAATCAACAGTTGTATGATTATTAAGATGGCAATGGTACATAACTCTAATTGTACTAAGGGACCTATTATGCAAATTATTTATTCTTCATTTCAGATCAGGGAATGATATGTGCAATAACATTTATTGCATAATGGCTCGTCGTGGGCTCGCATATCCAACAATCCAATCTCATACCCAAATCTAGAAGACAACTCAAAGGTGTCTGATCATGTTAGACGTAATATCCCATTTTCTCATTGCATCCAAATCATATTCGGATCAATGTCCAACAATTGGATCAAGATCGGATATTTAGTCCATTGAGAGGAGTCACTAAAATCCAAACGTATTTCATCACTCTCTCGAAATGGAAGCATCGTGCTATACAATCGTTTAAGAACACATCACCCTCAAGTATTCCTAACACACGTACATCCTGCTAAGGTAGGAAATATTGATATCGATATCGTATCGGTCCGCCCGAAAAAGGATATATCAGAGATATATCATGATATATCGGGGATATCTATGGAAATCTTAAAAATATCGCAAAAAATCATTTCTTTAACGAGTTAATATCATCCTAGGTATCAAAACAATAAATAACACACAAATGCACACTTATATACAAGAATGAGGTGCAATTAGCATAATAATACACATTATATCGGACATATCGTCGGTTGTTAATGCCGATTACTGACAGCTGAGATATACTCCGGATCTGTGATTCTAACTTGATCAGCATTAGACTTCTTTTCATCTCTATAGCAAGAGGACGAAGTTCACCAATTGAAGAACCGTCGTATGCACCCCATGTCGCACCTATACCCTACTCAAAAAAATATGTATAATTTACGATGTGTTTTAATACTCAAGGTTCAGGAAAGCGGTATGCGTATGCGTTCGGACAGGTCACTGAATAACACTTAAGCGGTATGCGGGGGCATATGCGGGGTATATGCGGTTCTACGTGGTTTCCTATTTTTTATTTAAAAATAAATAAATATATACAAAAGTGGCTACAACAGAACTAAATTTATGTATAATTGTGGTCCAACAGAAGATCTAAGAAAAATAACTTTCATAGAGTTCAAAACAATCTTTATCAATCAAATATCAATACTTCAATAGAACGGTTAGCACACAAAATAATTGACAACAATCAACAAAATAAAAAAGTTAGCGCACAAAATGCCTCTATTGTTGAATATAATGTCATTTATCTATGTCGTTATATTTATAATTGATCCTCCATCAAAAGTACCAAACTTTACATATAATATATTACATTCATAATAACTATTAGTTGACTAAATTAGTTTCCTAAATTATTAGTATATTATTCTTTTTCTTCCTTGCGTGTTTACTCCAATCTCGCAGTACAACTACTTTGACGATGGAATATAAATGGTCATGGAATGCTTGGTTGGAATATATGCAAAAATAAGGAAAACATGGTCAAATAACATAACAAAACATGGCACAAATTAAAACAATAAAAAATAAATAAAAAAGGTGTATGCGGCCGCACAGACCGCATATGCGGCCGCATAGCCCGCATATGCGGCCCGCATAAGCGCACAGGGCACATAACGCGGGGCTTCAGGAAAGCGGTGCGCTGAGGGCACCGCATACGCATATGCGGCCGCATATGCGGCCGCACGGGCCGCTTTCGTGAACACTGTTAATACTATGAGTAGCAAAATAGGTAGTGAAATCAAGCTTATAGAGGAATAATTGATATATAGATATCGGCGAAATATCGATGATATCGGTCGATATCAGAGAAAGTTTGTACATAAAACAATTATTTTTTTTAGCAATATGGCGATATATCGTCGATATCTCGCGAGATATCAGCTGATATCCTAGAAAAAGATACATATGTGTGTGTGTATATATATATATAGAGAGAGAGAGAGAGAGAGCTTATCCAATGGATCTCATACCCATTAAAGATGAGATGAGCCCCTAATCTCAACCGTTAGATTTTAATTCTACGATCAGTAATTTTCGTATTGCCATCAATAACCGAACGCATCAATAACTTCCGTATTGACATCAGTAACATTTTATATCAGTAATACTGAACGCATTAGTAACATTGATATTGTCATCAGTAACACTTTATATTAGTAGTACTAAAGGCATCAGTATCTTCCAGAGTAAAGGAAATAATTTAATCAGTAACTTTAGTTCGCACTTACTTGCAACTTTATATAAGTTACCAGAGCTATGATAATACTTATTGAAGCTTCGATATATATTATTGAAGCTTGGATATATATTACTTACTAAGCCTTGTATTTTTATTACTGAAGATGTTGGAGATGAAGCGGGCTCATTTCATCTCTAATGGGCAAGGAGCTCATTGGATAAAAATCCTATATGTATGTATATATATATATATATATATGAATGTCAGTACCCACATCTCATCGATACCGATATATCACGATATTGCGAACCTTGCATCCTACATATTGGAAGACCTAGAATACACCCAATGTTTTGATCACATTTGAACAATTTCCTTCAGGATTTTATCATTAAGTTTTTCATTCGATCATTGGGAGTTAGTATCATTCATATGCTTTCCAAAAGCATATATCATACCTACAAATCATGTCATACTTACAAAGCAAGATGACCATCGATGGAATTTGGTTTGACTCGCTCTCTCATGAGTGAGCTCATATCTTCCGGCTCAGTAGTAAACATGTATGATCCTTTTGAGAAATCGTATTACTCATATGTCCTTACATGCACACCAGCTCGTCGGTGTATAGACCTTGATTAGGTCATCAATCTAATGGTCTGCCTAATGTACATACTCAAACATATAGTAATATATTCGTCTCCGGTCAGAGGATATGTGCCTATATCGTGATAGCATACAACATAGGTCTTAGCTACCTCGATCTCGTTAAGTCAACCATTTGACCTAACTTATCCGACACCTCCGAATCTCTATTCCTATGCAGACTACTTGCATCAAGAGATCAGTCGGATATCAACCTTTGGAGTAAGGATAGCCATCTCTTTCTAATGCTGGAGATCCTCTCTTGACAATCATTTGATGGTGATAGATAAGTCATCAATTTAACTCTTTAGATATCATCTCAGTACCACCCTCTATGATCCAACCATTAGATCAGTTGTTGTATGATTATCAAGATGGCCATGGTACATAACCATAATTGTTCGAAGGATCCTTATAAGTGCATGCATTTATTAATCTCTGACATAGAGTGAAAATCAATAACTTTTATTGATATATAAAAGGATTACAATAACATTTATTGTAGATATGGTTCGTCCAGGGCTCCCATGTCCAACAGGGGATACTCGAGGGTGATGCTATCTTAAAAGGTTGTATAACATGATACTTCCATTCCGATGGAGTGATGAAACATGAATGATTCTTAATTACTCCACTTGGAGACCTGAATCTCAGAATCACAATCTTAGTCAAAAAAAAGTAAGAAAATTGATTTGATAGAATCAAAGTCAATAAAAGATTGAGTGCAAGTTACCTGATCCAATTAGATAACTCTGCATGGTACGGATCCTTGTATGAGATATAATCTCGATCAACTCACCATACATGGTCTATTACAATCTTTATGACTTTACCTCCAAATATCCATGGATGTTGCTCACAAATCCTTATTGGATTAGGATTCGTATAATGGGAGATCGGTTAATGTTAATATTGATTAATGTCGATCAATAATAATGTGTGGATATGATTTACACGTGTGGTTATATTGATTAAAATGAATGTTGATTCATAATAATCAGTTATGTGAATTTAATTCACTTTAAATTGAAAGGACTTGCATATGAATATGATTCACACATATGAATTAGATTTGCATTAAACGTTAAATTAATGTAAATTATATTTACGTTTAATGTGTGAATATTATTCACATATCTATACACGATTATTATGAATGTTTCACACTAGTCATCTATAATGTGAATTTATGCACATTTAATTACGGGACATAGGTGTGAATTAGATTCACACAATCAACATTCCAACCCATGGCAATTCCACCTAAGGCACCATTCGATACAATATACCTGAAATTTGACAAGGAAGCGGTACCTATGGATCTCCATATGTTAGTGTCAATGCAAGTTAGTTTCACCTCCTGTAACAATACCATATCAGTTCTTGCATTCATAAAAAACTCCTGCACCCCACCCTCTTCTCCGATCTCCCCAGGCCTCTCGCATTCCAAGATATCACATAATTGCGGCCAAGATGCTTCCCAGCGCAACGGGATCAACCATAGGCACTTCAACAGATCCCTCCCAACATCCACCCATGAAGGCAATGAAATCCCCCCCGGATTACCAGAAATAGACCCCCTTGCTCATGACTGCACCACACTCGACGCAGTCTCCACCTCATATCCAACGTCCATCTCGCCCATCGCCCCCTCGATGGTATTCCTCTCGATCTAGTCGACCTCTAGCAGGTAGTAAGTCTCTGCCTGTCACCTTCTTCTTTGGTCCAAAGCTCTCCTCTAGGAGTAGCTCCTTCCAAACCTCCCCACCAGAGAGTAGCCGGTCCTAAAAGAGCATGCACACAGACTATTGCACCCAAGGAGCCAGAGGAAAACCTCCCTCGGGAGATGGAGGTCGATCCCGAGAGGCCCCTCCACATGCACTTCCACCGAATGCCCGATAGGGCATCTACTTCGCCCATAGAGCCTTGGTCACATGCCGCATATGTCGCCTGGGCAGTGGGGCCCAAGAAACATGTCTCTGAAGATCCAATCCACACCAACGGGTCGGAAGCAGCTCAAAGAGGACCCGACCCCGGTGCTGTAGTAGTCTTGGGCCCGATTTCAAGGTTGAGTGGACCCGAAACAAGGGTTTGCATGTGTATCCGAAGGCGTGACCTGAGATGGTGGCTCCGAACCGACCACCATAGCAAAAGAGGGTCTAGTTTGGTATGCCACCGAGCCTTTTACACCAACCATCAGCATGCCACCATACGATGGCCCGAATCTCCGCACCAAAAGATGCCTATAAAAGAAGAGGCATGGGTATTCTTCTAATCTAATAAATTTTGGCATGGGTACTCTTTTGATCTAATTAATTTTTTCAAGTCTAGATAATTGAGAGTTCCTTTTAGAAAAACAACACAATAAATCCTATGGTTGTCCACCCCTTCTCCCTATTATATATGATCATCCACCCTCTTCTTTTCTCCTCTCCGTCGGGTGGCCCGATCTCGTAAGGAGAATCCTTTTCTTCAATGTAATATGCGTTTTGTACACTATGCCTTTGAATGTTATCAAGTGTTATTTCAAGGAAATATTGGATTGATAGTGTTCACACTTTACAGATACCATAATCAATAGATTCGCCTTGATGCAACAATTTCATTGAAACTTGTTTTGTAAAAAAAAGTCAGAGACCATCTTGAATAATCATGACTTTTGAAGGGTTCTTTGGTTTGTGTAGCACATCAAAACATAGTACCACATCTAGTAATCTGAAATTTTGGTAGTACCTTATAAGTAATAGAAGCCACTACTAGCATAGTGCCCATAATGTTATAGATTTATACTCATTAGCCATAATCACATCATTAAGACTAATTAAGCATGATTAGTGCTAATTGCCCGTCATTAGTGATAATTAAGCGTCATTAGCATAGATTTACACTCATTAGCCATAATCACATCATTAAGATTAATTAAGCAAGATTAGTGCTAATTACCCGTCACTAATGATAATTAAGCGTCATTAGCAAAAGTAGGATACATGGAGAGGAAATCATGGGACACGTATCGTTATATAGTCAGGACAAGTGTCAAAAACTCAATAGCGCCATGTGTCAGCATCCTAAGTCTAACACGTGTCATGGTAAAGCCGCTTGCTTGGGCAACAAGTTATCTCGTGTAGAAGCCAAACCACTTGCTTGGGCAGCAAGTTATCTCGTGGATAAGCCAAACCTTGCTTGGGCAACAAGTTATCTCATGGATAAACCAAACCTATTACTTGGGCAACAAGTTTTCTCATGAATAAGACATGTGGCATGCCATGTGTCGTCATACATGGAAGAGAGGCAACATGTGGCTTAGAGGCTCCATTACATGTTGACACATGTCACACATGTAAAGGGGGAGGGGGCCTATAAATACCCATGACCCCCCATACTCCTCACTTTATCCCACGTCCATCTCTCCACCTTAGAGCCGCAAGACCGCCGAAGTTGCGGGAGGAGCACGAGAGGAACCGCGGCGAAGCCCTGTCAGTGATCAAGAGCGTTTTTGAAGCCGTAACGAAGTTCTGTCCACACCAAGCCGTAGTATTCAATCTAAGACATCTATAGAGGAGGTTTTCACTAAAGAAACGTTTTCGACCCAAGTTAGACAACAATCAGGTGAGGGATTCTCAAGCGCTATTTTAAAGCACTAGTCTTTAGCTTTTATGCATGGTTTTGAATATCAAGTATGAAATCGCGTTTTCTAAAGCTTTTACGCATGAATTACAAGTACCATACAGTTGATATGAAATCAGGACTTTAGAACATATTTCAGAAGTCGTTTCAGGTGTTTTATCATGATAACACGTTTTTAAGCATTTCGTTCTTTGTGGAATACGAATCGTAAGTTTCACTGCCTAGATTCAAGCTTTTTATATAAGAAATATGTTGTGTGCAGTTACTATGCAATATGAATCGGATTTCAAGTTCTTAATGGTTTTAGTTGTCAGAATATGCATGCTATGCCAAGATTGTTTTATGTTCATGATTTAGCTGTTATGAGCTTGAATTAGCAAAAGTACGGTTTATTAGTGACTAGAAAAGAATCAGAATCAGAAGATAAGCACCACAGTAGCTCTTTTATACAAATCATGAACTAGCCATTAGATATGGTGATGTCATTAGATATGACCCTGAAACCGCCATTAGATATGGCAAACCATTAGATATGGTATCAAGAGGACTTTGGATCCGCATACTGTATATATATAGGCTTTGGGCTGTATGAAGGATGTTTTTGGTCTTTGGGACCGTCTGCGCGTATGACTTAGCTTTGTTTCAGCGTTCATGAGTCAATAAATTAGCCACAGTGGTGATTAGTACAAACAGCTTGATAGTGATGATTATGTTTCAGTTTATCTGCTTTTGAAGTGATTTCAACATTTATTTGCAAAACTAGCATGTTGTTATATGTAAATTCTGTCATAAAGTCTCTTTCAAGCTATTTCACAGTTTTCAGCATAAATTTTTGTCATGATGCTCATATTTCAGATTTTAGCTATATGTAAAAAGCTTGAGATCCTTTCACTGGGTCTAAGCTCATAAATGGGTTTAGACTCATCCCGTTATATTATATTATATACAGATCAGCAGAATCACGAATAGCAGGGGAAAGGACCACTGATACACTTGGAGGAGGTGTCTTTTGCTTTTCGTAGTTTTTGTACTATCTGTGTTTTTTTGTAAAGAAGTTGTAATAGATAGAACTTGTATAATACACTTCTTGGTGTTGTGAATTTGAAATACAAAGATGTTATGTTTTTGAGATTGCCACATGTTTACTTGAGGAAAAAGAAGAAGAAAGATCTCTGTCGCGGCACATCCTGGTTACCGGGACGGGTCGTGACAACTTGTGGTATCAGAGCAAAGGTTTTAGGACCTTGAGGAAGAAGTATATTAGGAGTTGATCATTTAGATATCATAAATAGATTTGAACTTAGAAAAAAAATTGATGTTATAGTCTTAAGGATATCTAGAATAATTATTGGAGGACTCAGGTTGATGAAGGATCTAACTGAGGTTTTATTTTTATAGGAAAAAACGGCAGGAGAGCAGCCACAAACGACCGGCCCTAGTCAGGAGAATAACAACAATAACAACGTGTATGACACGTTGACTTTGATAGCTCAAACTCTAGGAGGCATGGCTGCACAGTCTGTTAAAAGACACGAATTTGAGCACCAGTTGCCTTTTGAACATGTAAAGAAGCTGGGAGGAGAACCATTTGTAGGAGACACTGATCCAAAGAAAGCCAGGGAATGGTTCAAGAATATGGAGAAAATATTTGCTCTAATGGACTGTACAGATGAACAAAAGTTGAAGTATACCATATTTCTTCTAAAGGATAGCGCTGATGATTGGTGGACATCAGTGAAAATGAAATATCCTACCCATGTCATCTCCTGTCTCTTAGCCCAGAAGTTGATAAGGAAGGGATATTCCTCTTATATTGCTTACGTGTTTAATACTAAGGCAGAAGCTGTCATTTTAGAAAAAATCTCTGTGGTGAAAGAGTTTCCAGAAGTGTTTCCAAATGAACTAGCAGGAATTCCTCCTGATAGGGAAATTGAATTCACTATTGACCTCGTTCCGGGTACCAATCCAATTACCTTAGCTCCCTACAGAATGGCCCCAGCTGAACTTAAAGAACTCAAAACTCAATTGCAGGAGTTGACAGATAAGGGATTTATACAGTCCAGTATGTCACCATGGGGTGCTCCTGTTCTATTTGTCAAGAAGAAAGATGGCTCCATGAGACTTTGTATAGATTACAGGAGACTAAACAGAGTGACTGTCCGCAATAACTATCCCCTGCCCAGAATAGATGACTTATTTGATCAATTGCAAGGGGCTTCTGTGTTTTCAAAGATAGATTTGAGATCAGGGTATCCTCAGCTCAAAATTAAAGTTGAAGATGTTCCTAAGACTGCCTTTAGGACTCGTTATGGACATTACGAATTTCTAGTAATGCCTTTTGGATTGACAAATGCCCCAGCTGCCTTTATGGACTTGATGAATAGGGTTTTCCGTCCATATCTGGACAAGTTCGTGATCGTATTTATTGATGATATTCTCGTATATTCTAAAACAGAGGAAGAACATAGAGAACACTTGAGAATTGTACTTCAAACTCTGAAGGAACATCGATTATATGCAAAGTTTGATAAATGTGAGTTTTGGTTGAAGAAGGTTGCATTTCTAGGCCATGTCATATCTGGAGAAGGAATAGCAGTAGATCCATCAAAGATAGAAGCAGTTCTTAGATGGGAGCGACCGCTAAATGCATCAGAAATCCGAAGTTTCCTTGGATTAGCTGGGTATTATCGAAGATTTGTTGAAAACTTTTCTAGAATTGCCGCACCATTGACAAGGTTAACTAGGAAGAATGTGAAGTATAGTTGGGACGATGAATGCGAGAAATGTTTTAAGGAACTCAAGAGTCGTCTCACCTCAGCACCTATACTTAGCCTTCCTTCAGGGAAAGGTAATTATGTAATCTATAGCGATGCCTCAAGACAAGGGCTGGGATGTGTCTTAATGTAGAATGATAAAGTGATTGCTTATGCCTCTAGACAGCTAAAACATGAGTTAAATTACCCAACTCATGATCTTGAGTTAGCTGCTATAGTATTTGCCTTAAAGATCTGGAGACACTACCTATATGGAGAAACTTGTCGAATCTTTAGATCACAAGAGTTTGAAATATATTTTCTCTCAGAAAGAGTTGAATCTAAGGCAAAGAAGATGGTTAGAGTTAATCAAGGATTATGATTGTTCCATAGAATATCACCCGGGGAAAGCCAATGTAGTAGCTGATGCTCTCAGTAGAAAGTCTAAGGGTCAGCTATCCCACTTAAAAGGGGAATATTATCAGTTGAAAGAGTTACGTGCAAAATTAGCCATGAATAGCTCTGGAGCCTTATTAGCATCCTTACAAGTGAGACCCATATTATATGATAAAATTAAGGAGGCACAAGTCCATGATTCTGAAATCATTAGAATGATTGAGAAGATTAAGGGAGGAGATGAAGCCGGGTATACAATAGATAGTCAAGGGGTCTTATTCTTTAAAGGAAGATTATGTGTTTCGAGGAAATCTGATATAAAGACTGAGATTATGGAAGAGGCACATAACTCCATGTATACTATGCATCCAGGATGTACTAAGATGTATAGAACACTTAAAAGTTACTATTGGTGGTCTGGCATGAAGAGAGAGATTGCAGAGTATGTTTCTAGATGTCCTATATGCCAACAAACAAAACCGGAGCATTTGAGACCTGCGGGGACATTACAGCCACTTCCAATACCAGAATGGAAATGGGAACACATCACTATGGATTTTGTTACAGGATTTCCAAGGACCCGTCGAGGTCACGATGCAATATGGGTCATAGTAGACAGATTAACTAAGTCTGCACATTTCTTAGCCATCAACATGACATACAATATAGACCGCTTTGGAAAGATATTTGTTAATGAAATAGTTAGTCGTCATGGGGCTCCTGTGTCAATTGTATCTGATAGAGATCCGCGATTCACTTCTAAGCTGTGGCCAAGCTTACATAAAGCTATGGGAATGAAGTTAGCATTTAGCACAACCTTTCATCCTCAAACAGATGGCCAATCAGAACAGACTATCCAGACTCTAGAAGACATGCTTAGAGCTTGTGCATTGAGCTTTAAAGAAAGCTGGGATGAACATCTCTCACTTATAGAGTTTGCATACAATAACAGCTATCATACTAGTATTGGGATGGCACCTTATGAAGCCTTGTATGGTAGACCGTGTAGAACACCTATCTGTTGGAGTGAAGTAGGAGAAAGGAAATTGGTTCAACCTGAACTAATACAAAGCACGATAGAAAAAGTTGAGGAAATTAAGAGATGCTTAAAGGCAGCGCAAAGCAGACAGAAAAGTTATGCAGATAAGCGAAGGAGAGACTTAGAATTTCAAGTGGGAGACCATGTGTTCCTAAAAGTATCTCCATGGAAAGGCCTGATCAGATTCGGGAAGAAAGGGAAACTAAGCCCTAGATACATTGGCCCTTACGAGATCATAGAGAGAATCGGAAGTGTAGCATATCGTCTTCGACTTCCAGCTGAACTAGCAAGGATACATGATGTCTTTCATGTCTCCACACTTCGAAAGTTTATTCCAGATCCAACCCATATGATACAACCTCAAGATATTTAATTGAAGGAAGATCTTTCATACGAGGAGGTTCCTGTGGAAATTCTAGATTATAAAGTACAAGAGCTTCGTACAAAGAAGATTCCTTTAGTTAAAGTTTTATGGAGGAGTCACACAATAGAAGAAGACACATGGGAACGAGAGGAAGAAATGAGATCCCAATATCCCCACTTATTTTCAAGCTAGCAAAGGTACTTAAATTTCGAGCACGAAATTTATTGCAAGTAGGGGAGAATTGTAATATGCGTTTTGTACACTATGCCTTTGAATGTTATCAAGTGTTATTTCAAGGAAATATTGGATTGATAGTGTTCACACTTTACAGATACCATAATCAATAGATTCGCCTTGATGCAACAATTTCATTGAAACTTGTTTTGTAAAAAAAAAGTCAGAGACCATCTTGAATAATCATGACTTTTGAAGGGTTCTTTGGTTTGTGTAGCACATCAAAACATAGTACCACATCTAGTAATCTGAAATTTTGGCAGTACCTTATAAGTAATAGAAGCCACTACTAGCATAGTGCCCATAATGTTATAGATTTATACTCATTAGCCATAATCACATCATTAAGACTAATTAAGCATGATTAGTGCTAATTACCCGTCATTCCTGATAATCAAGCGTCATTAGCATAGATTTACACTCATTAGCCATAATCACATCATTAAGACTAATTAAGCATGATTAGTGCTAATTGCCCGTCATTAGTGATAATTAAGCGTCATTAGCATAGATTTACACTCATTAGCCATAATCACATCATTAAGATTAATTAAGCATGATTAGTGCTAATTACCTGTCACTAGTGATAATTAAGCGTCATTAGCAAAAGTAGGATACATGGAGAGGAAATCATGGGACACGTATCGTTATATAGTCAGGACAAGTGTCAAAAACTCAATAGCGCCATGTGTCAGCATCCCAAGTCTAACACGTGTCATGGTGAAGCCGCTTGCTAGGGCAACAAGTTATCTCGTGTAGAAGCCAAACCACTTGCTTGGGCAGCAAGTTATCTCGTGGATAAGCCAAACCTTGCTTGGGCAACAAGTTATCTCATGGATAAACCAAACCTATTACTTGGGCAACAAGTTTTCTCATGAATAAGACATGTGGCATGCCATGTGTCGTCATACATGGAAGAGAGGCAACATGTGGCTTAGAGGCTCCATTACATGTTGACACATGTCACACATGTAAAGGGGGAGGGGGCCTATAAATACCCATGACCCCCCATACTCCTCACTTCATCCCACGTCCATCTCTCCACCTTAGAGCCGCAAGGCCGCCGAAGTTGCGGGAGGAGCACGAGAGGAACCGCGGCGAAGCCCTGTCAGTGATCAAGAGCGTTTTTGAAACCGTAACGAAGTTCTGTCCACACCAAGCCGTAGTATTCAATCTAAGACGGCTATAGAGGAGGTTTTCACTAAAGAAACGTTTTCGACCCAAGTTAGACAACAATCAGGTGAGGGATTCTCAAGCGCTATTTTAAAGCACTAGTCTTTAGCTTTTATGCATGGTTTTGAATATCAAGTATGAAATCGCGTTTTCTAAAGCTTTTACGCATGAATTACAAGTACCATACAGTTGATATGAAATCAGGGCTTTAGAACATATTTCAGAAGTCGTTTCAGGTGTTTTATCATGATAACACGTTTTTAAGCATTTCGTTCTTTGTGGAATACGAATCGTAAGTTTCACTGCCTAGATTCAAGCTTTTTATATAAGAAATATGTTGTGTGCAGTTACTATGCAATATGAATCGGATTTCAAGTTCTTAATGGTTTTAGTTGTCAGAATATGCATGCTATGCCAAGATTGTTTTATGTTCATGATTTAGCTGTTATGAGCTTGAATCAGCAAAAGTACGGTTTATTAGTGACTAGAAAAGAATCAGAATCAGAAGATAAGCACCACAGTAGCTCTTTTATACAAATCATGAACTAGCCATTAGATATGGTGATGTCATTAGATATGACCCTGAAACCACCATTAGATATGGCAAACCATTAGATATGGTATCAAGAGGACTTTGGGTCCGCATACTGTATACATATAGGCTTTGGGCCGTATGCAGGATGTTTTTGGTCCTTGGGACCGTCTGCGCGTATGACTTAGCTTTGTTTCAGCGTTCATGAGTCAATAAATTAGCCACAGTGGTGATTAGTACAAACATCTTGATAGTGATGATTATGTTTCAGTTTATCTGCTTTTGAAGTGATTTCAGCATTTATTTGCAAAACTAGCATGTTGTTATATGTAAATTCTGTCATAAAGTCTCTTTCAAGCTATTTCACAGTTTTCAGTATAAATTTTTGTCATGATGCTCATATTTCAGATTTTAGCTATATGTAAAAAGCTTGAGATCCTTTCACTGGGTCTAAGCTCATAAATGGGTTTAGACTCATCCCGTTATATTATATTATATACAGATCAGCAGAATCACGAATAGCAGGGGAAATGACCACTGATACACTTGGAGGAGGTGTCTTTTGCTTTTCGTAGTTTTTGTACTATCTGTGTTTTTTTTGTAAAGAAGTTGTAATAGATAGAACTTGTATAATACACTTCTTGGTGTTGTGAATTTGAAATACAAAGATGTTATGTTTTTGAGATTGCCACATGTTTACTTGAGGAAAAAGAAGAAGAAAGATCTCTGTCGCGGCACGTCCTGGTTACCGGGACGGGTCGTGACATTCAATGTCTCGGGTTAACGAAGAAAGTAGATATCGTAAGATGAAATAAAAAGCCCTCGCCAAGGATCTTCTCGGACGTGGAGACATCAAGAAGAGATAACCAGCTCTAAAGTTCACGGAATGTACACGGGTCATCTTCGAGGCAAACGATGTTGCTCCATTAAATCAAACTCAAACTAGGATGTCCCCTACTTTGGAGGATAAGGAGAGGTATTTTCCATCATCTCGTGCAGATGGTGAAACAGTTTGTGTTAGAGTATGCACTAGCAGGTGGGTGAATGGATCCCTCTAGGGGCTCTCTAGGGGCTCGATTACCACACCCTCTTATATTTAGTCCCACATAAGCTATTTGTGAAACTTAGAAATTCAGTGGGGGCTATATAAGAAGCCTCATACCCTTTCTACCATTTGAGAAAAGTTAGTGAAAATATCAGCCCTTTGAGATGGTTCCCCCATGATTTTATCTCGCTCCTTAGGGAGTAGAGTTCCACGTAAAATACTGATGTTCTTTCCATATTTATGTTTATTTATCTCAAATCTTCTGTACTATCATTTTCAGCATGGTATCAGAGCGGATTCGATTCTCCAGGATTTATTATATTTTTAAGATTATGTTCGAGATTTATTTATGTTCATGATTTGGTTGAGATTTCTCGAGGATTCATCGGTTTCAAGTTCAAGTTCTAGGGTTCAAAATATAGAACCCTAATTTTGTCCAGCAATCAAGCGCGTGACTCCAACAAGTTCCAAAAAATCTACGGTTTACATAACCCTAGAAAATTATGATTCCAGCAAGGGCTTCACCATGAAGGTAAGATCAAAGATGAAGGCTTGGTCTCTTGTGCGTGTATTGGGCATACACCTACAATAATTCCAACTTGGAGCCTCCATTGACTCCTACAACGTGAGATCTGGAACCCTAAGGTCCCCGTTCATCGAAGAAGAAGAGGCGTGAAATGTCATCTATTTCCGACCAGGTCAAGGAGTCGCTCCTCCGCGTGAGGGCATCTCCATCCCCAAGGCAGCAGTGATTTCATAAGGAAGTAAGAAGAAGCCCCATCACGTGATGTCCAATTGTGCGTGACTCCAAAGCACCTGCAGCCTTTCCAACCATCGGGCAATCCCACATACGAGCACCACCTCACAACCATCGGTTGTGCTCCAAATCACCGCCACCCTCTCCAAGACGAATCCAGGCAGCGACGGTGCCATAAATTCCAGTCGAGTTCCAGGCAACGGTGATGCAACCACCTTCTCCCCCTTCCAGGCATCCCACGACAATTCTCACGTTCATACGCCTCTTTTCAAGCATTGCCTTGCCCTATCTCTAAGGTTCCCATCATGGCCTCCGTACGCTCCACGTCACCTTACCCTACTTGCACGAGGCCCTCATCTTATCGAAGAGGGCACCTCACAGTGTTGCCCTTTCTTTCTAGAGGCAACAGTGAGATGAGAAAGTTGGCTTCATCGTCAAGAACCCATCGAGGATGATAAACCCTATGTAGAAGGTCATGTGACTTTTTTCCCTAATATCCCCTTTTTTATTTCTTTGATATTTTTGTACAACTCAAAATTGGGCCCACTAGGAGAGGGGATGTGCTATTTGAATGGGACGTGGCTTAAAAAGAGAGAGGGAGAGATGAGTATTGTAGGCCCATAATTGGGTTGGGTTGCATGTAATATATACAAAAAAAGGGCCTAGTTTATAGGCCCAAGGTTGGGCCTCACTAATCCAAAAGAAAAGGAAAAAAGGGCCCACATAAGGGGGGAGGGATGTGCGTTAAAAAAGGCGAGTGTACAAAATAAGAAGAAAAGTCGTACAAAAAATGATTTTTTAAAAGAGAAAGCTGAAAGAGAGAGAGAGAGAGAGAGAGAGAGAGAGAGATCGGCTTACTGATTTTATCTTCTCCATTTTTATGTCTTCTCCCAACTTTGTCGACATCCTTTTCTGACAAGTCTAGGAAAAAGGGAAATTATCGTGTAAAGCATCCAGATTTCAGACTCTACCAGTTCGAAGTGCATATGTTTGCGGCCATTTGTTTGAGAGGTCCCCCACCTCTTGTTTTGGACTCAGAGTTAAGGACTTTAGGGTAGAGATCCCATTCTCTGAGCCAGTGTGGGAGAGGCCCAACTCACCGACGAGAAGACTCTTTTTTAAACCCCATTCTCCAGTGTTCGTGACATCCGATACGAGATCCTTCCAAGGTCCCTCTAAGAGAGATCCATCTTCAGAGATGTGCGTATGGATAAGTAGCAATGTCCCTTATTTGGCCCTTCAGAGAAATGGAGCAATTGTCCACATGATGTGCAGCCTTCCACATGTGACGGGCCAGAGTACTCTGATGAGGATACTCATTCCAATTCTCCGACGAGGAGATTTGTTCAGTTTCGGTGACTCTGACAGACGCATTACAGAGCACATGTTTTCCAACGAGGAGATACAATACATTCAAGCCCTCCAGTTCATCTGCACCAGCACGGCAAGAAAAGGAACGTCCTCAACAGGCAGCATGTAGAGTATGTGATGAGTTGATATTGTATGTAGTGTCTTGTATTGTGTAAGAGAGTGATTTCTTTCTATTTATCCAAGTTAGGGATTGCATGCTTCAGCTTGAAGAGGGGTGTTAGAGTATGTGTCGGCAGGTGGGTAATTGGATCACTCCAAGGTCCAATTACTACGCCCTCTTATGTTTAGTCTTTTTTTTAATAATAACGAGGGGGAGCCCTCCCAAGATGGGAGTCACCACACCAAAATTTCATTAATTACCGGGAAAGTACATCAGGTGGATACCCAGAAATTGTACAGAGCGTGACACTGAGCTAACACATTTTCATAATAGAAGTGTTGCCCCTTGAAGATGACATCATTCCTGCCGAGCCAAATAACCCACGGCGCGGCAAAAGTTCTGGAGACATCACCGAAGGATCCAAGCCCCACCGCCCGAATAGATCTCCAAAACAGATCTGCACAGAATGCATGTACCCATGGAAGTCCCAAAGAGGCCCACACATTCGTCGAAGTCCTGCAGCCGAAGAAGATGTGATCTGCATCCTCCACACCACCCTCACATCTGTCGCATGCGATGTCCGTTACGCCCAGCAGTCTACCCCTTCTCACTTTGTCACAGAGCCGATCTCTTCTTAAACACCACAGGAATACCTTAACCCGAGTAGGAATCTTTGCTACCCAGATCATCTTCATATCCGCACATAGAGCCTCGTCTCGGTCCACCACACTTCCACTCAACTTCCTATATGCAATCTTTACCGAGAACTTACCATCTGCCACTCAAAGTGATCAGGCTCGCCCGACATCTCCCCGACAGAGGGAATCTCCGCAAGCAGCCATAAATAATCCTGCAGTCTCTGATCCGAGAGAGCCGTCAGAAAACTCGGTGCCCACGTGCCAGAGTCCACTACCTCCGCCACCAGCGCCCCCTTGTCAACGGCAAGCGCCATCAACCTAGGGAAGCGGATCGCCAGCGCCCCCTCTCCCGTCCAATCATCCTGCCAAAATCTGAACCGGAGTCCATTCCCCAACCTCGGCCAAGGCAAGCCCCGAGCCCCGGAATCACGGCACGGATCCCGCTCCACAACGAAGACTCATGACGCTTTCTTGCAGCCACCAACTCTCCCGAGACCCCATAGATCGCCCTCAACAACCGCAACACCAGCGAGTCGGAAGAGACCCAAATACGCACCACCCATTTGGCTAACAAAGCCTTGTTCATTGCTTCCACATCCCTGACTCCCATGCCACCCTCCGAAACTGGTACAATAAGATCCTTCCAAGCCACCAAGTGCAATCCCCTCTTTGCCTGCCTCCCATCTGACTAGAAAAAAGATCTCATCAACAACTCCACCTTCCTTCCGACCCCAACAGGCATTAGACGGGTCGAGAAGAAAAAGATCGGAATGGCGGAGAGGACGTGCTTTAGCAATGTAAGCTTTCCACCCTTGGACAAAGTTGTAGCCTTCCATCCCTGCAGTCGCTCCTCCATTCTCCGAAGAACGCAGTCCCAATCAGACTTCCTCAGCCTGCCGTCAACCAAAGGCAACCCCAAATAAGTGATCGGCAAGCGCCCCAGAGGGCAACCTGCCCAAACGGCTAACCTGTTACTCTCCTCATCATGCATCCCAAGGGTAACCAGAGTCGACTTCTGCTTGTTAATCTGCAAGCCAGAAAGGCATCCAAACATGTCCACCAATACAGCCGCATTGTGGTTCTGCTCCTCTGTCCCCCCCAAGAAGATCAACGTGTCATCCGCATACTGCAGCACCGGAACGGAGATGTCCCCCAATCTAAATCCCTCGCACCAGCTCTCTTCAACCGCCCTTTGAAACAGTATTGCAGGCAATCCGCCACCAACACAAAGAGCAGGGGAGCTAGGGGGCAACCTTGGCGCACCCCCCTCTATGGTTGAAACCATCCTCCCTCTTGTCTGGCATTAACCAACACAGAGCAGGAGCAAGTAGTGACACATCTCTTAACCCAAGCAATCCACTTATCTGGAAATCCTCTTTTCTGCAACGTTACCCACAAGAATTTCCAACTGACACAATCATAGGCCTTGGCATAATCAATCTTCCAAATAGCCCCTTTCTTCCTAGACCTTTTCCATTCACGAGTGACTTTCGAGGCGGTCACGATTCTATCTGTCATACATCTGCCAGGAATGAACGCAGACTGAGCTGGTAAGATCACGAAAGACAAAACATCTCTAAGCTTGCTCGCCAACACCTTGGCTACAATGAGATAAATGCCATTAGAGATCGAAATAGGCCTGTAATCTCCAACCTCTACAAGGTTCTCTTTCTTCGGCAGTAGAAAGATCAAGGCCCTGTTAACCTTCTCAAAACCCATGTTTCCATCCCTGAATTCATTCAGAACCTCCAAAATGTCGCCCTTCAGCAGGTCCTAGAACTCCCTGTAAAAGGAGACAGAGAAGCCATCCCGACCCGGAGCCCCGTCCGCATTCAACTCCCAAATGGCCCTACGCACCTCCTCCTCCATAAAATCTGCCACCAGCGAGTCAGCTTGGGGTCCAGTCAGGGACCCCGCCCCGTGACCCGTCCAACCCCAGCCTTCTCCCTCATTCAATCTCCTCGATGCCCTAAGAAAGTGCTCCCGCAAGGCGGCCCCAATGTCCCTTTCTCCTGATACCCTTTGACCCCCCACCTCTACCTCATGCAAGAAGCTCCTTCTCCTCCTTCTAGACGCCACCGAATGGAAGAAGCGAGTGTTGGCATCACCTTCCCTTAGCCACTTCTGCCTCGATCTTTGTCTCCAATGGACCTCTTCTTTCCTGTCCTCCTGATAAACCACTTCTAACCAAGTTGCCCTCTCCTCCACCTCCTCCGGAGTCAGCCCCCGGTCATCATCGAGTCCGTCTAACCTGCTTATCCCTGCCTCTGCCTCGGCCTTGGTAGCCCTCCACCTCCTGGCAACATCCTTCCCAAAGGACAACAGCAACCGCCTAAGAGCGTCTAGCTTGGCCGCGAAGTGCGACACTGCCGAACCTGCCACCGAGAACCCTCGCCAATGTTGGCTCATCAGGTCCCGAAATCCTTCCTCCAACAGCCACTTCTTCTCAAACCGGAAGTAGAACCGAGCCTGGCGTTCCTCCCCAAAGAACCATAAAATCGGAGTATGATCAGAGAACGTCCTTGGAAGAGCCCAAGCCCTCGCCAGCGGGAAAGCCTCACCCGCCTCAACGGACATCAGAAACCTGTCGAGCCTGGACTTCGATCTCATGTTCCTCCAAGTGTACTTGCAGCCGGCCGCATCCACAACTGACAAACCCAGAGAACGAATCACTTCCCTCATATCTGCAGACCCCGCATCTGAACCACCTCCCTCCCTCGGCCTATCTTCTGGGAACAAAGTGACATTCAGGTCTCCACCGATGATCCAAACTCCATCGCCCACCTCAGGCACAATAGAGTCTAAGTCCGCAGCCAGACTACCATCCTCCCACCGGCACGGGCCGTATACATTTGTGATGAACAGGTAGACGCCATCCGCTCTCCGCGGCAGCCTCATCGAGAGGGTGAAGAGAGAGACAAAAGTCCCCAACACGTTGAAAGAAGCGGACCGCCAGCCAGTTATAAGCCCACCAGATGCACCTGCAGCCTCTTTCTCTGCCATCGCAAAAGACTCCCCACTACTCATCTCCCGTCGCATCTGTTCATCCATTGTCCGTAGCTTTGTCTCCTGTATAAAAAAAATATCTGCGCCAGCCTCCCTCACCAAATTTTGCACCCCGAGCCTTTTTTCGGGTCGGCCCAAACCCCTCGCATTCAAAGATAGTAACTTCATTTCAAAAACTGAGCATCCATCCTAGAAGGGGGAATAACTCCCAAGCGTCGCGCCATCCCCCGGTCGAGGGCAGCAAAGCGATTCCGCACCACAATTGGACTGGTCACCCCCGGAGTCACAAGCTCAGCATCATCCCCCGACGCCAAAGCGGCCCTCAACGACGCCCTCGCCATCTTCTTGGCCCTTCTCCCCCCACCTCCCTCCCTCTCATATGTCACACCGAAGCACCGCTGCCCCGACCCCGCCCCCTCCGGTAGATGCTGCCCAGAACACATCCCCTCAACAAGGATCCCAAGACCAACCAAAGGAGAGTCCCCTGCCGCCCCTTCCACTCCAGCCAAGTCGGCCCCACCACAAACCGAGCTCACATGCCTTACTTCCGACCCATTCGTTCCCGCGTCCCCTCTCTGCAGGTCATCCCCACTCCCTACAATGCGGAGCCCTTTCCCCGCAAGCTGCTCCCCCACAACCACAAAACCAGCCCTCCTCGGCTTGGGCGCACCCCCAACCACATCCTCCAACCCTAGCAGAGCAGGTGCCATCTTACCAGTCAAAAAAGAGGAAGATATAACCGAGCCTGGCCGACCCGCGCCTTCGAGCCACGTCTGCTCAGGAACCGACCCCACATGGTGCAACAATTCCCTAGAAACAACATGCAGGGATCCACAAGCCGTCGCACCTCCTCCCGCGTCAACCGCAGGACCACATGGTATAGAAACCGCCATTGACCTTGAAGCACCCACCGCGGATATGGCGCCGAACTGAATCACCAATGTTGGAGAGTGAGTCGCGCTCGAAGGCCGAACCCCCGCACAGGGCTGCATCGTCTCCGGGGACGAAGCCCCCTCCACCATAGTCTGCACCTCACAAAGCTGCTCCGACCTTCCATCTCCACCTCCCGAAGAGTTCTCTACCACTTGAATCTCTCCCCTGCACTTAACGGTCGCCCGGATAGCCGCCCAGACATCCGCGACCACCAGTTCTAACAGAACCTTCCTGCCATCCAGCCACAGCTCCCACCAACCCATTTTCTCAGCTCCGACCGGCTCCACCCGAAGAAGAACATCCAAAGGTTGTCCCGATTGACACCCCGAGAACTCGACAGAGTCGACCACAACAACATTCTGCAGCAAGCGCGAAATGCGCTCCTTCGTCCTCGCCCTCAACGGCAACCCCCTGACAATGACTCTTTCCATCACCGCAGGCTTCACCGCAAGATCCGAATCTTTCGGCCTTCGCCATTTCAGACACAAAGACCCAACCTCCAATCCTCCCACCAAACTTCGCACCTCGGTTTCCCGAAGCCCCCTCGCCATTGCCCTCCATGGAGAAAGGCGCGCCACATCCCCTTTGAAGGAGGCCTTGGACACAAACCCCACGTCAGATGTCGCGAGGAAGAGAGCCTCCTCACCAGTTCCCTCACCGATCAAGATCGTACCCCGATGCTCTTCCAAAGGACAAGACCGCCTAGAATGACCAAAACCTCTACACGAGAAACAACGAAAGGGACTGCGGCACGCCCTCGCCCAATGATCCATTCCACCACAACGGTAGCATCCCCGGGTGAAAGGAGATAGCAGCGGCGCACCACGACCCCGTGGAGATAGCCCAACAAGGCGCCTCCTGCGACGCTTCTCAACAAGGCGCCACCTCCCGGCTCCAACGTCATCTCTGCTGCCCGCCTGACAAGTGGTGCCAGCCACGCACCCCTGCTCGAGCAGCCCCGCATGCCCCTGGAAGCGGGGTTCGTTCCTCCCGATAAGGGACTCACGTGCGCCAGCCCTAGGTCGAAAACCACCCCGCACAGGCGCACCCCATGCGCCAAGCCGAGCCGCCTGAGAGTCACAAGTCACGCGATGGCGCGTAGCCCCCCCGAACCCCTATCGGAAACGCGGAGTCAGAGGCGACGCGTCGAGAGTGGACCGCCCCTGGAACTGCAAGCGATCGCATCCACTGCGAGATCGCCACCACGCCGCCCACGAAACTTCCCTGGGAGTCGTCTGGCGAGATGAAACCCTCGGAACCCTCCAACCCTCGAAACCACCTGGAGGCTCTCCTCGCGAGTCGCCCCGCGAATCGCCTCTCTCATCGTCCCTCGTTTTCGCAATCCTTTTCAACAAAGTGGATAATTACCCTCTTATGTTTAGTCTTACACTGGCTATTCGTGGGACTTGGAGATTCAGTGGGGGCTATATAAGAAGTCTTACACCCATTGTACCAATTGAGAAAAAGTTAATGAAAACATCAGCCCTTTGAGGCGATTCTCTCATGGTTTCATCCCCCTGCTTAGCGAGTAGGGTTCCACATAAAATCTCGATGTTCTTCCCATGTTTATATTTCTTTGTCTTTGATACGCTTCCGCACTATTAATTTCAACAGTTTGAAAATTATTTCCGATACCACATGGGTTCACCCTTAAATTTTGTTTATATGTATTTATGCAACTCAAACGATGAGTCTATTTATTCAGATTAGATCTGGATTTCTTTCGCTTCGTAATACATGGAAGGCTAAACACCTCTCTTATTCTCCAAATCAACAAGGGATACATAAGGGTGATTTTCCCTTTAAGTGTTGTCTTATCATTCCCAAATTCGATGGTCATCACATAGGCTCACCTGAGAGAAGCATATTTAAGTTTGAGAGTGGTGAAGGTATGTATAAACATGTTCATTGTATTGCCTCCATCCATCATAATTGTACATGGATGGCTTCCATCAATTAGTTAGCTGATTTCTAGTTAATCCAAGGGTAAAATGGTTTTCCAAAATGTACCCCCTATTTAGTTCTAGGTTAACCCCATCTCTACCGATGCATTCGATGCTTGTAGATCCCACATTTTCTTTGTTATAATATTTTCTAACAACCTTCAAATAAAAAAATCAACATCAAAAATATATTATAATCATAAACATAATCAATATAAATAAAAATCATATGATATGGTATAACATTACCATTTCCAACTCCTAACCATCCAAGCAGCTATTATTCACAAAAGAGTTGCTTATATAATTAATCCTTTGATACAAGGTTTCTCTAACCGAACCTTTTTTTAACAAGAGAGGAAATACACACAGGTGTCCACCCCAAGATTTGAACCTTGATCTTTTCTGTGATAGGCATGCCGCACTATCAATAGACATTAAAGTGAGTTTTGACCAAACCCAACCTTGAAACCAAGCATTGTGGTCCCTTTAGCTAGTTTCTCCCCTCTAAAAGTAGTCAACCATGATTCAGATGAAGGGATTGAAGTTAGGTAATGGTAGGGTGAAGCTTCATGCACCAATCACTGCCAAGAGGGCTCCTCTCTGGCACTGATTAATGCCTCGAACATAAGGTCATGGATATGGAGGGACAACTCCGATCGAAGTTAGCCAAAGGTGAGGAGGAAGGGAAGAAAAAGAAAGCATCGAGCAAGAAGATGTGGAGATGAAGGTTTCTCGGGTTGATTTTGGGGAAAATCAAAAGGAAGCAAAGGAAGGTCGGTGATTAGAACAAAATCGCAGAGAATCAAAGAATGGAAAACAAAAAGAACTAGAAAGAAGAAGAAAAGAGAAAGAGGAAAGTGAAGAAGGGAACACTTGTATGTTGTCGCTTGAGAAGATAGTGGTTCGATTACCCTTTGGTCTCTGCCCCTATCCCAAAGCTCATCCACGCTGCACCATTCTTATTATGGGTGAATTTTGTCATGGAGGCTCAATTCATGCTCAATGAATTGGGTGGACTAAAAGTCTTCCTGCATACCACATTCTTCGTACAGCCAACACGTGGAACAATAGTCAATCTTTCCTTTTGGGATCAAGGTCTTAATGATTTTTCAAGGGTCATTCTGACTATGGAACTAGTTGGGGTTCGAATCATTGAAAATGTCTCCTCATTTCTTGTGTTGTTTTCTAACATATTTTACAAGCTATTCTTTTCAAATATGGAACTCAATCCCGTTAAGAAGGTTAATGCAATTCACATTCTTGTGCCCATGCCCCCATGAAATTCAAAATAAGGACCTCTCACAACTCACTCTTGATTGGAGGAGGTCATCCCAACTCAAGATATCGGTTGCTAGAACGCGAACATAAGCTACATAGTGATAGCACCCATCTAAATTTCGCTTATCTTTGTTGTTTGTACATCCTTGGTTGGGAAGCATCATAGTTTCTATTTGCTAGTTTGACCCCCTTGTTATGGAAGGTGAGACTTGATAGGCCTCATTCTCAATCATTGTCAACTTCATATCATAAAGGAAATCTCAAAACCTCTCATTGTGAAGTCCGTCTAGTGTTGCCCTAATAGCATAGTCGTCGAAAGCATTGTTGTACTTTAAATACCAGTCCTTAAAGCACTTGACATATAATTTGAGGGAATCATCCTTCCCATTCTTGATGGCATGCAATATGTGCAGTCATCTTTGATCCAAGCACTCAGCATAGAGTATGCAATGAATTTCTTGCGAGCTTGACATGCATGTTGATGGACTAAGGAGTCAATATCATGACTAGTATGCATCCATGTTGATTAAGTGCAAGAAGAATTACTCACATATAACTCCACCAATTCAAACTGTGTTTCACAATGCTTACTCATATTAAAGAAGTCAGAGGGGGTGATCATGTCATCATACGACTTCATCTAGGAGGCCATGAAGTTGCTTTGGCAGCTACCAAGGCATCACTTCCAAGAGGAAAAGGCAAGAAGAGTGAGCACTCCTCAAAATTTCCTTGATTTGACCTTCAAGGCATTGCTGATCAACCTCTACAACTCCTCAAATGACGTGTATATCTCTCTTTCGGATGAGCCTTCCTCATCCGAATCTAGAGCTGGACAGTAGTTCTCCTAGTCCTCTAAGTGGTTCTTGGACAAGCAGATCTCTTACTTCTTGTACCATTCCTAGTCCTTAGGTCCTTCATCGTCTTCGTCTTGAATCCCATATTCATCATTAACCGTAATATCAGGGGAGGTAGTTGGGTCTCATCTTTGAAAATGACTACCTCATTTGAGCTCGTGGGTCTCATGATGTACATGTGTTGGCTCCATAAGTGTGGCATCCTTAAGTTGTGCCAACTTGTCATGGTCAATATTGTGAGATGGCTTCATCTTGAGGTCATGTCCACTCTTCCTTTGCTTAACCCGAGTGTTGGAATGGAGGCGGAAAGAATTATCCATCATTAAAATGCAATTTTATCCCGTGTGCATGGTGATAGGAAGTCTATCCAATGACTTCCACATTAAATGAATAAACATGAGCGTGATTGAGGATTTCATTGACCTTATGTGATACTTTGCTATTATCTCAACTGGGTTATGTACTCTCCACTTCATCTGTCAAGGGTCATCCTCTTTCCAATTGCATAATCACGAGATGATTTGTTTAGTCCAAGCACCTTATTGTCAATTTGTCCTCCCTCTTATTAACAAGTGCTTGACTTTTGCCTTTGAATGCTCAGCTGGATCTGAATACTTGATTAGCCATCAAATGCTTAGCCCTTGGATCTAAATACTTGGATGGCTGTCAGATGTTTGATTATAAAATCTGAGTGCTTGATTGATCGACAAACACTTAATTCTTGAATCCAGTGTAGGTAATATCGATATCGATATTGTATCAGTCTGCTCGGAAAAGGATATACAGAGATATATCGCCGATATATCAATGATATCGATGGAAATGTCGGAAATAGCTCAAAAAATCATTTTTCGCTATTTTTTAAAAATTAAAATCATCCAAGATATTAAAACAACGAATAATCTACAAATACACACTTATATCACACATATCGGACATTTATACCCCATGTATCGCACATATCAATCATATCGAACATATCATAGTTAATGTTGATTGCTAACTTATAGATATTGGAAATGGATTTAATCCAAGTTCTTATAACATTAAATAACTTACAAATATACACTTAGATGACACATATAGATCATCTATGACCCTTATATCACACATATCAGTCATATCGAACATATCATTGTGAATGTCGATAGGTGATTAATAAATATTGGAATTGGAATCAAATTAACTAAGTTATGCACACTTACAACACATGTTTTGTTCATGGAACATATAAATACACATTTCAATGCAAGAATGAGGTGTATTTAGCATGCTAATATGCATTATGTGGCACAAATCGCTGGTTGTTAATGCTGGCAGCTGACAATTGAGCTAATCACTGACTGTTGAGATGTATTCTGGACATATGATTCTAACTTGATATGCAATAGACTTGTTTCCATCTTTATTGCCAAAAAGGGGAAGACCATCAATTGAAGAATCGTCGTATGCACACCCCTGTAGCACCATACCCTACCAGACGAGTGTCTTGTTGCCTGGTCAGTGAGCCTGGAGGTCAAAGGGGAGCAGGTGCTCTCCCCCTATAGGAGTGCAAGGGCAGCGCCCCCGACCTGAAACAAAATATATAATTCTTGATGTATTTTAATACTAGGAATAACAAAATAAGCAGTGAAATCAAACTTACAAGGATAATACCATAGATATATATATATATATATATAGATATTGGTGAAATACTGACGATATCAGCCAATATCTAGGAAATTTTATACTGAAACCTATCAATTTCGAGCGATCGCGAGATATCGGTCGATATCCGATAAATGGACATCTATATGAATATTGGTATGGTCTCTCCACCAATACCGATATATCGGCGAGATATCGACGATATATCACGATATGGCATACTATGCTTGACTCTGAGGGCTCGGATGTCCCTCAAATGCTCAATTCTTGGACCTAAGTGCTCAATTGGCCTTCATTGCACAGGTATTGGTTCTTTAAATCCGAGTGTTTGTCTCTTTGAATCCAAGTATGTCTTGACTTATGGTTGGTACATGACTTTGGGGATTATAGTAAGTTCATTAATTTTGCAAAATCCATGGTCAAGTTGAACACTCATTATTGCCCACAAGTACATAATCCCGGCACCAATGTTTTATCTAAGAAAAAGAGGCAGCCTTTTGTATCCATATCGTGAAAAAAGATCCTCCAAATTATGAGATGGTAACTCAGCCGACCTAATTTAAACTTACATGATTTCAGATGGAAGAAAGATATGTTTCTATGATATCAAAAAGGGGCTACGAGTTTTCCACAAGGTATAAACTAGTAGAAATCAGTGGACACAGCGACACTTCAGCGCATTCCCAACTTCGAGTTCCATTTGACTGCTCCACCTCCTCCATTATGAATATGATCAGATTGCCAACTAAAAAGGATAAGGTCCCAATAATGATGATGAATATAGGATCATGGGGTACACAACTAAAACGAACTCAAACCATATTAACTACTAAGTCATTACTAACAAGTAACAAAAGTCTCAGACGAAACCAATACATTTAGTACCCAAATACACAAAGGTCTTGCTCTCTCGGACGTTATTATCTTATCGGTGTTCGACGGATGATGCAGATCGCATGTAGTGGTAGAAGTCTAGTTAGTGCAAGATTGTGGGATAGGAAGAGTAAGGGGATAAAGAAGCATTTCTTAGTACTATCAAAAATACAACACGATAATAAGGGCCTAGAGATATCGTACTAATTCCACATTAATGCGGGACTTCAAAGCTACGGAAATCCAGAGAAAAGAGTAGCAACACTCACGCAGTGCTCTCTTGGCCTCCCCCTTGCGTCCCGGTACTGACGAACAAACCAGCGGGCTTCCCAGCTAGCTTCTGCTCCCTCCACAGCACTCCCGTGGAATCGAAGAAGGCCTTCATCTGTGCGGCCATGCACCCGTATCTCGTGGGTAAGCCGAAAAGCACACCGTCCGCTTCCGCGAGCTCCGCCGTCTCGATCACCGGTACGTCCTCACTCTTTGGGGCGCCTTCATATGATCCAGCACCTCCGCGGGCAGAGTCTCCGCCACGCGGTAGAGTGCCGCCTCGATGCCCTCGATCCCGTCCACCCCCTTTCATCATCCGCCGAGCAAGACTCTCCACGTGACCGTACATCGAATAGAACACGATAAACAACCGGAGTTTCTTCTCCGCCGTACGAGACTGCTTGGCGGAGAGTGAGTTCTCCTCGATTGACGGAGGGGGGTCGTCGTCTTTCGCAGGGGCAGCCGCTACGGGGTTTGGGACACGTTTCTTGCCGGGATCGGATGGGCAATGAAGACAGTCTCAGGATGAGTGTAGTGCGGAGAGGAGTAACGGGGTAAGGCCCTTTTAGCTTCGGTCTTCCTCACTTTAAAGGGATTTTTTAAACTTAGCGTCCTCACTTTTAGTTACTACTTAATGATGGTGGATCTAAACAAAGATGAGTACAATGACCTCCTCTCTCTCTATCTTTTATATCCTTCTCGATGAGGTGATCTAAACAAAGATGAGTACAATGACGATTAAGAAGATATGGAATATAACAAAGATGATGATGACTACGAAGATGATTGTCGCGACAACAATTGAGTAGCTGATGAATCTCCATTTCATCACATTCATTCTATCATTTTGGACTTAAAAATCTTAGCTAATGTATGTAAATAGTATTATATATATATATAAACATTTATTATTTATTTCAATTATTATATATATAATATTGTTTTTAATGTCGAAATTATAGAATAAAGGAGAAAAAAGAAAAGGAATAAATATCAAAGGTATTTTATGACCCTCAACCTCGAGACCAAGTCAAGAATTGATTTGGTTGAGAAGGAATAAAGTATGGGGAGATAAGGGCCGAATACACATTAAAACCCCATTCTTTTATTTATCAATAATGCATTTTGAGACCCATTTTATTCTTTACTATTTATTCATCAAATCAACAACTTTGTACATAAACGTTGTAGATAATAATACATAAAAATATACAAAATTGATTTATACAAAAATAATATACAGTATGCTCAAAACAAGAATCCAAATTCTCAACTTCCCATACACATATCTCCTAAATAAAAACTTAAAATATATCAAAATCACCTTTAAATGTATATTAAATTTTAATAATCTATTTAATAAAGGTGGTTTTTTAGAGTTAAGGTGTAAGAGTTAGGTTCTGGAAGCCTAGTGTATAGTGTACATGAATAAAATATTCATTTTATTTATTCTTTATTTTTTTTACAATCTTATATTTTATAATTTTATAATATTATCTATAATATCTATACATATTTAGAATATAATAAAACCATAAAAAATAATAAAATAGAATAAGTATAAAAAATACATAGATGAATTACCTATTATTATACATGTATATAAATAAAAGAGAAATTCATTCTTTTATTCTTTTGTTGCCTTATATTTTTATAGTCTTGAAAATATTATTATAATAAATATATAAAGATAAAATAGAACCAAGAAAAATACTCTAAAATAAATAATATAACTAAATACCTATATTTATACATATATAATATATACCACTCTTTATTGATGTGTATATAATACATCATAAAAATAAACCAAAAATATATTTGTGAACATAAAAATAAGACACAAATATATATAATAAAAAAAGAATAAAATAAAAAATAAAAAATGAAATAAAACACCCAAAACATATATGAATATACCTATAAGTGTACCCTTAAAAATTAACTTGTAACAAACAAACCCAAAAAATAAATAAAAATCATATTAAAATACTACATAAAATAATAAACATTTTTTATTTTATACTCAAAAATTAAAAAAATATTTATCATTTTTAAACCATTTATTTTTTGAATAAAAATACTATTTTGTCATGACTTGGGCTGACGTGGCCCAATCGCATCGCATCGTTCATTGACCTCCGATCAACTGGCTCCTCCAGCGTTTGACTTGACACAAATATCATTCCCCCCGATTTTGTGTCCTTTTTCCCAGGTTTCTCATCACTCAGATTTGAAGGGATCTTTCATCCAACACATCTCTGATCATCCCTAATCCACGTCATGCCCTCTAAACACTTGAGCATATCATCGATTCATCTTAAATCACTGGAAAATAAGGATCCTTAATGTTGTCCATAAATAAGACCCAAGATTGTTCCTTTACTTTTGGTCCCCCCTTTGAGCTTTGTCACGTGTTCTTGCGTGTGTGTTGAGGTTCTGGTGACAACTGAGAGCCTCCCCGTGCCCGGAGGTGGCAAAGCAAGGAATAGGCGGCGATCCACGACAGATCTTCGCTTGCCCTGCTCCCTGTCCACCAGCAGGTATAAGAGCTGCGTAATTTATGTTCCTATGGTAAATTCCATTCCTATCTTTCAATTTACACATTCAATTTTGCTCTTTAGTTAATGATATAGCGTAACTTAAGCAAAATAGCTCGCCAGAGCTCCAGTGCTCCAGTTGTGTTTCATCGTATCCCTCGACTATCTCCGATCTCTCCGACTACCTCCACACATTCCAATGCCTTCTTCATCTCCCCGACCCATTTGACCAACCAGAATTCTGGTGGTTTTGCGAATCGGGCCCCTCCTCCGCCATACATTGGAGCCCCTTCCATTCCATCCATCTCCTTTGCATTTTAGCTTTACAATGGGTCGAAGACCTTTTCCTCAAGCCAAGGAATCTCCTTGTGCAGGTCTAGCGCCAAAAAAACCCCACCTGGGTCAGATTCAAACCTGGACAAAGGCATTCCAAGTGCTCCAGCTCCTTCGACTAACCAGGACCCCATCGATGGATTCTGGACCTACTCGAGCACATCATTAGCTGCAGACGAGCTTCCCAGACGTTTAGAGGCCAAGAGCAGCATCAGAAACCATTGGATGGAGGAGGAATCACTGTACAAAGGTCAGGGGAGGCACCATTCTTCCTTGTCCTTTGTGAAGATCAGATGTCATCTGATCTGGGAGGCACCCCAGATTCATCAGCAGCTGTTGGATTCGCATGCGCAAAACCATCAGATCCTCTCCTTAGATCTAATCTCGAGCATCCACAGATCTAATCTCGAGCATCCATGGTTAAAGCGTCATCATGCGAGGAGTAGACGCCACGTGGTTGAGTGGAGAGATCTACACTATTGGCATGATCACAAATAAGGGTTAAAATACAAAGAACACCCTCTGCCCTTTACATTTTAATTTTATTCCAGTAAATAATGTCTGGAGTGTAAATAGTTTGGGAATTTTTTCAGTAAATCCCCTTATGTTTTGATTATTCGGCTATTTATCTATGCCAGCTCAACTCACGTGTGGTCCCCACGTGAGTTGAGTATTTTGTACGAATTACCTCATGGCTTTTGTTATTTCTATTTAGTCCAAAAGTTTGAACATCATGTGTATATTTTTGCATGAAAATTGTATGAAGGACCAATAATTTGTCAGTTTGTACGTATGCCCTTCCCAAGCATGCACGTGTCTCTATTTTGCGTAAAAGTTGCAATAATGACCCTGGATTTTGAAGTGATGGTTCGGAAATGAAGAAAACTTTTATTATAATTATAAGTTGGCCCCTGCTAGTAAATGTATTATTTTTTTGGGGATTTTTGTGGAAAATATCTCCTGTATGATTTTTGTTTTGCAAAAATTATGGTGAACGCCTTGAATGGTACTTTAGTTGTCATGATAATGCCTTGAAAAATCACAAAAAAATTATATATTGTTTATTATACCCTATATTAACTCTACACCAAAAATCCCTAAAAATAGAAAAAGGAAAAGGCAAAAAATTAAAAAATCTCCAAAATCCAGCAAAAAATTGTTAAAAATCACCAAAAATTCTAAAACATTTATTTTTGTTTCTGATTTTTTTCCTTATAGCTATATATTAAAATTGATTTGAAGCATTTTTGACATCATTTGATATTTTTAAGCTTCAATTCAATTTGTCTTATTTATTTAATTTTTGATTTAGGATATTTTTTACTTTAAAAACCCATAAAAAGTATCAAAAATTCCAGAAAAATCATAAAAACAATTGAAAATTATTTAAAACCCCCAAAAATATTGTATTGCCTTTATTTATTTGTTTTTACTAGTACCTATATGTATCTATCCAATATTGTATACAACCCTTATATATTACTACATTATAATTGATTAATGAATATATACTAAAAATCAAAGAATATATATTACTAATATATATATAAAGAAAAAACTATAAATATAAATCTCTATGTATATGTAAATATGTGTAGCACTTATATGAATATCTTTACCTATATGTACATATATATGTGTATTAATATAATATATGTAGATTTTATTATTATTATTATTCATTATTAATTTTATTTAAAAAATAAACAAACAAAAAATAATATAAATATATAAATAAAAGAAACCCACGTAATGAATAAAGACACTAGTGCATAATATAAATTGTTTAAAAATAATCATAGGCTGCCTAACTTGCTCTTTGTGGATCTACCTCTACATGCTTACATACTATACATTTTTTGTTGTAGAGTATAATAAATTTTAACTCGCATTCCTACTATTCATCGATTAATTTATATTGTGGGATAATTGTTGATTGACTTGGGTCTCTTGAGTGGTCAATGCATCGACTGCGGTCTCATCTTATGAGATCGTGCGACTCTCGAGAAATCCTCTTCATCAAATGGCGTCGTTGATGGGGGCAATGTATGTAGCCTATTTGTATCCCATTTTGTATACATTCATTTATTCATTTATTTATTGATCGATTCAATTATTGATTCATTTCTTTGTGCATATTCATTTATTCATTTACTAATTGTACATGACTCATTTTGATACATGTATTTATTATGGTTATTTGATTGTCTGCGCTAATATACCTCTTTTATTGTATTTGTTGCGAGGGTCCGCTATGTTAGGATGACTTCTTAGGAGGCTGATGCAGCCAAGTTTGGTGGAGATTGGTCTTCAGGCTTTAACCACTTGGTAAGGTAGAAAATGTGGCAAGGAGAGGCTACTTAGCATAGATTTAGATTAGATTTGTTTGTTGGTGAGAGAGATTTATTCATTCATTTGTAATAACTAAGGACTTGGACACTACTATACACACCGAGGTCCAGTTCCTGGGTGTATGTTCACCTGAGGGGCTCGTCGCATTTTTCTCGTATTTTCATCGCCTTCTTTTATTTTGTTTCCTGATGTTTTGAGTTTTATGTCTTATTTTTATTTGTTTTGTGTGCATGAGCCCTTAGTTTGTAGGTTGCTTGAATCGGTAATTAGGTCCAAAACCTGATAAGAATTGCATGCCCCAATAGTCTCTTACAATTGGATCTAGTCAAATGAATAAATGTTGGTTATTTGGACTTAAACCCATGCGTCGAGAGAGGCATCATACAATGCTAGCAGGAGTTGTTGTGGCGGGCACCGAGATGTTTCCAAGATCGGGCCATATGGTTTATTTCTGAATAATTAACATATGGTTTTTCACACTTTATAGCAACCATTATTGAGGACGATTTTGTTGATTGCACACCGTCATGTAGATAGGTTTAAAAATTATGTTTTGCATACCACATGGAGAGAGATGGGAAGCACTGTAAGTCCTCTAACTCTACATACAACATTAAATTCAATGATGAGATTTCTATCATCGAATCAACTTGCACGGCTTTTTCGCTATCTTCCTCTAATTTTGAGCACCTAGAACTTAAATGAGAATCTATAAAATCGTTAGGCACTTGTATGCAGAATATCCAAAAAAAGTGAAAACCTAAAAAACTAAAATAAGGAATTTGCTAAATAAACTTTGACCTTAATTAAAATATGTAATGGACTTTCATTACATTGGGTTCATAAAAGCCCTCATTGCTTTCTAGTACCTTAGAAGAGGACCAAAACCCCTCCCATGAGCGAGGCACGATCTGCTAAGGATTAGAGCCAAAAACCCAGTATGTAACTAACTTGTGTATCGTCTAGATTTCTGAGGTAATGGTGCTTCTATCGTACGTGACCAAGCATGGCCTTGTCAGTGATGGTATTCCCACCTTGTGTGAAACATTAACTTTGTCTAAAAACTAAGTTTAGGCCATGCCTTCATGAGGGTGTCTGTATCATCGGGTTGCATCCGAGTAGATCCTTGCACGCTCACGGGTGATTCCGTTGAGAGCAAGGTTTGAAGGGGTGGTTTCACATATCAGCATCTTCTCTCTATTTTTTGGCTGAGTAGGGATCCGGGAAGGGTTACAAGGACCTCAAAAAGTGCAGACTATAGGTTACAAAAGAGGAGGACAAGTATGGATACTTTTCTGGCAGTACTCTCTCTCCTATAGAGTTAGCATGCTAAGGACTTGTTACACGATATGCATGAAATAACAACTCTAAAAATGAAAAGATAATAAATAGTTGGTCCTTTACGGTTTCATATGGCATTGAGTCGGTGAACCCAATTTTGTATTGTGTTCGTATGGATTTAGATTAAGGTTCAAATATCGAGTCCTGCATAGTTGCGCAAACTTTCTTATATGTTCTCTCTTTGACCCCCCAGCTCATTTCAAACCTTTTTACTATTTTGCACTCCTTTTTTTCCTCGTTAACCACCATATCTTTCTTCCTGCATCGATCCTCTTACTCCACGATATCGATCCATGGATGGTTTAGTCGGGACTCCATCGACACCCACATCGATTCCATGGACTCATCATCGCTAATAATTCGATGCAATTCCTGAGAACCCAGTTCGGACCTTGCGAATCAATCTCCAGACTCCTTGTTTTCTTTCCATCATCCTTTTTCATCCAATAAACCGGGGGCCACTCTTGTCCCCCTTTCGCGCATTTTGAATGGAGGTCGATTACAGTTTACATCTTTTAATCCATTCACAATCATTTGGGATTGACCCTAATCTCAAACTCATCTCGACAACAAGAATTAAATTTCAAATGCTCTGATTGGGATTCTCTTATATTGCACATAGAAGCTAACCTCAGTCATGAATCCTAATTCAAAAATCATTTCCTCAGACTCAGACCGAGAGATGGATCTCCAAGGGAAGAACCATGGGCAGCATCCGCCCCAATCAGAGCAGATTAGATGCTCGATCAGAACTAGGTGAATGCTCAGTTGCTGGCTTCCATCCAAGACATACAACAACTGACTTAGTAGGCATTATCCCAGACTGCATTTCAAGATATGATGAACGATGTGATGAACAAAAAAACAGGAGGAGGCGGTGGAGAATCAACCCATGAAGGACCAGAAGAAGGGAACGGGGACCCAAAATCAATGTTGAAAAGAAACATATATTCTTGGAGATAGCCAAATGATATAATGGATCCACATTCCTCAGATCCATGCTCACTTCGAGCTCAAACACCAGTTCCTTGCACTCTTACCATCATTTCATGAGAACACCAACGAGGAGTCGTACATACATCTGCAACAATTCTCTCGCATCTGCAGGATGACCCATTACCCTAACATCCCCATTGCGTGTAGTGAATATGATTGTGTTCCCCTTTAGCTTATAAGACAAGGCCCTCTATTGAGTCAATCATTTGGGAAAGGTCGTGAAGACTTGGGAGGAACTTAAATATATGCTCCTTCATAAGTCCTACCCTCTCGGGTGGCTCAATCAGATGCAAGCTAGGATCAACAACTTCTCCCAGGCCACCCATGAGTCTATTCATGAAGCCTGGAAGCGATTTACAGATATGCAGGAGAAATACCTCCCGCCATGATATACCGAGGACCGGTCTTGTCCAACACTTTTTCGGGAGCCTGAATGTCGAGAGCCGGAGACTAGTCGATGCTACTTGTGGGGGACCCCATTTTAATAAGGATGAAGATGTGGTATTGCAGATCTTTAAAGAAATGGCTGAGGGAGAGGCTACCCTCCCTTCATCACGTGCATACTGGAGATGGCCCCAGGTCATCCACAAGCTAGTTTACATGGTGGCATCTCAAGAGGCAGAGAAAGATGAGATCTCCAACCTCAGTATCACTGAGGGCCATCTTTCTAAGGTTAATATTATCGAGAAGCGGTCACAAGATCTCAAAAATCTCACTGTGATCGAACAAAGGACACATAATTTAGACAAGCTGGAACAAATCACCAAGCATTTGGAGCTGGTGGTGAGCACCATCAGTTCTTTCCAGTCGGCTACACCATCATCAAAGACTCCTGCTGAGAAGAAGGATGAGCCCTCACCGCCACAACAACTCAGTCGAGTCCATAACAGCCCACGATCCAGCACATCTATGATAACTAAAGTTTGTCGAAGTCTTATCAACCCACAAGACAGATCGACAGTCATCGAAGCAACCTCAGACGAAACCCCAATTAATCAACAATTAATCCACAATAAGAATTAAGCAGTGAAAAGCAAAACAAATATGTAGTTAAAATTTATTATAACTCCACAACAATGGTGTGTATATTTGCAAGTATGGTGTAGAGGTCGAACACATGGAGCGTAATAGATAGATCGAGCATATGATTACAAAAGTGATCGTGTGAATCTTCTTGTCTATATTTTTGTGTGGGTTTTTAATTTTATATATTTTTTTATTTTATTTATATATATTTTAGTATATTGTATTTTTTATTTTTATTTTCTTTTTTATTTTTTTATATTTTAAATTTCTTTTTCTTTTTTTAAAGATATATAATAATCTATACGGCTATATATACAATATATGATATATGGATATAAGTACAACTAAAAATAAAGAAAAAATGTAGAATTAAATATTTTGGGGTTTTAATTATTTTTACTAATTTGTAATTTTTTTTGTTAGTTTTGCTAATTTTTATATATTTTTAATGTAAAAAGAACCCCAAATCAGGGATTTAATAAATAACCTAAATTGAAATGAAGATGAAAAACAACAAATCAAGTTCAAAATTCTTCAAATCAATTTTCATATATAAATAGTACCATAAAGAAAATTGTAAAATTATATTTTTTTTGGAATTTTTAGTAATTATATATATTTTTATAAAGGATTTTGGGGATTTTAATTTTTAAGCATTTTCTTTTTCTATTTTTAGGTATTTTTTGTCTAAAGTCTTAAAATACGTAATTAAATAAAAAAATATTTTTAGGAATTTTTCAAAAATTTTTTATATTTTTGGGATTTTATAAACTAAACAGTGAATAAATGTGCTACTTTTAATTTTTATAAAATATGAAAAGTCCCGAATTGTAGTTCTAGAAATGTGACGTGAAACTACAATGCAACATGAGCTTAATCCTATTTTTGGTTATTTTTGGAGCACAAGAGATATTTTTAATAAATACAATAAACATACAAAATACATATACTAGTAGGGGCATAAGTGAAAATAGAATAAAGCTTGAAAGCTAAAATGCAATTTCACCAAAATAATATAATTGCACTTTAAATTTAAAGAACTAAAACTAAATTCAAAAGGCCATGAGGGACTCCCTGTAAAATACGTGCACCTCACGTGGATGCCCACGTAAGGTGAGCTGGCAAAGGACCAAGTTGTAAATGCGAGAAGTTTATGGTTCCTTGTACAAATATTATAAATATATAACAAGGCAAAGGAATGTTTTTAAACTAATTAATAAATACAAAAGGGGCTGGATGTAGTTGCAAAATACCCAACATGTGTAGAGAAGGATGGTCAGATGAAATCCACTAAGACATGTGTTCACTCATAGTAGCATGATGCCGCTTCGCCCTAAGACAGCTAGGATTAAACCCAAGATCTTGATCTGAGGGCTAAGGTAGGGCGAGTCCGACGGTCTCTGGAGCGCGCGAAGAATCAGGACCAATCTAACGGTGGAGGAGGGCAGTGGACGAACTGGGACGAAGCACCATCAAGGTGAGCTTCTTTCGATATGGTCCCCCTTCTCCGACGTTCTTTGATGCTCCAGAAAGGCCCAAATGGCTCTTGGGGTCTTCCTCTATGTGTTGGTGGCATAGAAAGGGCTAGAGATCACTGGTACGCTCTCACAATGTCAGAGAAGAGAGGTGGTTCCAGGAACCTTATGCGAGCTCCATATTCCACTCTAGATGCTTTGGTACTTTCAAGATCTGCACGTGACACAGTTGGGTCGAGGGAAAAGTTCCTCGACCCGTTAAGATGTGAAGTGGAGGCGTAACAAAGGGAAATGGAGGTGCTCCGGTGAGGTGGAAGAATTGGAACACCCAAGACCTGATCCAACGAGGATGGGTTGGGTTAGAGTGGGGTGAGGCGTAGAGAAAGCGATAAGGAAGAAAGTGAGGGCGGTAGCGGGGTCAAAACGGTAGTGGATCACGGTGAATGGGTTTGCTGGAGGTCGATCTCCGGCGAACTACGAATTGATTTAATCAATATAATATGCGTAATTACAAGATAAAACAAACACATGAAATAAACCTAGGGATCGAAATTAAGCTAGAAAACAAGAAAATTACCTCAAATGGTCAAGGACCATGAGATGTACCTCACAGCTGAGGAGGTCGACTGGAGATGTGGAGATCAACCCCTATGCCACCCTTGGCAATCCTCCTCGAGTAAGGCGAAGTCCTTGTCACGAATATCGACCCTCTATGCACAAATGGAAGGGAGAAAGACCGGTAGTAGAGACTCAAAGATTGGTGGAAGGTAGGTAGGAGGTTATGTTCAGAATGGTGAAGGTGAGGTGTTCAAGTACAGATCACTAGCGAATCAAAGGAAGATTGGAGGCGGATTCAATTCAGCGTGGATCCTAGATGTACAGAGGGCGAGATCCATGAATAGTCTACATCACCTCGATTGATGTATCGAGGGAGGGAGGGAATCGAGAAGTAAGGGAAAAAGTAGTTCTGATAGAGCTACATGAGCAGGTCAGAGGAGTTGATCGAAGTCAACTTACGAGGCGATCTGGTTGGTCCACGTAAAGCAACCAGAAAAATCCGACCAAGAATTATTTCTAAATTTATTAATAAATAATAAATGATTTTATTAAATTAAAGTTATAAAATAGAAATTTTTTATTATTTTATATAGTATTTTATTATTTTTATTATTTATTTATTTATTCAAGGTATTTTATTACAATTTTATATTTAGGGTTTTATTTATAGGTACATTATATATATTGTATCTTTTATTTTTATTTTATATTTTTGATTTTATTATTTTATTCTATCATTTTATATATTTACAACTTATTTTTATATACTTAAATATATTTTTATTTTATTTTTTGGATGTAATATTTACATTTAAATAAATATAGGTGTATATTATATATCATCTATGTATTTAGTACACTTATTTTATTTTAATGATTCCTTTATGATTTTATTCTAGTTTTAATATGTATATATGTTATAAGTATTATTTACAAAATAAAAAAACTTTAAAATTATAAAAATAATAAAGAATAAATAAAATGAATATTTCATTCGGGTATATTGTACAATAGGGGTCCAAAACCTATCTTTCACACCTGAACTCCAAAAAATATGAAACCTTCTTCATTAAATAGCTTATTAAAAGATATATACAATTGAAGTTGTGATTTTGATACATTTTGAGATTTTATTTGGGAGATATGGATCTGTGAACTTTGGATTTAGGATTTTATTTTTTGTATAAAAGGTACACTGTATGCTATTTTTTTCTATACAATTTTATCTACAACTTTCATGTACAAAGTTTCTTCATTTGAGATATAAAAAGTATAAAATAAAATAGGTCCCAAAAATGAATAAATGATGAATAAATAAATGAGGAGTTTAATGAATTATTGGCTCTTATCTCCACCTACTTTATTCCTTGTTGATCTAGTAATGAATCTGCATGTCATCATCTTTATTCATTTATTTTAGTTTAAAATTATAAAAAACATGTATATATTAATAAATTTGCATTCTTACTAACTTGCATCTTTGTGTAAATATTGTACATATATTATTATTTTAACCTAAAATAAATAAATATAAAAATAAAGTAAAAATAAAGAAAATAAATAAAAAAAGAAAATTGTATATATGTAATAGCTAATAGGCTGACCCAAACCCTGAGAAAAGGTCAAGGCTTGACTTGATCGACTGGGAATAAATTATGGAAAGATAGGATCCTTAACCAGAAAATCCAAAAAAATATTTTGTAAATACTTCTCATTTATTATGTGTATATTTATATAAAACTAACAATATTTTATTTGTACACAAATTAGCCTCAAATTAAATAATTTTCAAAATAAAAGTCGTAAACAAAAATATTTTCTAAATAATAAAAATAATTACAAAATAAAATCATGCATAGAATAAAAATAACCACATCTAGAAAAAGCCATAAAGCGATAATTGAAATATTATTCTGGCTCCATATGCACTCGAATTGAATTAAACTCACTTCCATCATATTCTAAATTAAATTATATTTGAAATGGCAGTGGTTTCATAATTTTTGGAGTTACGGTTTGAAAGTCGATTATGTGGGGTCATTTTTGTAATTTTACCATTTGTTTTTTTGTATATTTTTATCCATATTTATATATATTATTTGTAAATAATTGTAAATATTTTAAATAATTATTTTAAAATAAAAATAAAACAAAAAAACTAATTTCCTTATTTAACTATGTATATAATGTACTATATTATATAATATAGGTATATAGTTGATATTCTTAAATAACCACCACAAAAAAATAAATTATTGACATTTAGTAATTATTTAAATAAAGTGAAGAAATTAATTAATTAATTACTTATTTATGTAAATAATTTTATTAACTCCATCACTAACTCCCTTCCTTATCTTTATCTCTATTCAAATTTTCATTATATTTATCTCCATTCAATTTTTGAAATTCGAATTTAATTAATTTCCATATTATTGTGGCTCCTCCTCCCTCATTTCAATTTAATCAAACTTTGGTGAGAGGAGCCTAATCTCCAAGAGCTTCATGTTGTAGAAAGGCACCTAGCCTCCGAGCTGTCTGTGACAGTGAGTCGGCCTTTGTCGAGGCCATTACAACAATATATGCTCCCACGGTGAGATCCATTTTCTCTTGTTTTTAATCTAGGTTAATCGTGGTTTAATTTTTCATATTTTTAATTTCATTGTCATATTATATTTCTAGATCATAGTTAATCATTTTTTTCATCAACCATCATGATTCGATCCGTCCCCGATTTCTATCTCATAATCATTTTCTCGATCTCTCCATGTTCACATTCTACCTCACATAAATACTCAACTCCGGTCACACACGGTGACCATAGAATCAGATCTATCTTCCATTTTGCTGGATCCGCATCCACTCACATTTTCCAAATTTGATTTTGGACTGAGCCATTGTGCTCGAGTTGAATATCTCTATTTTATTGCAGGTTGACATGAATTTCAAAAAAAACATTACAAAAAATATTAGCATCCATTGTTTACAAAAAATAAAAAAAATAAGAAAGTTGTTGTTCGAAAAAATAAAAAATGGGCAGGCATTGCTCCGTATAGGAGCAGCCCGCCGTCACGGGGCGTGTGTCGTCCCTTTCGTCTAGAATTCGTGGTGCCTACAGCCATGCATCCATAAAAGTCGTGCCATCACCACCTCTTGAACATAACTCCTCAGCACGAAAGGCTGCCCAGATCTCCACCGTCAAGCGCCACCAACCGTCAAGCTCCTCCGTACGAAGGGCCGCCCACACCACATTCCAAGAGAAGACCATCGCTTCCTTTGGCCGCACGACCCACCGGCCATCTGCCCACCACTCTTAGCACCTCCACCGCGAGCTTCACCACGCCCCCACAGAAGCTGCACCATCGCCGCCTCTTGAACAGATCTCCTCTACCGCAGTCCCTCAAGAACACCCGTCGATCGTCATTCATATTGAACGCCACCTCGTCGCCTTGGAGACTCGACATCTAGAGTTGCCGCCACCCTTGTTCCTTAGAGAGAAGAAGGGGTGGCACCCTCTTTCTCCTGGGTGTGAAAAAGAACGAAGAAGGAATGAACCCTAGAGGTTCGTTTGGGTGTAGGGTTGGGCAGAGTTGGGTTGGGTTAGGGTACCCTTATGAATAGTAATCTGTGAGGAGGATTGGGAGGGTTGGAAGGAGGGGTATCCCGGGTTGGGCCAACCCAACCTTGCCCAACCCTGCAACCAATAGGGGAACGACAACAAAAATTGGAAAATTTCATTACACCCCAAAGGTTTACGAAACTGCAAAAAAACCATTGCTAGAATCAAGCATGTGTGTAGCACTTTTCATATTTGGTAAATTGCACTTTATACTCATATTTTTTTGTTTGTTATAGTTTGATGCAAAAACATTGAAAAATTGCATTTCAGTCCTTCATTTTCAAACTCTTATTGCTTGCTTGTTCTTGTAGAAATAAATGTTTTACATGGTCAATACATTCTCGAAAATTCAAATTAATTTCCTGATGTGTTTCTCTTCATTGTATAAGTTTTACATTGCATTCTATCATCATTTGCTATTACGAAAAAATAAAAAACAATGCATTTTTTCCTGTTTGAATTGTGAAAAATCATTAAATTTTAAATATTGCGTCGAAATTTCTAAAAAAAATTAGAATAGTGTTATTTTTATATCTTTTATTTTCTATTTATTTTTTTGTCCATTAATTTTTGCAAATACTTAAAATCTTAAAAAATCATATGAAATTGTAGGAAAAAATCAAAAAAATAATGATTTCAGTTCTTATTTGTCGATAATTTCTTTTGTTTATAGGAAAAATATTTTTCACAATTTTTGCATTTATTTGGTATTTTTAAATTGGAAAATAATCTTATATGTTCACTGTGTGTATTATTCCCTTATTTCTATTCATTATAAAATCCTAAAAAATATAAAATTATCTAGAAAATTACAAAAAATCATAAAAAAATCATAAAAGCACAAAAATATTTATTTGGATATTTTAAGCATTTTTGTCATATTTGAAAAACGAAAAAAAAGAGAATTTCATTTCTTTCATATATAAATTATTTTTTTTGAAATTATATTTTTGAAATTTTTAAAATTTGTAAAATTAAAACAACTAGAAATCTAAAATTTTAAAAATTTTAAAATATAAAAATTTTAAAAATAAAAATAATAAAAAGACAAAATCCTACAAAAACCAAGCATAGTTTGCATTTAAGTTCCCTTTTTATTTTATTTGATTTTTCAATTATTTGAATAACCCTCGGGAATTGTAGCCTCCCTGAGTTCGATCCTGTTGCTATACAGGTTAATTAAGTAGCAAAAATACTCTTGCTACATTTCTTTTATAATTAATTCAACTTGAGAATAAATAAATAATTTTTTTATTATGGGATTCTTTGGGTCAACGACACCTTTATTCCATCAAAATTCAAAAACCCTAGAATACCCCAAATTACACCTAGTCATCAAGATGCCTAGGTCTCGAGGTTTAGGGTCATAAAAGGTATTTTATTATTTTTCTTTTCTTTTCTTTATTTTATAATTTTAGCATTAAAACGATATTTTATAGAATGTTAATGTGTGCAATTTAATGCTATTTACATGCATTAGCTAGGGAATAAAAGTGATGAAATGGAAACTCATCAGTGTACTACATATGGGCACCCGAGCAGGCCCAGCCACAGCAACAGATGGTGGCTTACCAACCAGACTATCTCCCATCTTCTGATTCAACATTTCCATTACCACCACTTATCCAAGAAGTCAATGGTGTATAAAGTACCGATGCATAATTGACCCGTCCTGTAGAACAACACCAGGGCCATCTACCAACCAACCGACCTTACCACCAACCTCAAGGTGGTCGTTTTGCACCATCCTTTCAATCTCAGCCTCAGTACTAGCATCACCTGTTTTCGCAGTACCAAGGAAAATGGAGACAATCTCAGCAGTACCCACAGCCGCAGTACCGTCATCCACAATAGTATCATCAGTATGCACTGGACATCAACAGTATCCACCTCTTCTGTATCAACAGTATCAACTTCCTCCTCATCCTCAGCAACATCTACAGTCCCAACCCCAACCTCCCAACCATCAGCTACAACGTGGTCTGCACGTTGAGACTTATGAGGTGTTTCCAGTGAACTCCAGCCTGGACTACCTGGCCCAACTCATGAAGGGTCTAGTAGAGATGACCAAGAAGTTAGATGACCTGACAACGACAAAAACTCCTATTCCGGCTCAGGTCCAAGCAAATCCCAATAATTTTAAAAGGAAAGAGCAGGTAGAACGCAATGCTGAGTCTGCGCATGTAGAGTTATGTGAATGTAATTTTGCTTTATCTAATGATGTCCCACTCATGAGTGGTAGGATGTTGCCTCCATATGTCGCAAGAAAAGGGAAGAATAAAGCTTTGTTACGTGAATCGTCATCTTCTGCATCAATCGCGCTAGCTATAGGTTTGGGTGAGGAATAAGAAGGAGGAGGAGCCCTTCCAGCTATCACCTACCATCATCTCCACCAACAAAAAGAGAAAAAAAATCAGAAAAAGCAAAAAGATCGAAAAGATGTTTGTCATCAAAGTGAAGCCTCTCCAACCATAGAGGAGCCAGCATTAGCAGTAGATCTAGCGCCAGCTGACAGAGCAGAGACCGGGGTTTTTTCTTGTCCACCAGCAGCAACACCTTCATCTCCAGCATGTACAAAATTTTGTGATCTAAATGTACAGAATATTGTGAATAAGAATTTTGCTGTAAATAAGAACTCTGCTTTTGATTTCAGCTCTATAAATATTCTTTTTCTAGATGCAATAGAAAAACCCAAAAAAATGCAAAAAGGAAAATTACACTGTCTAATCTAGGAGTGGTGGATATTCTTATCATTTTAACCGTTGAAATACCATTGATGAAAGCCATGGAATACATGCCTGCTGTGAAGAAGGGCTTTAAAGAGGCATTTACAAACAAGCATCGAGCAAACCATAACAATAGACATCAGTAAGTTGAGATGCATGTCCTCACCATGGCCACAATTGCAACCATCAGCAATCTCCCGCACAAGAAGTAAGACAAAGGAGAACCTTTGATCATATGCAAAAATTTTGACCAAGTCTTTGAACGAACCCTTCTTGACAACGTTTTTCCATCAACCTCTTGCCCTCATCATTATTGTAAGAATTCAGGCTAGGTCCATTGAAGCCGACATGCATGATCCTTTAGTTTGCTGATCGATCCATCAAGCGACCCCAAGGTCCGTTGGAATATGTTGTGGTAAAGGTTTATGGCATGCATTTCCCAGTTGATTTTGTATTCCTTGACATGGACTCCCCTGCACCATTACTTTAGACCCCAATTATCCTTGGACGACCATTCTTGCGCACCACAGAGGTTGTAGTTGACTATGGGTCTGGGAAGATCACATTCAGCTCGAGCAATCACAGAGTTACAATAATCATGGTCAGTGAACCAAAGATCATATCTGATGAAAGTCATGTAGCACTACCTGAAGCAGACTGTGACTTAATTGTAGATATCAAAGATACAAGTTGTTAGCAATGTCAGCCCCGGGCGAACCATTCCTACAATAAATGTTATTGTAATAAATAAATTATCAATGAAAGTTATTGATTATTTCCACTCCCTTTCTGAGATTGAATGAATGAATGCACTATAAGGTCCCTCTGTACAATAAGGGTTATGTACCATGGCCAACTTGATGATAATAAAACTATTGATTCATTAATTGAATCATAGAGGCTGATGCTTGGATGAATATCTAAGGAGTTAGATAGAGGACTCATCAAGCATCGTCAAATGATTGTTAAGTGATCATCTCCAGCCTGAGTAGGAGATGGCAATCCTTTCTCAAATGGCTGATATCTGACTGACCTCTTGATGCAGGTCCTCTGCATGGGAATAGTGATTCGGAGGTGTCAGATTGGTTGAGTCAATGGGTTGACTTAACGAGATCGAGATAACCAAAGACCTATGTTGAATGCTGTCACATCATAGGCAAGCATCCTCTGACCAGAGACAGATGTGTTGCTATATGTCTAAGTATGTACATTTGGCAGACCAATAGGTTGATGACCTAACCAATGTCTATACACCGGTGAGCTAGTGTGCATGTAAGGACATATGAGTAATACGATCTCTCAAAGGGATTATACAGGTTCACTTATGAACCGGGAGACATGAGCTCACTCATGAGGTTTTGGGACTGATCAAATTCCATGCATGGTCGTCATGCTTTGGAAGCATGACATGAACTTGAAGGTAAGATATATGCTTTGGGAAAGCATATGATCTATACCAATTCCCAGTAACCAAGATTGAGAAACTTAATGATCAAACCCTGAAGATGACAGTGTAAAAGAGATCTTTATCTTCAGAATGATCATAGGTCTTCCAGTATGCAGGATGTACAGGTATTGGGAATACCTGAGGGTGATGGGATCATAAACGATTGTATAACCATGACGCTTCCATTCCGAGGGAGTGATGAAACATGTTTGGATTTTAGTGACTCCTCTCATTAGAGAAGTGACCTAGTCTTAGTCCATGTACTGGACATTGGTCTGAATGAGATTCAGATGCAATGAGAAGATTAGGTCTACGGTCTTGATTTGATAAAGCATCTGTGGGAGGTCCATGGGATCTGGATTTGAGATTTGATCTCACCATCGAAGTCACTATACGTAGAACAATACAATCGCCCTGTCCTTATCTCCAAGTATCTGCGGAGAAATAGCAATATTCTTGAAGGGTTCAAGAATAATTCCATAAGATCTAAGCAATGAAGAAATGCTGATTAAATGTGATTTAATCATCTTGATGTGTGTAGAAATTATCCAATATAATTAAATGTGATTTAATTATTATGGATAAGAATAATGTGGGTAGAAATATCCAATTATTCATAATATATTATAAATGTGATTTATAATGTATTAGAGAGAGCTAATTATAATTTATATTTATTGATTAATTATTATGTGTATTGGATACACATTGTGTAATTAATTGATAATGTAAATTATATGTTGTTTTGGGTTGTGAATGTGATTCACAATTATTCAATGGCAAGGTTGCAATATTCTCAAAATTGATTGTGAATTATTTTTGAAGAATATATCACAACAAAATTGTTGCAAATAAATAATGAGAGATTTCCATGGAGATATGCAATCTCATGAAATCTCATGAGATTGCCTCCAATTGGAATGGAGTGGGCAGCACCCATGTCCTATTTGGAATGAGGGCCATCCACATAGTATATACATGGGAGATGTAATCTCCATGTATATTCTCTCCTTATTTGTTGGTGTAATTTAGGAATGATTTATATTTGATTTTGTCAAATATATTTTAATCTAAATTAGATCATAATTTGTTGGTTTTACCAACAACAATCTTGACCATTGGATTAGACATAAATCAATCTCATCCATTGATTTTATATGTCCCATGGATTAAGATCCATGGATCCCAAAACCCTATAAATAGAGAGGCATACCATGCTCTCTAGGGCTATACAATATTGGAGCTCTCTCTCTCTCTCTTGATACACGTCAACCCTCTCTCTCTCTAATTGGTGGCCGACCACCAAACCATAGGGGAGGTTCTTATCGACGCCATCACCACCGCACCGCCGCTTCGACGTTCTTCGATTCTCTGTCTTCTTGGAGAGCTACGCTCATGAAGGAGACGTTCGATCTCGTACGACTAGATCAGGAGCAACCGTGCTTGGATCATCTTGCTGGATTGCGAGGACTACGCGGTTCATCCCCGCGCTCGCAAGCAATCTCTCCGACGATCGGACTTGAGACGGGATGTCTCTTCTCTTAGAGACTCGATCAACCACGCTTCAAGAGGCATTCCTTATACTTGTTGTTATTGATGAAACGATCCGAGAACCGTTCTTAGATCATGTGGTTTCATCGCATGAAATTTTTTAAATTCCGCTGCACAGAACAACTAGTACGACTAGTCGTTCTACGTCGTATCCGATACATCACGCTTCCGTGATGCACTTGAGCATAATTCCATATCCTTCAAGTGGTATCAGAGCCTAAGGTTGACGATTTCGAATATGATTTGCAAACGGAGGACGACTTGGGTTCGTTAAGGCCGCGAAAGTTTTTGTCGCATTTGATTTCACAGATCTGTTTAGTAAATAATTTCGGCCATGTTTAAAATGTTTAAGCACAAATTATTTACTTGGTATTTTGTTCCCCATTAAATAAGGAAACCATAGGATCTGAGTTTGTGTAATTCGGATTTCGTATGCTCGAGATATGGTTGTTTTAATGAACATGTATGCACTGTTGCGGGAACTGCAGATCTTAACATGATTAAAGAGTTAATTACTGTTTTGATCTGCCTCGAAATGCGTGAAACATCACTTATATTATGTACTAAATCAAGTTATCAATCTTTAAAAATAGAGTTTGTCTAATTTGGATTTAATTTGATTGAGATATGTTAATTTTAGTGAGTAGGGGTCACTACTGAAATTACAGTCCTAATCAAGAATCATGTGATTGTCAATTAGTGAAATTAATTGTTAATTTCATGAAATAATTATGGAAAATATTTGTGAAATATTGGAAGATGATTATTTCCTTAATTGACTTGGCCTCAACCAATTAATTGATTAGATTTGATTAAATCATAATTGGAAAGACAATCATCAAACTTGATGCTTGAATAGGATTGAGAATTTGTGTAGCAAATTTCCTTATAATCAAAAATATTTTGATTATTACTATATGGTATAATTTCGGTTGAAGAACCGATGATCATCTCAAGTACAAATTGATATATTTGGCATTATCCTTTCCTGAGGTGGATATGGTGTCTAGTCGGAGAGCATTGGGGTTGCGGGTTGCAACGTATGTGGTCCGTCCCACTCTCGTCTGTACTGGCCATGACAGCGGGTAGGGACTCGATAACGCCGGAGAAAATCAAGGTGTATTTTCTAATTATTAAAATTCGAATTAACACGTACTTTGAGATATTACCATATTTATATTCAAGTAAAATAATCAAATTTGTTGATTGAATTAGATTGATAATTAATTTAATATGATTAAATTGATTATGTCCAATTGAGACACTCTATTATGAATAGAGTTATTATTTCCCTTAGAAGAATTAATTATATGAATGTGATTCATGATAATTAATTAAAAATTTGAATATGAGGTGGAGGATCGCATAAGTGACATCCATGGTCTCCCGTCAAGGCGAAGGGTTCCGTCGCCAGGGATTGCATGTGGGAGACGCCTGTCCGAAGTGATAGCTCCTGTATGCAAGCACATCTGGATCGGGCTCTTTGCTTCTCGAAAGAATAAGGCCGTATGCGTAGTGACCCCAATATCGGATCCTCATATTATTGGGGCGATATTGGATTGCGCATAGCGAGTACTATTCCTGTTGACGGTTGGTTCAATTAACAGCGGGTCAACATCACCTTAGGGGTGGTGGGCCCGTGTATTAAAGACCGAATTGGGAAATGCAAGTTGGACTTGCAAGGCGGAATGTGTTGCCGCTTCTCTTTACTGGAGTCGCAGATTCTCATATTATTGGGATGTGACAAAGATAAAGAGGAGATCCCAATTCTCGCTAGAGATATAGCGGTAAGTATATCTTACTTTGAAAGTGATTAAGGGAATGAACTTTCAAAGTTGACAATGCAAGAATAATTTGATTTAAAATACCTTAATAAAATATCATAAATTTGAATATATGTATATATGTTCTAATATAGTGCATTCTTAATTTCAGAAAATGAAGTCCTTGAACCCACTTAGTAGGCTTCTTGAGGTCAACCAATTGACCGGCCTAAATTACTCGGATTGGATCCGTAATTTGGAGCTTGTCCTCTCTGCAGAGCGCATAAGTTATGTGCTCTCCGAGGACAAGCATGAGAGCCCTAAATCCAAGGAAGAAAAAGCATACAATGACAAGTATGATGAAGATCATGTCTTGACTAGATGCTATATCCTAGGTTCTCTCTCCAATGTTCTGCAGAAGCAACATGTAGAGATGAGCACATGCCAGGAGATTATACAGAATCTAAGAGATATGTTTGGTGACATCAACTGCACCCAGCGTTACAATATTATGAAAGAGCTCGTTCGCTGAAAGATACAGGAAGGAACTTCGGTTCGAGAGCACGTACTCAAAATGTTTGGGTACTTATATGAACTGGAGACTCTTGGGTCCAACATGGATGCAGCCATGCAAGCTGACTTTATTCTGCTATCCTTGCCCAAGTCTTTCAATAATTTTGTGGTTTCATTCCACATGAACAAGTTGGACTTGTCGAACGCTGGTCTTCTTGCTGCATTAAAGTCTTCAGAAGACGTAATGAAGAAAGATGGTCCCGCTGGTAGTGCAATGGTTGCACAGGTCATAGGGAAGCGCGGTCGGAAGCAAGGTTCTCGGAAGGGCCCGATCCAGAAGAGAAAGAAGAGGATTCAAGGCGTTGGCTCATCTTCGAATGCCTCCACACTGATAGCGTCGAAGAAATCCGACGTTTGTCACCACTGCAAAAAGCCAGGGCACTGGAGGTGTAATTGCCCGGAATATCTGAAGTCATCAGACAAAGGTAAAGCCCCAACAGATATGAAATCTACTTTCATCATTAAAAATAGCTTTCTCGTCGGACGAGAAGGAAGTTGGGTTGTAGATTCTGGTGCTTCTGTTCATGTATGCAATTTGTTGCATTTGTTTCAGGAAACTAGAAATCTAGAGGAAGGGGAGATAGTCATCCAGATGGGATTTGATGCAAGTGTTGCAACAGTAGCCGTCGGGACTTGTCGACTATCATTATCTAGTGGTAGAGTCCTTATACTTAAAGAATGTCTTTATGTACCCGAAGTCAGAAGGAACTTGATATCTGTATCTAAGCTTGTTGGAAGCGGATATTCATTCCTTTTCTGTAATAAATTAGTCATAAATCGTTATGATAAATATATTGCGGATGGTGTTTTGACTTCTGGTGGACTCTATGAGTTGTGTATTGATAAATGTATCATGAATGTTACAACCACTAATAAAAACCCTAAAAGATCCAGGGAGGATAAAAATCTCTCAAATGAGATTTGGCATCAAAGGCTTGGTCATTTATCTGTTGATAGGATCAATAGATTGATAAAGGATGGACCTTTAAATTTTCTACAGGTTCAACCTTTGCCCACTTGCAAACATTGCATTCAGGGTAAAATGACTAGGACGCCTTTCCATAACAAGGTTACGAGATACGAAGGTATTATTGACCTAATACATACCGATGTATGAGGTCCCTACAGTACCGCGACTCGAAATGGATATCGATATTATTTGACGTTTATTGATGACCATTCGCGATATGGGTTTGTTTTCCTATTACGTCATAAGTTTGAAACCTTTGAAAAGTTCAAAGAGTTCAAGGCTTTGGTTGAGAACCAAACCTATAGGAAGATTAAGCGGATTCGATCTGATCGAGGTGGCGAGTACCTCTCGGATGAATTCAAGGAATACCTTAAGGAGAATGGAATTGTTTCCAATCTCACTACTCCTGGAACTCCCCAACTTAATGGTGTTGCTGAAAGACGCAACAGGACCATCATGGACATGGTCCGTTCAATGATGAGCAAAGCACATTTACCTCTTAATTTATGGGGATATGCAATAGAGACTGCAATTTATATCCTGAATAAGATTCCTAGCAAATCTGTACCTAAGACTCCTCATGAGCTCTGGTATGGAACCAAACCTAGTGTTAATCACTTGAGGGTTTGGGGTTGCTTGGTCCATGCGAAGAACGTGGATGCAAGTAAGCTAGAATCTCGCTCTCGTGAGTGTTACTTCACTGGGTATGTTAAAGATGGTATTGGATACCAGCTTTATGACCCTGAGACCCAAAAGGTTTTTGTTTCTAGAGATGTGAAGTTTATGGAGAATGATTTCCTTAAAGGTCAAGACAAGAATGAAGTAGAGGAACTCATTGAATCCCCTGAGGATTCTAAGCTTCCTAGACCAGAAACTGAAGAGATAAATAGAGATGAAACACACATACCTCTTCGAAGGAGTTCGAGGGTGGTTGCACCACTTGAAAGGTATGGATTCCGTGTGTCAAGTGAGACTGACATTGATCCTAGTTCATTTGATGAAGCACTCGCGGATCAAGACATGGATAGATGGATGCTAGCAATGAAGTCAGAAATTGACTCCATGCATAAGAATGGTGTATGGACCCTAGAGGATCCACCTAAAGGGGTAAAACCCATTGGGTGTAAATGGATCTTCAAGAGAAAAAGGGGACCTGATGGGAAAGTAGAGACTTTCAAGGCACGACTCATAGCCAAGGGTTACACACAGAGAGAAGGCATCGATTACTATGAGACATTCTCTCCTGATAAACCTTGTGTGTACAATAAGCTTAGTGGGAGCGCCATTGTGTTCATCGTGCTTTACGTAGATGACATCCTTATCATTGGGAATGATACAGGGATAATGACCGGTGTAAAGATTTGGATGTCCCATACCTTTGAGATGAAAGATCTTGGAGAAGCCTCTTACATCTTAGGCCTGAAGTTGTTCAGAACCTGAGAAAAGAGGATTTTGGGATTGTCACAACATGGATACACTAAGAAGATTCTTGAACGATTCCGTATGGATAGTTCTAAGAAAGGATTCCTACCCTTAAGCCATGGTATCCACCTGTCTAAAGGAATGGCTCCTCAAACTGTTGAGGAAAAGAAGGCCATGGCTGGATGTCCTTATGCATCAGGTGTAGGATGCTTAATGTATGCCATGATGTGTACTAGGCCAGATATCTACCATGCAATGGGAGTGGTAAGTCGTTACCAATCCTACTATGGAGAACAACACTGGAATGCAGTAAAGAACATATTCAAATATCTAAGACGGACGCAAGATTACATCTTGGTCTATGGAGATGATGATCTCCAAGTCTTGGGATATACAGATTCTGACTTCCAATCGGATGTAGATGGTCGAAAGTCGACATCAGGGTTGTGTTCTTGTTGAATGGTGGTGCTGTGAGCTGGAGGAGCAAGAAGCAGGACACTACTGTAGATTCAACAACAGAAGCCGAATACATTGCCGCATCAGATGTTGTAAAGGAGGCGGTGTGGTTGCGCAAGTTCGTCTTGGAGCTTGGCGTAGTTTCCTCTGATACTCCCATCCCGTTACTCTGCGATAACACAGGAGCCATTGCCCAGACAAAGGAGCCCAGATGGCATCAGAAGAGCAAGCACGTGGAAAGGAAATACCACATCATTCGGGAGATACAAAAGCGTGGTGACATCATCATCACCAAGGTGGCCTCTGCCGACAACGTTGCTGATCCTCTTACCAAACCTCTGACACAGAAGGTTTTCGACCAGCATGCAATGAGTATGGGTTTAAGGATTGTACCTGAATGGTTCTGAGGGCTAGTGGGAGATTGTTAGCTATGTGAGCCCCGGGCAAACCATTCTTACAATAAATGTTATTGTAATAAATAAATTATCAATGAAAGTTATTGATTATTTTCACTCCCTTTCTGAGATTGAATGAATGAATGCACTATAAGGTCCCTATGTACAATAAGGGTTATGTACCATGGCCAACTTGATGATCATACAGCTGTTAATTCTTTGATTGAATCATAGAGACTGATGCTTGGATGAATATCTAAGGAGTTAGATAGAGGACTCATCAAGCATCACCAAATGATTGTTAAGTGATGATCTCCAGCATGAGTAGGAGATGGCAATCCTTTCTCAAATGGCTGATAACTGACTGACCTCTTGATGCAGGTCCTCTGCATGGGAATAGTAATTCGGAGGAGTCAGATTGGTTGAGTCAATGAGTTGACTTAACGAGATCGAGATAACCAAAGACCTATGTTGAATGCTGTCACAGCAAAGGCAAGCATCCTCTGACCGGAGACAGATGTGTTGATATATGTCTAAGTATGTACATTTGGCAGACCAATAGGTTGATGACCTAACCAAGGTATATACACCGACGAGCTGGTGTGCATGTAAGGACATATGAGTAATACAATCTCTCAAAGGGATCATACAGGTTCACTTATGAACCGGGAGACATGAGCTCACTCATGAGGTTTTGGGATTGATCAAATTCCATGCATGGTCGTCATGCTTTTGAAGCATGACATGAATTTGAAGGTAAGATATATGCTTTAGGAAAGCATATGATCTATACCAATTCCCAGTAACCAAGATTGAGAAATTTAATGATCAAATCCTGAAGATGACAGTGTAAAAGAGATGTTTATCTTCAGAATGATCATAGGTCTTCCAGTATGCAGGATGTACAGGTATTGGGAATACCTGAGGGTGATGTGATCATAAACGATTGTATAACCATGACGCTTCCAGTCCGAGGGAGTGATGAAACAGGTTTGGATTTTAGTGACTCCTCTCATTAGAGAAGTGACCTAATCTTAGTCCATGTACTGGACATTGATCTGAATGAGATTCAGATGCAATGAGAAGATTAGGTCTACGGTCTTGATTTGATCAAGCATCTGTGGGAGGTCCAAAATACAATAAAAACCCCTTTATTTAATTCATTCATTGTTCATTTTGGGACCTATTTGTAGTTCCACCTTTTATACTCCAAATCAATAAACTTTGTACATGAAAGTTGTAGATAATTAAATAAAGAAAAATACAAAATTGATTTCACTCAAGAATACTGTACCGATAAAATGTTATGATCTGGATAAAAATCCAAAATACCAACTTCCCAGACCTGTATCTCTCAAATAAAAGCTCGAAATGCATCAAACTCGCCTTTAATTGTATATAATTTTAAATAATCTATTTAATGAAGGTGGTTTCGCATTTGACGGAGCTACGGCTTGAAAGTTGAGTTTTGGACCCTTATTGTATACTTGTACAGATTAAAATATTCTTTTTATTATTTATTCATTATTTTCATAATTTTATATTTTCATAATTTTGTAAATATTATTGATAATATATATGTATATCAAAATCAAAATAAAAACTCAAAGAAAACACAAAATAAAATACTTGGAAAATAGCATACCTAGGTATAATACCTATACATATACCTATAAAATTACTATTTATATTTTATTAAGTGTACAAAATACATCCAAAAAATCAAATAAAAATATATTTAAGTGTATAAAAATATTCTATAAATTTATAAAATAATAAACAAAAATAAATAAAGTAAATACATAAAATAAAAATAAAATAATAAAATATATAGATATGTATACCTATATAGGGCATAAAAGGTAACTTGTAAATATATACCTCATAAAAAGAAATAAAAATTACCATAAAATTCTTTATAAAACAAGGAACATTTTTCATTTTATAACCTAAAATTAATAAATTCATTTACTATTTTATTTCGAATTTACAAATAATTTTGACCTACATTTTTCTGGTTGGTCCACGTGGACCAACCAGCGCCGGTCAAGTGTTGACCTCGGTCAACTCCCTGACCGAGGCCTGCCAGCCTTCTGATGCCGTGATTTCGCCCCATTTTCGAGCTATTTTGGCGCCTCATCCTTCCATCTTCTGGCCTCGATCCCTTCTTGGGAATTCTTCCCCGATCATCACTGAGCCACGCCTTGCATCACGATCACGCAAAATCTCCATCATTTGCGCGTGGCCCTCGCTTGAAGGAGACGCCACCACCTTGTACATAATCGACCCGCCACCTTCGAGCTCGAGTTTGAACCCTTTCTGTCTAACAATCCTCCTCCTTTTGGCGTGCTTCGTGTTGCTGGAGGTGACAGCTCCACAACCGGACCTTCAGGCGAGTCGAGGAGGCCTCAAGGTGGCTCCACCATCTCTGCCGACCTCCGGCATTGAGGTACCCCTCCTCTGGTCTCCAACCATCGAGGTATCCCTTCTCCCCTCTTCCCTTTTCTCTTTTCTTAGTCCCTGTAGTCATAGGACCCGATTAGACCATTTAGATCCCCTCGCCGATCGTTATCTCGCCCTCCATGATCGCCTCACCGGAGCGCACCTCCGACCGAGTTTCCCGTTCACCGCTTCGCCAGCCACAACACCTCCGCGGGTCGAGACAGTTTTCCCTGGATCCTCTCACTCGTTTTTGCAGGTCAAAGCTCCTTGAATAGAGCCTGGAGCTCATTTTGGAGCGTCGCCGGAGATACTTGGAGCTCAAAGCTCCGCCGCCTTCGCGCCAACACCACAGAGCTTCTCCGATGACGTTGAGCCTTCCAGCACCTAGATCGACCTTCCAAGAGCACCCTGGGCCATTTTGCACGCTTCTAGACCGTCAGAGGCCCGAGATCGAGCTCGGTGAAGTTTGCCTCGTCGGTGTTCTTCCCTGTTCTTCCCCTTGGCCTCTCAGTCGACCGATTAGGCCCCCGCTCCAGTTCGATCCTCAGCCGTTGGATCTTGGTCCGCATCAACCGTCGATCTCCTCACCAGATCTAATCCCAACCGATCATCGCCGAATCATCATCAGCCGTCCTCGACGCGCCACGTGGATAAGTGAAGGACGTTAACCGTTGGATCATCAGGCTGTGGGTATTTTGCACCTCTGACCTCATCCATTTTGCATTTTATTTTTAGTCCATAAAATTTTATTTGTATTTTAAATATTTCCGTAATATTTGCATTCGGACGCCTGTTCTTTCATTATTTGCGTTTAGGTCTGAGCTACATCACCTCACGTGACCCGTGCATGTGGGATGGTGGACATTTTGCAAGTATCCCCCTGGAGTTTTCTTATTTCATTTCAGTCCATGAACTTTGCATTTACGTTGTAATATTTTTGTAGAATTGCATCTGAGCCCCTAGAACTTTGTAATGTTACACAAATACCCCTACCAGGTTCATGTGCCACGTGCGCGTGAGTTTAGACATTTTGCAGAGAACCCCCTCCGGGTCTGGGTATTTATGTTTAATCCAGAAAATTGTGTTTAATGTTAGATATTTTTGGAAAAATTGAAACTAGGCCCTTGGACTTCTGTGTATTTACATTTATGCCCTTGCGAGTGTTGTATTTTTGCTTGGATGTTTGTATTTATTTCATGCATCATTTTAACTCGAAAAATTACCAAACAAATACCATAGACTCCTTTCGCATTGTAGTTTAATGCTATATTTTTAGTTTGCATTTTTATTGCATTTTATTATTTATTAAAAATTCAAAAACATGCATTTTCAGCACTGTTTGCATTAGAAAACACCAAAAAAATATTAAAAACCCTAAAAAAATCCCCCCCCAAAATATATTTTGTGAATTTTAGTGTGTTTTATTTTGTGATAAAAAATCCCTATATTACAAAAGAAAACTCCTAAAAATAGCAAAATTCTCAAAATCTTCATAAAAATCTAAAAAATTCATAAAAACTCCAAAAATTGTGTTTTCTATCTCTGAAATTTCCTTATCCTGTTATCTATCTATAAAATTAACTTGAAAGTTTTTCACTCATGTTTGCTATTTTATTTCTATATTTTTGTCTCGTATATATATTGTATTCACTCATTACTAATATTTTTGCCCTTAAAAATACCAAAAAATTAGAATAAATCTAGAAAAATCACAAAAACATTCCATTTCCTATATTTTGAGCATTTTCCCCTAATTTTATCCCTCTCTTATCTCTAGTGTACATATATATTCCTTATATACATTATATCTTTATTAAAAGAAAAAGACAATATAAAAATACAAAATATAAAAAGAAAAATATAAAAGCAGTAAATTAAAAACCAAAATATAAAAATATAAAATTAAAAATTAAATAAAAAATATAAAATTCAAAACCCACAAAAATGGCACTTGTAGGCATTAACCACTTTCACATTTCTGAGCATTATTGCCTTATTCTACATGTTTGCTCCCTGTGTTCGACACTACATACTTGCACTATACACATATTTTGTAGAGTTATAATAAATTTTAACTCCACGCTTTGATTTCCATTGCTTGATATTATTCGTAGGTTAATTGTTGACTTAGCCGGGATTTACCGAGGGTCGCCGCAGCGACTTTGTCTCCGCCTTGTGTGAGGCATTTAGACCCTCGTATCTCGCGGTTAATCATCATCCCGAGAGTTTCAAAGAAGATAAAACCCAAATTTACAGGACACCGTCATGAAAGAAATCACTAAATGGTGTGACACATGCTTCACTTATCCCATCTCCGATTCAAAATGGGTGAGCCCTCTACATGTAGATCTGAAGAAATTTGGGCTTACTGTGGTTACAAACGACAAAGGAGAGGAGATTACTACTGGGGTCTCAACATCCTGGCGTATATGTGTTGACTACCGCCACCTTAATGTTGCAACCAAGAAAGATCACTTTCCCTTGCATTCATTGATCAAGTATTGGAAAGACTAGCCGGCAATGAGTTCTTCTGCTTTCTGTATGGGTACAACCAAGTGGAAATCATCCTAGAAGATCAAGAGAAGACTAACTTCACTTGCTCGTTTGGCATATGTGATTTCAAAAGAATGCCCTTTGCTCTGTACAAGGCACCTACTACATTCAAGAGATGCATGCTTGCCATTTTTGCCGAGATGGTTGCCAGTTTCTCAAGATGATTATGGACGACTTCTCCATCTATGGTGACAGTTTTGATTCTTGCCTTGAGCATCTGGACCGAGTACTTCAGAAATGTTGTGAAGTCAACCTCGTGCTATCATAGGAAAAGAGACACTTCATGGTCACAGAAGGGATTGTGTTGGGTCACGTCATTTCCAAATGTGGCATGGAAGTCGACCTGACAAAGGTGGATGCTATCAACAATCTTGAGCCACCTCAGAATGTCAGACATGTGAGGTCATTCTTGGGGCATGTGGGTTTCTACAGGAGATTCATTAGATATTTCAGTCTCATTTCCTGACCTCTTATAGAATTGCTGTGCAAGGAGACTGATTTTAATGTTTATCAATAGGTCCTCCTTTCATTTAATCAGTTGAATGAGCTAATCCCTCAAGCTCCAGTCCTATAGCCACCATATTGGTCTCTTCCTTTTGAGATCATGACGGATGCATCAGACGTTTCCATTGGGGCTGTGCTAGGATAGAGTAAGGACAAGTTTCCCTATGCCATTCACTATTCTAGTAAAACACGAGACTACGCTCAGAGAAATTACATTGTCATAGAGAAAGAATTGCTGGCTATGGTATTCGCCCTTGAGAAGTTCAGATCCTATCTGCTGGGATCAAAAGTCTCCGTCTACATTGACCACTCTGCTATCCGATACTTTCAACAGAAAAAGAATGCAATGCCTAGACTGATTAGATGGATACTTATACTCCGGAAGTTTGACATGGAAATCAAAGACAAACTTGAGGTTTAGAATGTGACAATAGATCACCTATCTAGAATTAAGCAACAGGAGCCTCCACTAAGCAGTGCGCCCATCACAGCTACCTTTCTGGTCGAATCGATTCTAGCAGTGGATTCACTCCCTTGGTATGCTGATATTGTGAATACCTCATCTCCGGTTAGTTCCACAAGACTGAACGAAGATAAAGGACAAGTTCTTGTCCACTATCCATTTCTACCAATGGGAAAATACTTTCTTATTCAAGGAAGGAGCGGACTGCATTTTACGCCAGTGTATCCCTTAGGAGGAGAATCATAGTGTCCTCAAACATTGTCACTCGCTCAAATCTGGTGGACACCACTATGGAGATAGAACAACAACAAAAGTATTACAGTGTGGCCTCTAGTGGCCTACACTATCTAAGGATGCCGCAACATACATCAAGCACTGTAGTGACTATCAAAGACTGGGAGGCACCCTTATAGCTAAAGATTTCATGCCCTTGAAGTTCATTCAGATTTCATATGTATTCAATGCCTGGGGCATCGACGTCATGAGAACCTTTTCCGAGAGTCAGGGATACGAGCACATCCTTCTCGTCTTTTATTATATGAGTTGTTGGGTTGAAGTGATCCCGCTCGAGCCGTAGACAAACGTACCGTTTTTCATTTTCTGAGAGAAAATATCATATCACGGTTCGGGATTCTGAAGATACTAATATCAAACATGGGTAGTCACTTCATTAATAGAGGTTAAGAAATTAACGAAGGAGTACAACATCAAGCATCGAGTCGCATCTCATTATCATCATTAGATCAATGGCATAAATTATCAAACAGGGAAATGAAGACGATCTTGCAAAAGCTTGTGAAGCTAAACAGAAAGAATTGGTCCCAACTCTTGGACTCCGTCCTTTGGGCATACAAAACTGCTTACAAGTCTCCCTTGGGCATGTCGTCTTATTGTCTTGTATATGGAAAGCCATGCCATCTACCCCATGGAGTTAATTCATAAATCATTGTGGGAAGTCAATATTTGTAATTTGGAATCACAAAAGGGTGGTTAGAAAAGAAAAGAGGATCTGAATAGGCTCTCGGAATTCTGAGACTATGCATATGATAACACATTGATGTACAATGAGAAGGATAAATGATGGCATGACCAGCATATCACACGAAAGATCTTCAACACTAGACAGAAAGTATGGCTATTTGACACAAAGTTGAAGATATTCTCAGGGAAACTAAAGAGTAAATGGGCATGGCCATTCAAGCGTAAGAAGTGAGTGACAACGGAAGCATTGTGACATCAAAATTGTCTTTTGACACACAACCGTTTGTCGTCAATGGTCAGTTACTGAAGCCTTACCTTGAGTATGATACTTTCCTAGACGTTGTCGATTTTGTCCAAGTGATATGCAATGAAGGAGCATCCACAACCTTAGCAGCATTGCAAAATTTAGATAATGTCACTTAAAAAATCTTCCTTTAAAGTTTTCGTATTTTCGTATTTTCTTCTTTTTCTGTTGAAATTCCCATTTTCTGCTTTGTTTTCTGCATTCATTTCTTATATACTTAGGATATGCTTCATCCTAAGTATGGGGGGGGGGGTGAGTGATGTAACTTGTCCATTCTTTGTCTCATCACATGTCTCCTCTCTTGTTCATTTATTGTCTATAGTTAGGGATATCTTATCACAAGTCTGGGGGGGTAAGGATGACTCATTGAGTTGCTCATTCCCACCCTCGACCCTCCTCGCCTTGTGTAGAGTCTTCTATACTCGGGGTTCTTTGATCTTAAGTATAGGGGGGACGGTTGACTTCTCATTCTTTCGTCCATCATTCTTTATTCGTTGTTGTAGTATAGGCTTTTCCATACTTAGTACGAGTTCTATATTTTCTTTTCTTGCCGATATATGATGACATAACTCAATCTAAGTATAGGGGGTCATATATAGTATGTATATACTTTATTCATAACTCGTACTTTTGTATTTTAAATAAATATGGAAATAATGTTATATATACATATACAATTAGTCAAAGTCACTAATTAAAAGATGCATATTATTCCTCAAATTCTTTTGTATATACGGATTAATAAATCATGTAAAAATGTCTTGCAAAATGTTTGAAAATTATTTGAAAATCTAGTTGAAAAATATTTTGAAAATTGTTTGAAAAATAATTTGTAAAATGTTTTTAACTTTTTATAAAATGTTTGGTTTGTGAAAAATTCTTTTCTTTTGTAAAATAAAATGTCTTCAAAACCTATTTGCAAATGGTTTGGAAAATGGTTGCAAAAGTATTTGAAAAAAAATCTATATATACTATTTAAAAATCTTTGCAAAATGGTTTTCAAATGTTTGTAAATGTTTTTAAAGATTATTTGCAAAAAATATTTTAGACTATAGTTTTCAAAATTGTTTGTAAAACTCTGTTCAATAAGTTTGAGGAATATATACATCCTTCAAATAAATTCTTTACAAATTTTATAAACGTACCTATAAAAATAACTCACATTTGATCTGTAAATCCTCCAACCTAAATTCTTGTAAAGAAAAAGAGGCATGCCCATGTAAATATCTTTTCATACTTCTTTTTTGTGCCAAAAGTCCTTTTGTTTTGAAAAAATCCCTAAAAATTTACAAAATACTGAAATTCTAAAAGCATTTGCAAAAATATTCTTCAAAAGAATTACATGAAAATTTGCAAAACTTTTTCTAAAATCTACAAAAGGTTCAAAATTAGAAAATGGCATCACAAAAATATTTTTCTTACTTTGTACATAGCATTCACATTTTTCGGAATAATATATACAATTGAGCAAGTCAAAATAAAGTTTGGAGATTGGAGCCTGGAATATACCTTAATACTCCTAATTTTAGAGGAACCCAATGAGGACTGGAAGTGGATATGTTTATGGTTACCTTGACTTAATTCTTTAGGTTCCATAAGACTATGTTCATGAGTCAACTCAATGTGCTTAAATAGAACCCTTCGTATCATCCATACGACTCTTGAGAAAGTGACTTGACTGGAAACTTTGCACCTAGCACTTAGCTCAATTCAGATGGACTATTGAAAAATCTTGGAGTCTAAGTCAGGATGATGCAAGGTCGCTTCGTCAAGGATGGCTCAGGAACCATTCTTGGGGATTGTTGACACCAGTATTCTAACCCACTTCTTTTGGTAACAATGATATCTAAAGACTGGAGATGGATTGAGACAATGCTTCGAATGAGGAATGGTCTACCGGTGTAACTTTTCCAAGACCCTAAAACAGTGGGTGGAACAAAAGATACTATATCCACCAAGGCATGAACAAGAATGCTGAAGCTGTACAACGTCAAAGAAAATATACAAAGAAGCCTATACCAAAATCCTACCAAAAATTTGAGCTTCAGAAAAAGCCTGCTTCTTGGTGAAAAATCGATTACACCGACCGACTTTACAAGGGAATGAAGACTACACTAGTCCATTCCCACTTCTCTTCCCATTCTTCTAACTTCTCTCCCTCATCAGTTGTAAAGACCGAGAGTGCCTGACCTTAGAAGGGAATATCTATCTCCACGAGGATGAGCTACCAAAGGAACATACACCTTGATGGTTCAACGATTTTGTCTGGGAAGAGATAAAATATTCACAGACATGGTTCTATCATTTCAAGGTAGCAAGAGTATGCGACCGGGAGGATGGTTCTGACCTAGCTATGAATTGGATTTGATGATAGAAGTATGGAATCTGAGGGTTGTTATGTCACGCTTCCCGACTTCAATATGGTTCTGAACACAGCATTAATCCATAGGCCTCCTCTAAGATCTAAACTTTGACTTTATTAGAGATTAGTTTAAAAGTCGATAATTATTCCACGTTATTTCCTTTTCTTTTCTTTATTTTTCATGATATGCAATTATTGCATAGGTGTTTGCAAAGGACTAGAAAAAACAAGTATGGGGGTGGGGGTGATGAATCTTCATTTCATCACCTTTATTCTACTATTTGGCCTTAAAAACTTTATTTAATGCATGCAAATAGCATTATTTTGTACATATTAATATTCATTATGTATATAAAATACTATTTTAATACCAAAATTATAGAATAAAGGAAAGTAAAGAAAAAGAATAAAATACCAAAGGTATTTATGACCCTCAACCCCGAGACCAAGTCAAGAATTTATTTGATCGATAAAAAATAAAGTATGCAGAGATAAGTACCAAATACACATTAAAATCCCATTCTTTTATTAATCAATATGCATTTTTGGTACCCATTTTATTTTTTATTATTTATTCATCAAATCAATAAATGTTATACATAAAATTTGTAGATAATAATACATAGAAAAATACAAAATTGAGTTTATACAAGAATAATATACATTGTAGAGGTTATGCTCAAAATAAGAATCCAAAATCTCAACTTCCCATACCCGTATCTCCTAATAAAAACTAAAAATGTATCAAAATGACCTTTATATCTTTTACTGATCATTTCAATAAAGGTGGTTTCATTTTTTTGGAGTTAAGGTGTAAAAGTTAGGTTTTGGACCCCTGTTGTATAATATACCTGAAAAAAATTCATTTTATCTATTCTTTATTATTTTCACAATCTTATATTTTTGTAATTTTATAAATATTATTTATAATATCTATACATATATATAATATAATCATAAAGAAAACAATAAAATAAAATATGTATACTATATATATGCATTACCTATTTTTATATATGTATATAAATAAAAGGAAATTCATTCTTTTATTCTTTTTTCCCTTATATTTTTATACTCTTGTAAATATTA